>OZ023251.1:6516113-6930061 GCA_964006365.1 Trididemnum miniatum | reverse complement strand
TAAATTTGAAATTTAACCCCGGCCAATTTTTGTGACCCCCCGGCCAAGGCCGGATTGGCGCAAAGGTGGCATCCCCAGCTGAGGCCAGGGCCGGAGCCCCGGTCAATCCCTATTGCTGATAGATACTTGTTTGTGAACATTTGATAACGAATTGAACTGTGGGACTCTGGTTTGATTGGTCAAAGCAATATTATTAAAACTGGTATTGACAGCTTTTCTGCTTGATGCACAGCATTAAAGGAATAGTGATTTGAACAAGTTGGCAAGTTATTTGTGTTGTTGGGAAAAACTTTTATTGGAATTCTCCGCCTCTTAGCAGGTGACCAACAACTCCAAAGCAAGCTTGTTATAGCACCTTGATTGCTTTCTCAGGATGGGATGATAAATATGGACTAAGTAACGACTATTAAGCTGTAACATTTATACAGCTTATCGCAAAGTCTTGATTGTAATTCTCTTCTGTAATATTCGAAACTGATGAAAGATTTAATCAAAAAGCGAGAAATGCTGTTTTTGAAATTGCTTTACCGCTTCAAAGAACTAAATTACCAGCAAAAATATGCCTGTAGCTTACTATGCAAACTTACATCTTATTTTTTTGCATTTTAGTGCCAGTGAGATGGATTTTGTCAAGAGCTGTTTGTAAAAGAAACGCATATGCAATGACCAAGGTGCTCACGTGAATGGCACATGCAAAGTGCAAATGAACTGGCTTGCTCCCAACTAAAATGAACGCAATGTAAGAAATTGGTGGAAAATTTCATAGTTACATTATTCTTTTGAAGCGGGATTTCCCTGCAGAAGTTTTGCTGAAGGATCGTTCATTGCAAAAAGCTGAAAGTGGAAGCAGTAAAACCGACATGATGTTACATGGCTGACTCGGAACAAAAGCAATTCTAGACAGGGCTATTACGTAGCCTGATATATATTTTTTAAACGCAATGCTAAAATAAAGTTTTTTGTTCTGACTTGCCTGCTGACAATTGAAGTTGCATCTAAGCACAAGGCTTGCTTTCCACCAGTTTACGCAAGCAGCTGTTTTAAGCATTCAAATTATTATGTGTTTAAGTGTATATTTAAAGGTTGTGAACGAGTTCTTATAAATGGTAAGTTTTTTAAATGGCCAAGTGCATAGATCGACTGCCTCTGGCGCCGTACACGTAAGTTCAATTACAAGTCGGGTAAAACCAGAGAATTGGTATTTATTGCTCCCTTCATGATATTAAAAAGGTTGTTTGTGGCGTTCGCATTTAACATTATTTCCCACGTTTTGATTTGTAACATGGTTTCATGCATCGTTTGGTTAAGCTCGTTAATAGCTCCCCATTGCTTTTTCCCAATAAAAGGATAAAAATTCAAATTAAAATAAAACATATTCTGCTTGGATTTTCTTATACCTCAAGGTCGTGACCATAACGTTAGAGTACGCTTAGAGTAGCTACTTCCAGTGCAACTGTTTTGATGAAATCTGCAGATTTGTTTCTTGAGTATATAGTTCATGCAATGTCTTTGGTGTAAAGATTGTTCTGGTTATAATATTACTGAGAAAATTTTGTTAGCAATGATCCAGTTGAATTTGCTGCTTATTATTTTGGCGTAATAATTGTGGACTATACTTGAACTTATACCCAGGGGCGTGCCAAACTTTTCTGCAGCGCGAGTTTTTAGAACGTTGCCTCAAGGTGTCCTCTGAAAAACGTCTTCGAGAAGGGTTTTTTAAAAAAAGATCTTCCAACCCTACAGTGTGCTGCCCCCTTGCCTCCTCCATGCACGCCCTTGCTTACAGTCGTTGCTAACAATTTACAACGTACAATATTGCTTTTTCCTTGCGTTTGCTCGTGCCGCCCCGTTATTTTTTCATCACGTTAACCGGTACTTGAAGGTTGACGCTGCAAAATAAAAGGCATTTCTAGCACTTATGTACTTGTGGATTTTTATTCTTTAAATTGTTGTACATCATTTTTCATACCGGTATGCGCAGCACCTCGCCCAGAGCTTAGACTTACCGAGACAGCCTTCAAGTTTAATATATAATTTTATTGTTTTCTGGACAACGTATAACGTTTATGTCATCGCTCGCTTTTAGCTGTGAAGTTAGCGTGCTAAAGACTACATTTTTTGGCTTGTATAGGCCGGCTTGTGACTTTCAATTTATAGGTTGGCACTGGGTAGTATTTCGGTTCAAAAACGTTTTTGCAGTTCTCACGGAAAGGGATAAGTTTCAGGCGAAGCGTTTCTACAAACTGGCCAAAATTTTCACTCTTAGTATATGTTTTTGTTTTAATCGGAAATTCATCCTCTTAAGGGGAGCAGCGAGCTCGGTCTTTGGTTACTTCCCTGAGTAGAGTGGAATTAGTTGCATCGATGTAAAAATAACGTACGGCAAAGTGATATATAAAACGCGAAATTTTTCAGTGTGTGCAATGACGATGACGAAGTTGACAATTGATATACGACCTTGCCAAGCAGATGTAGGCAGCAAGAGTGATCTTTTGTTTTAGTTGCAAGCTCATTGGCTAGGTGCACCTGATGCAGGCAGTAGATCTCTCCCAAAAAAAGTCTACCGGTGCTGCTTTAAATCCAGTGATTGAGATTTGATTTCTTCATCTTTATCCTCCTGTTACGAGAAAGCGGCGGAGGCGCTGTGCGTAGGGCGAATCCAGACTCGCTTAGGAGTTGTATTTGTTTTTAAGTTTTCCGGTTGAATTTTTTTCGGACTTCTTTTGTTTGTTACTAGCCGGATTCCACCAAGCAGAAACAGTTATCATGAAGCATCTTATCCAAGAACACGACAACGAGACTGGGTTGGGAGTTGAAGCAATAGCCTTGCGATCATGGTCGTCGTGAAAACGACGCTCCGAACTACTGCGCCATGCGAGATCAGTGTAAACTGCAGGTACGTACATTAACCAGCAGCTCATTCATTGCGAATACCTTGTAAAAAAATGTAAAAGCATTTTATCTGCTCTTAACTAAGCACAAATCCGAGTGGGGATTATTTGGGCATGGATTAGGGTAATGCTGCTTCAAATTGAGATGATCTAATGCGTAAGTTTTGAGTTATAGTGAGAAACAGATTAAGTGGAAATAGGCCTAGCGCCTTGAAATGGAGGAGCAAATTGCGAAGATGCATTGTTTAACCACCCTTACTAAGCAGCTTTTAATTTTGATACGATAAAAAAACGATAGCTTCAGCATTACCAAAGCTAGTCATGCCAAGAAAAATTATGTTACATCGTTGCTAGGCTGTTTCACTATACGCCTCTACCGGCAATTTAGTTCAGCATTCAAACCCCACTCTTAGCATTTTGGACATGGAAACGCGCAACGAAAGTGGGCTAGAAAAGCCCACGAATTTTCAGCAAAGCCCGCGGGCCAAAAGCCCACGATTTTTGGACATGGAAACAGGCTAACTGTTGATCATGAAATTTTGATTAAAAAAATGCAATTGTATGGAATTCGTGGAATAACACTTCAGTTGTTTAATAGTTATTTGAGCAATCGAAAAATGTTTACGCTTGTTAATGGTACATCATCAAGGATGAATGACGTGACATGTGGAATCCCTCAAGGATCTACATTAGGTCCTCTTTTGTTCACATTATATGTCAATGATCTACCATCTGTAACAAAATTCAACGTAAAATTATTTGCAGATGACACAAACTTAACTATGTCTCATTATAAAGATAAAGAGCTACAAAATAATGTGAATAATGAATTAGAAAATATTTGTGATTGGATGAGATGTAACAAATTATCAATAAACTTTTCTAAAACTGAATATCTACTAATCACAAGAACAAAAACTAAAAGTTCATTTGAAATAAAGATAAATAATCACATCATTAAACAAAACAGTTGTTCAAAATATCTAGGTATCTACATAGATGATAAATTGACGTGGAAAAATCAAGTAAGCAGTGTATGTTCTAAAATAGCTCGCGGTTGCTGGGCCTTGACGAGGTTAAAAAACTATGTCAATCAGAAAACCCTGCTTAATGTATATTATGCAATGATCCAAAGCCATATACAATATTGCATATTAACATGGGGCGCTGCTTCCAAAACTACATTAAATCCCTTAATAAAATTACAAAAACGAGCTGTTCGATTAATCACTAATAGTAGGTACAATGCACATTCAACACCTTTGTTCAAATCCTTGAATTTATTAAAAATAGATGACATCCATAAACTCGAAGTTTGCAAACATATGTATCAAGTAAATTCAAAACAATATGCAGGGGTAAATCCATCGGCATACATTCCATTAAAATCAATGCATTCCTACAACACAAGAAAACGAGTAAATGAAAATTACTTTTCAAAAAGAACTAAATCTAAATTTGGCAGAACAAATATTGAAATACTTGGACCAAAATACTGGACAAGTGTCCCAAGCAATCTGAAAAATTACTCCTTACGAACATTTGCAAAACTGTACAAAGAACACATAATCACGCAGTACTAAATTCAAATTCCTGTTCTGCGAAAGGCAAAAAATTTTAAATTTCCAATTTATTGCAGCTTCCTCAACAGGTGATTCCCATATATACTGAGTATGTGTGTTATTTATTTATTTATTTTAGTTTTTTTTTTTTTTTTAGTTTCTTTTGTGTGTATCTAGTCAAACAATTTGTATTGAGTTAAACCAAATTTCAAAGATGTTGCGAAGGTGGTGATTGACTTAGATGACCTTATGGTCTTTTCACTAACACCTTTACAAGTCAATGACTTCATTAATTTGTTTATGCGTAAAATGTGATGGTGCTTGACAAATAAACTTGTTGTTGTTGTTGTTGTATCCAACTCAAACAGAAATAAATTCTCTCCTAAAAATATGCTTTTCTGGCTAAATGGATGAAGTTTTGTCTAGTCTAAGGTCCAATCAAAATTTTGCATTCAAAATAAATTATCTGCAAACCCAGTCACTGTATGAGAAACTCCCCTCAGGCAGGGTGTACCAGTGTACTTTGATCAGGGTAGAAAAAAAGGATCGTGCTATTGTCCAAAACATGTAAATATGGACCAAAATTCCTTTTTAAACTTTGCAGTTTGGAAGTTTCAGTCTTATTAGTCTATCAACCAAGAGGTATTGGTTGACAGAGCCTACGCCAGTCAGGGTGTGCTGGAAGTACAGTGATAGTCTATCCTGTAGTACGGTACTTCAGTGCTTAATTTACTTGATAAGGCTAGCTAGCTAGACCAAACGACCATGGTTACCATAGTGATGAAAAACAAAATGGCCGCCGAAACTAACTCCTCAGAGGACTATCCATTCCATGGAGGTTGGAAAGCTGCAATAACTTTTGAAAGAAGGCGTTTCTGGACGTAAATCAAACACCATGCCAAAACATAATTTTTTTAAAGTTTTTTAAGCCAAAGTGAAAATTTGGGGTTTATTGCCCCTTTAAATCCAAAAGTGCTTCGTCTTCTACTAAAGCAGAAGCTTCACTTTCAGGTTGCATTTTAAATGCATGGTATAGTATCACATTCAAGACATGACAGCAACAGGGAAACCATGAAAAGCATTGTAATGCTTTTTTTAATGTTTGCTCCTTTGTCAGTTACAAAAGTTATATTTTTCAAAATGGATTCTTCAAGTCCAATTTCGCTCATGTTGGCCACAAGTTCATGTCGTATGCTATCAGCTGTTTTTCTTTCAGCTTGAAACAATTTGCAAAAAACTCCACTATTTTTTCTTTCAGCATCTTCTAACCAATGTTTTGTGCATGATAAATAACTAAGTTTTTTGTAGTCATCCGTCCAGAGATCAAAGGTAACGCCTAACCCAGAGTTGTCTTGGATAGCCGATTTGGGCGAAGCTACAAGATTGCTCTTTTGCGCAAGTGCAGTTGAATTGACTTTTTTTACAATGGTGTTTCGGCTTGGCGACACTTCCTTAACTGTTACTTTTCCATACTTGGCCCCAATATCAATGAGTGTTTGCGCAAATTCTTTCATTCCTTCACCTTCAAATACAGAAAAAGGTCTCAAATCTTTCACAACAACTTTAACAGCAGCATTTAAAGCATCGGCTTTTGCCTGACGAGCAACACCAAGATTTTAGATGGCAACTTAAGTTGCCTGCCAGAAGTCTGTGAGCTTGTACTAGTGCAACGCTCAACATGCCTGCTTAAATGAGATGTTCCGGTTTTATGCGATTCATATTTGAAACATTTCAAACACTTTCTACATGCGACAAAATTTAATTTTTTTTTAGGAGTTGCATTCTCGATGCCGGTGTTTTTGCCTGGTTCAGCAACAATTGCAATATCTTTCCATATATCTGATTTGCCGTTTTGAATGAGTAAAATCAATTCTTTTCTTTTCAAATTTTCTTCAATATCCTTAGAATTCCGGTTATTACTCATACTGTTACCAGACTTCAAGCTAGGCTACCTAGTACCGTATTACCCAACCAGTGGTACCGGTACCAGACTACCAGTAACAGTTTTCAAAATAACCTGCAAAAGAAACTGTACGGTCAGCGGTAGCAGAAATTGAATCAATGCTACTACTGGTATGGTAACCTACTCAGTTTCAGTTACCGGTAGCCTATCGTACACTGGGTACGGTAACTGATTACCAGTACAGTAGCCCACCGGCTACCTAGTACCTACCGTAACAGGCAATGTCAGACCAGAGTTTGAGTTTGAGTTTCTTCATCTTTATCCTCCTATCACGAGAAAGCGACGGAGGCGCTATGCGTAGGACGAATCCAGACTCGCTTAGGAGTTACCTTTGTTTCCAAGTTTTCCGGTTGAATTTTCTTCTGACTTCTTTAATTTGCTGCTTGCCAGATTCCACCAAGCAGAGATAATCATCGTGAAGCATCTTATCCAAGGACGCAACAACGAGACTAGGTTGGGAGTGGAACCATTAACCTTGCGATCATGGTCGTCGTAAAAACGACGCTCCGAACCACTACGCCACGCTGCCGACTACGCCACGCTGCTGCAGACTAGCCTATTCTTGATTACTTCTTTCGTTTACACCTGAGAAGTCACGCACGAGTGAGTCAGTGACAAGACATGAATTGAAGACACAGATGCTAAAGACAAAATAATACACAACAATCCGGACAGCACGCGGCTCGCACTGCGCGGTTAAATTGGTCGAAATGTTGCACGGTACCCGCGCGGCACGGCCGTGCGCGGCCGCGCGCCCCCGCGTGCGCTGCGCGGTTGACATCTCTAGTACGTTGCGCTGGTAGAGTCTAAATTGCAACTCAAAAAACTGTTTCCAGAATGCGTTGATTGGCTGGCAGGCTTTCTTATTGCTTAGACCCTAATTTAGTTTTTGGCCAAATTAAAGATTTTGAAGAACGCATTCTGGAAATTGGCTGGAAATTAGAAATTGGAAATTGGAATTGGAAATTAGAAATTGGAAATTGGAAATTAGAAATTGGAAATTAGAAATTGGAAATCTGGAAATTGGCTGGAAATTAGAAATTGGAAAAAATGCGTTGATTGGCTGGCAGGCTTTCTTATTGCTTAGACCCTAATTTAGTTTTTGGCCAAATTAAAGATTTTGAAGTGAACTCGAACCTGAACCGCAAACCGGTAAAAATCGCTTTTTTTCGGTGACCCGAATCGAACCTGAACCTTAAAAATTTGATTTCGATAACCCAAACCAAACGTTGCGCTGGTAGAGTCTTTAGTACGTTGCGCTGGTAGAGTCTAAATTGCAACTCAAAAAACTGTTTCCAGAATGAACCTTAAAAATTTGATTTCGATAACCCAAACCAAACCCAAACCTTTAAATTTTGATGCAACTGAAACCGAACCTGAACCCAAATTTTTGAAGTCCTGAACCTGAACTGAACCGTTAAAACTAAAATTTCTTGAACCTGAACTGGAGCGATATTTTAAACAGTTCAACTCCCTGGTTGTAAGCCAAATTTTTCATCATTTGCTCTGCACTAGCTGCTTTTTACCACTTGAGCAATTTGCATTACTTTTTCTTGCATCAATTTGTGCTGTTTCTTTTAATCATTCTTGTATATAGCATGATTACTTAAGACAAAAAGTGAAACTGCAAAATTTTCCAGAAAAGAAAAACATGAATCGAAATGATTAGATATGCCTTTAAAGCAAATTTATCTCTTGAACTGTTACGTATGATGCTTGAGAATTGGATTAGGATTGAGTTAAAAGCTGTGTTTCAACAATTTTAACAGTTTATTAGAATTTTAGCTTTTGGAAGTAATTAGTTTCACGGCAGACAAAAGATGTGCCAACTAAGTACTCATACTGGAATGGTGTGATGACACTAAATGCTACATTGAGGTCTTTAGAGACATTGTACAAGTTTGTTTTATTTAAATGCCTCTTTTAAGTGAGTGATAGATAAGGCAAGATGATGTGGTGGGATGATAGCTGTTCCTCTGAGCCACTTTTACAAAATGCTCCTGCTGTCTAACTTTGCTCGAAACAAAGAATGAGTTAGGAAATAAGGAAATTAGTTGCGCTTCCACGGTTAAAAAATCAGACTGCCCAATTTGCAGTTGTGCTTTTTAATTTTAAATTTTTGGTTGCAAAATTTGTGATTGTGTTCTTTTGCTTAAAAAAATTGTTTGCGGAATTTGCATTGCGCTTGGTTAATTGTTTTTTAAGTGCCCAGCTCTGTTTTTTGGGAGGATGGCATCCCCTCTGCATCCCCCCTCAACTTGAGTACCACTACCGCACAGCGCAAACTAACTCCACGTGATGACACATACCGGTAGCTTACAGCAAACACAAATATGAAAAACACACCACAGAACTATAGATTATCCACATCTTTGACCTCAAAAACGATATAAAACTAAAAACACTTCAATTGTTTTTGAAAGCAGAACACACTGTTCATTTAACATAACAGCATAATCAGATAATTATACAGATATGTGTGCAACCGGGGTCTCGTCTAGAGTACCTAAGCCATCCGCGTCTAGAATAACCCATCTGTGTAAGGCCATGAAAGACGTACCGGTAGACGGCTTACTGCAGATGAGACCCGTGCTACTGTATCGTACTTATCGATGCTGAATTTTCAAGGAAAACCAAACATGATTTTGTTAATTAGGTAAGCAGTCATACATACAGAATTTGCTACCTCAAATCAAACCAATTAAAAGAGAAAGCAAAAGCACTGCAAGCACATGTTGTCAGATTGTGTACTGGTAGGCCATTCTTTGAACGATTGGATTAACTCACACACTCAGAAGACAGCTCCATAATTGGCATTGAACACATGGGTGATACTACCTATTGGTGTTCGTGTTGTTATTATATAACGTCACGATTGTAACAGTCCACTGGTCCATAACGATGGCAGACAGTATGGTAAGTCTAAAGTCCTATACCGTAATATACTTGATCAGATCACCTAACCAAATGAGACAACTAACCGAAGCACAAGCAACAATTTTGGATCAATATGCAACTCATTAGACTTATAGCCTATTAAAAACTGGTTTTAATCTGTAGGCCTACTGGGTATCTCTGTTCTCTATTATATTTGCGCACTTTATACCCATAGTTAGCACTTTTCTGCAAGCTAAGTACCGGTACCTAGGCCTAGCTATTTTTATTTATCTCCACTGATGACTGCCTTTACAATTATTTCTGCAATGACAAAATTTATTCGCATTTACTTTCTTCAACAAACTTTTCTGCGAAAAGGGCGCTACTAATTTACGAGAGATGTTTGTAGTTGTTGATTTTTACCTTACTTTCACATCACACATACTGATGAAGCTGCCAAGGGGTAGCGCAACGGGTAGAGTCTAAATTGCAACTCAAAAAACTGTTTCCAGAATGCGTTGATTGGCTGGCAGGCTTTCTTATTGCGTCACAGTCGTAAAACAATAAAATTTCACAGGCACAAGGTTGGGGAGTGAAATCGGGTAGAATGGAACAGCCACGATTGTTGAAAATGCGTGTTCGGACCCTCTTAGTCCACTGCAGTAGCTACGAGGCAAAAATAGGATTTCAAAACAACAGAATTAGGCAGAATCACTATGATTTCAGAAGTTATAGCCTTGCAGGCTTACGGCTACATGAAATATGAATTAAACGGTTATAGACTGATAGAGTACAATATGTTTGTAGACCATGAAAGAAAATGGAAAGGTTATCATCCCTATCAGAAAACAGCTGCGGTACCAGTAGGTCTGCTCTGTAACAGTGTAAGGAATAAGTTCAACGGTCCTCCGTCCATAGGCAGCACTCTGAAGAACGGAAGACGGAAAAGAATGTCGCGCGAGATCACGTATAGCCTACAGCGGTGCATCTTAGAAGTAGCGTTGGAACTTTTGCTGAGTAAACACGGCTTGATCATGGATATGCTGGGAATCCCCTCTTACCGGTAGGTAGCCTACCTCTTCTGAATTTCAATAGGCTATACTGCCTCTCACCGTCTCATAAAAGCGAGTACTTACAAACACCACTATTCTACTGCTATAAGATGAAGTCACCCCTTAAGGAGGGCACAACAAGTAAGCCAACATTCAGGAGGGTATTTAGCTAGAGTTGTGCCATGCGCCCCCTCATTTTTAGTTTTTTTGCTGTGCCACCAGGGTTGCCTTGGTGGGGGGCTCAAACCCCCTAGTTCTAAAAAAACTGTTTGCAAGGATGGCTCTTAAAATCGGCCAAGTCCTTAATTGTGAACGTTTAGACTTTCGAGCAGAGATTCTTAAACTGGGAGCGTAAGCAGTGACTTGATGGTTGAACGTAGGTATTTTCAAATCTTTTTTTCGTAAAACATCAAAACTTGTTTCCCAAAAACAGCTGCATCCTTCCCATTAAGTCGATTTAGACATTGCAAATAAATTGTTACATAATTATTTTCTGCATGTTTTTTGTAGCGTGGTGGGTAGTGCCGTATTGAGGCATCTCCGAAGTTCGGTCTCCCCGGTCGGGGGCAGAGGGGGAGGGGGATTTGTAGGGGCCCCACAATATTGTTGTATTAGACTCAAAATTAGAGGGAATAAATTTGAAAATTTTCGTCAAAAAGTTGTTGAAAAAGCACTACAATAATAACAATTACATGACGTAAATTACTATAAATTTTTTAAAAGTTTTCCGGGGTATCATGCTCTCGAACCCCCCTAGCGTTTTCATTAATTTTTATTCTGCTTCAAATTTACTCTGACTTTGCCACACACCGAAAGAAACTGCGTGTACGAAAGTTTGGGGCGCCCATCCTGAGGAAATTTGGATACGTCCCTTGAAACGATGCAGTTAATGAGGAAAGTTAGTAACCGAGTCGAAAAAGCGCGAAACTCACCTAAATATGTTTGTATATCAAAGGGCCCCATCTGGAGCTTTTTTGGGGGGTGGGCAACAGTCTTCACACGGCACTGGTGGTGGGGCGTGGGCAAAAATAACTAACGCCAAAGGGGGCGTGACTGAGAAAGTTTAAGAACATGTGGTATAATATAAAAGGTTTTTTTCGTTGTACAGAGCCCCTCCAGTTCAAATTTTACGAATCTTCATTATAGTCGCCATATTACGCCGAAAGGCCCATCTCCGCGGCTTAGCGCAAAGATGGAAACCAGTCGGATTGACCAGCCGGTCGGGTCGAGATTCTTCGACCGGCCGGTCAAAAAACCGGTCAAATTCTCTTTTCTTGCAACTAAAATACACCTAAACACCAACCGAAATACACGCCTCGATATTTGTTTTTCAAATAGTTTATGAAAAACTGCATTAACAAATCACACTTTCTGAAAATAAAAGTTTGCTTTCTGTTTGCTTTCATTTAAATACTCTTTTTGTTAGATGAAATTCTATGTATTTAATACATGCAGTGATAAAGTTGGTGTAAACTAGAGTTTTTCATTAGGTTTATTGAACACTGTACATGAACCTTCCGTAAAAAAAAGTCGACCGGACCGGTCGACCGATAACTTATTGAAGTATCTGATCTAATAATAAAGCATTTAAAACTTGCTTCATTAGATTAGATACTTCAATAAGTAATCAGTTTTACAGGTGTACACAAATTAATCTTTTGTCGTAAGTGCATTGCAATTTTTTATTCAGGAAATTGTTTATTGACTTGTTTAAATTTGTTTAAACTAGTGCATTAAATTCGCAATGTTCGTTTCTGTGGAAGATCCTGAACTATCTAGTAAAAGTGATCAAAAACCAAACATCACTAAGGTGAGCGTAAAATATAATTTTGCAACTTGGGAAAGAATCCCGTGTTTTCTTTCGAGTCGCTTATTATCGCTTGATTTCTTCTGCCTCATAATCTAGTTGGGGCGTAGTCAGAGCCGTAGCAACCGCCCCCCAAACCTCCCAATTGGGGGGCACACTGCCCAAAAGGGGCCCAAATTGCTTCAAATGACCCTAAGTTCCATCAATTCAAGAACGAAACTTTGCTTTCCGAATCGCGTTGAAGAAAATTATTGCGCTCAGATTCTATATTTCAGTTTTGAAATTCGTCGCTATTGTTTCCTTTTAAATAATGTCATAAACTGCGTATTGATGTCATAAGAAACACACTGTGTGTAGGAGTGCGCGTATAGGACTTGAGAAAGGAGGCCGGTACAGAGTTGGATCCAATCATTTCTTAATTTTTAAATTCAAACTTGTTACTTTTGAAAAATTTAATTCAAATTTATGAACACCTTGTGAGCTGATTTAAAATTTTATATATTTATTTTTATTATTTGCATTTTTATCCTCCTATCACGAGAAAGCTACGGGCCGCTATACGAGCTCGCTTAGAAGTTGCCGCCATCTGCCGACCACACTTAGACGGGGAATACCGTTTAGTGCCTTTCTCAACAGCACAACAAGCGAACTTGTCGGCTTGCTTCACCCTGTCCCTTCAATGCTGAATGTCTAGTAGGGAAGCTGTGAATACGGTACCAATTTTTGAGTCATTGGTGTTCAGTTTACCTGTCACCTTTCACTTTACCGGCAAATTACCTGTCAGTCTTTTAGGCCCCCCAATAAATGCACAATTAAGAATTCCCGAAAAGTTTAGTGCTCTGTGATTGACCATCGAAAACTGCATTCTTACTGTACTGTTGTCTTGGTCTTCAACACAGCCGGATTTGAGATAAAACAGTAACTAAATAATGTGCTATATCAGGTTTAACAATTAAACAGCCTTGCGGGTGCGTTGAGTTACAGCATGGTTCAAAAACAAAGTTGTTTTGCACTAAAACTTACTAATCGGTGTCTCTTTGCATTTTTTTTTTTTTTTTTTCAGGCGGAATATGTCATGTCCATCAATACTGCTCTTCAAGAACGTGAAATCAATTTTAATTTACCTAGTTATACCTAACTTATAAACTGACTATGAAAAACTACTGTCAGTGAATCACTTGATCTGGAATTCTCTCCCAACAGCCTCCTTAAACACTCTGTAATGTAAGGGTGCTGCGGTGTGCGTGCACGTACTTTTGGGCACGAAATTGGCGAATAGCCGGACGTCTCAAAGGCAAGATTCATTAAACATAGCATGGCTAATTGCATGCATATTTAATTACTCATGCATGTTCCTTCAACTTCATTTCTAACGCTGAATTGAGCCAGCATGTTACACATGAAAATATAATACAATACGCATGAAAAATAAGAAAAAAAATGAAGACAATACGAGTACTATCCACCTACATTAGCAGATTTAATTTACAATCTGTAAATTACTGAATGCTCATTTTCCATTCGATGCCGATTTTGTTTTTGTTTGTTTCGTATACGTATTTAACAAGTTTAATGCAGCGGTGCATACGAAGCAGAGATGGGCGGAGTCACAAAAAACTGACTCCGGATCCGCTCCGGTTCCAAAGACTTGGACTCCTGTTTGTCGACAAATTCTACAATCCGAATCCGCTCCGGATCCGGATTTGAAGCTGTGCCTAAGCCTAAATATTACGTTTCTCTATCATGCTAAGTAATAGAGAAATATAATTTTTGGGTTTCAGGTTCAGGCTAAAATCCGGATCCGAATCCGGCTTTGACTCAAAAACCCAAAGCCGGATCCGGCTCCGAGTCCAAAAAATGAAGCCGGGCTCTGGCTCCGCTCCGCATCCGGCCCGTGTCCATCTCTGATACGAAGTACAGGTACTGATACGAAGTAAGCAGTTTTTGATTCCTGTTAGTCGAGTCCACTTCCCAAAAAAATTCTGGATTCTTCTCTGCAGGTAGCTGTGAAAGACAAAATACTTTACGAATTTGTATTATATTAGTTGCACATTAATCCTCCTATCAAAAGAAAGCGTTCAATGCGCTATAACGAGCTCGCTTAGAAGTTGCCGGCCGCCTGTCTACCTCACCAAGATGGGAGAATTCCGCTTAGTAGGCCTACCGGTACCCTTCCCAACGGCACAACAAGTATAGCTCTTGTGGTACTGAAGAGATATTCACGGCAAAAATCCTGCGCAAAAGTTCACGAATTCTTATATTTTGTATTGGTTGCGGTTTTCCTCGTTGTGGGCAATAAAGGAAAGCTACCCGTATCTGGTAACATACATCTATCGACATAGTTTTAGAACTTTTTAAGAAACAGTTTGAATAAGTTTTTAAAGCACTTATGTGTTTCAAAAAAAGTAAAAGTTCGGAAAATACAAGTTGTGCTTGTGTCTTCGCAATCCGTCACGGCAGTTGAGTGACGTACTGGTTGTTGCATTCCAATCTCACCGCTGAGGTTGCAACATGAGATCGTTAGGTTTTTTTAGGCAGGACCTTCACCAGTAGTCATATAACCTGCTGTGTATCCAATATCCATTACGAAAGAAGTTGTGCAAACAAGAGTTTCGACATTGCGTTTGTAAAAGCATGATTTTGTTTCAGAAAGTCGCATCCGATGAAAGTAAGAAAACAGGTAGCTTTTACAGCAAGAAAGGGTTTTTACACTGCTTAAAGTAAAGCCGGTTTGGAATTTTAATAAAGGAAAGATACGACTTTCATGCAGTGATAGGCATGGTATCGCAGGTAAGTGCGACGACAGACTTTTTTACTTTCGTGTTGACTGTGCAGTAAAGACTTTGTCTTTCACTGTCAAGGTTCCCGTTGCTCATCTCGTCAGATTACATCTGAGATTTAATAGTAGAAGAACAACTAAACGATTAACGTTACGGCATGCATGCAGTAGAATAGGAGTCCAAGAATACAAGAGTAGGCATAATCGTAAGTTTGCAATATCCAGTAATGTAAAGCGTACTTCAAAAAATCAAATCTTCATTATACTCGATTTGATCGGCCTGGGAATCGAACCCCAGACCTCCCGCACCAATAACGTGTGCGCTAAGCAACTGAGCTAACGGCCGGTCTAAAGCGTAATTTTGTGCGCCAAAATCCATCTGCTAATAATGCTTAATTTATCAGTAAAAGTGGACTTCAAATGAATATATGAAAAGTAACAGCAATTCTTACAAACAAAAATTTTTCAGGAACAACTTCTTGCATGGACACACTAAGATATCGTCCTTTTATATTGTTTCAGTAAGTAGTCCTATAATATTTAAGCTTCGAAACTATCAAAAACTTTAACTCTTTTATACACGAGAAAAAATTACAAAAAATTTACCGTAACCAAGCTGCAGGCAAACATTCTCTGTGGAGAACTGTCATTAATCCAGCGAGAAACTTGTCTGATCGCCATGGCCTAGTGGTTAAGAGCATTCGCCTTGGAAGCTGGTAGACTGGGTTCTCTTTTCAGTCGGGTCACACCAAAGACTTGAAAACTGGTATCTGCTGTTACACTTGCTAAACGCACGGCAATTAAGTGTAGCGCGGAGGATGAAATGAACAGAGAATAAAATACGTCAGTGAATTCTTGACAAAACTTAGTCCTGGCGCTAAAGGACCTTTGTAGATATAAAGCGCCATAAAGTCACACAACATTTCATTTCATCTCATGTGGTACTGCTTCAGAGTTCTATTCTGTCTCTCTACTCCATTGTTCGTATTGATACATGTTCGAAGCTTGTTGCGGTAAAGTTGCAACCACCGCCGTATTACAAACGAAATTTTGTCAAAGGCTTCTATTCTGATTTTGCGCGTTATTTCGCTTTTGTTTTTTGCGTTTGGGGATCGCGACACACCAACAGAACCAGGCCTTTGAATCATGATTGTCCACAACGAGGCAAGATACATACAGATTTATTATTACGTGGTTTGCAATTGGTTCCTTGCACTAAACGCACTATATTATTAAAAAAAAAAAAAATTAAAAGAAATCGATAACATACAGCTTCTAACAGCTATCGTGCTGACTGCTTACCTCATTTTGTGACAGCCAAGTATTGTCCAAATAATTTCTTATTGCGCGTCCATAAATCACTTTCTCTGAGATGTAGCGCTTTGTTGTAACTTTCCTCATCTGCAGTTTTTGCTACGTTCCGCATAAGAGTCAGCAAGCATGCTCTGTCATCTCATACACCGTTTTCTGATTTTTTTTTTGCCCAACGTTACCACGCTTGCTCCCGATGAAATTTGCAGACTAAAACTCAGCATTCTGCATGTAATTGTTCCAGTCATCCAATAACAATAATTTATTGTTAAAAAGCTATAAATGTACCAAGAACTTTCGCTTGTCTGTCCTAACATATCAAGTTATTAGTAACTAGTAAATTACTCATTACTTTTCAGGCAAAGCTACCACTGGAATGCCAGTTCAAATCAAGTTTTGCGAGTGAACTTCATGTGGCATTCATAGGTAAGCGAGGCTGTGTAGCATATATGTGTAGCATAGGTCGCTTAGCTAAAAAGTATGATTAGAATTGTAGTTTTATGCTTGGTTGAAGTATCAGGTAATACGCCTTGGTTTGATAGTGTTTGCGGCTATGCTAAAAAGTCTTTCCTTAATTACTTCATTATAGTTTACATTGCAGACCAAACTTCTGTAAACTTGTGCATTGCGTAAACTACGTAGTGATTGTGTTTGTAGCACCGGTACCTATAATAAAATATATTACACTATTAAAGGTAAAGGTGCGGGATAGCGGGTGTTAAGCACACATTTTGTAGGCCATTCTCAATTGGCGGCCCATTACAAATATCAATCATGAATGATTGAATGCTGTTAGAATACATACAAGACGAACAACACACATACACTTAACTCTTCGCACTTCCGCTTGTGCCGAGCGCCTGACGGGAAGCTGCAAATACTACTTTTAAAGTCTTTAGAATGACCCGACCCGGAATAAAACCCCAGTCTTCCGGCTACCAAGTGGACTCTCCTCACCGATAAACCAAGCGCCGGTTATTGCATTATTAAACTCGCATTGTAATACCTACTAATGAATTTTCAATGGCATGAATTTCAGCTTCGCAGCAATCCGTAACAAAAAATGAAGGTTTCCATTCTGGATTGCACGACTTGATTATTTGCAATGCTTCTTCGATGTCTTTGCGTGTTTCATTTTGGATGATGAAAGTGGCCACTACCGCATATAGCCGACATTTGTTTTGACACAAAGAAAAAAAATAGAGTCAGTGCGTATTTGCACGTTTTACACGTGGCATCCAAAAGGCAAATGTCTTGTCCATAACTTAATAAAAGCCGTCTTTGCCAAGACATTTGGTGCAAAACCAGCAACGTTCGCGCGTCGGAACCAGTCGATTCTTCTTCACACGCTTTTGAACCGCCAGCTTCATTCCCAAATTTTTTTGCAGCAACGTAAGGTGTAAACAAGAACTTGTCTTGGAAATCTACGGAAGCTTTCCATTCGTCAACAAGGAGTTTGAGATGGTCCTGATCCTTCTTTGCAAGTTTTCGTTCGGCGATGGCCAGACGGAAGTGGTTCCGGATATCTTTTTTACTAGGATAAAAACGTCGATTCGAGAATTCTGGCTTATCTTCATTGTTGAACAATTCGTAGTAAACATACCGCTTTAGATTGCGTTCGATTCGCTTTCGCGATTTCAAAATGCGTATTATTTGCTAAAACTTTTCCAAGACTGCGCCCTTTAAATCTTGAGATCACCAAGTACCAGGGTTAAAAAAATGAAAATGTGTAACCTCCTACTTCAGTTATTTGAATTGTGTAAGTAGTCTAGGTGCAATTGCGCAAACAGTTCAGGCTGCCGTCTGCGTTTACTTTACGACTTGTTATTAAAGGTGTTGTAATGCCACTGTGGTAATACTGGAAGAATAAACTGCTGGTACTTACTTTGTAATGAGGGAATTTAGGCACTTTCTTGATTGTAAGACTCGCTTCGCAACCAAGCTTCTTCGAATTTTGGACGAGCAGTATTCTCTTGGGCACTATGTGATCTTGCAGCTGTGTATCAATAAATCATTCGTGAAACAAGCTATATCTCTTAAAACAATCAAAACATTGTTCGATGATGTCGTTGATGCAACACAAAGTAGTTTTGTAGACTGCTAGACCTAATTATTCATGGCACATGCCGCATGTGACTGTGCATTTTAATAAGTGATGCCATAGTGTTTGTTAACTGTTATTAGTTTAGATTAGAGGTGGGCAGTAACCAGTGATGGGCATGATAAACCTTTCTGAACTAAAGCGATAATCGATAATTTCAAAAAGTTCTAGGCGATACCGAGATTACGTTGAGCATTGGGGGGGGGGATGATTCAGCAAAATTGACCATTTTTTGGGACTGGGGAAATGATTTGGCAAATTTGACTCACCCGCGCAATTTTTTGCCCACAAGCCACCGGTACAAGTCAGCAGCCACAGGTATATACGTGTCAAATGCGATTGGCTCCATCCGCGAATCGAGGCCGTCGCGAAGGATATGCCACCTGCGCGCGGTACCGCTAAGCCATGTCGCTGTAACAAAATAAAGCTGATAATAACAAAAAGCAAACCAACCAATCAGGTATAGTCAGAGCAAGCAAAGTATACGTTTTTAAAGCAAAAATGCTAATTCGTTATTTAGGTGTGGGGCTGGTCTACCAGCGTGACTAACATAATTATGGTTTGGAGATGTTTTTTTTAACATTTGCATTACCGGTGCGTAAGGCCAGTAAATAGCAGTATTTATACGAAACATGCGAAGGCGTCGTATAAATTAGGCTAAGAAAAAGAATTAATAAACTTTCTACACTGTAGCTCATTCGTAAGCAAGTCAAATTTTTTACTATTAACCGATCAGATGGCTGAGTGGATAGAGTGTCTGCTTCTGGATCGGTAGACTTAGGGTTTGATTCCGAGTCGGGTCAAAATAATGACTTAAAAATTGGTATTCATAGCTTCCTAGCTTGACGTTCAGCATTAAAGAGACAGTGTGGAGCAACCGGCAAGTTCGCTTGTTGCGCCTTTGAAAAAAGCACTTAACGGGATTCCCCATCTCAGTGTGGTAGACAGATGGCCGGCAACTCCTAAGCGAGCTCGTACAGCGCACCGCCGCTTTCTCGTGATAGGAGGATAAATATGCCAATAACCACCATAATTAGCTTTTTACTATAACCATAATAAATTTTTTACCATAACCATAATGCCGGTGTGCGCAAAGCAGGGCACGCCATAAGCGTGAGCATGGTACGCGTACGGTTTGGTAAAAAGTAATCTTTCTATTTACGATCAATCAATGTTTCTTCGTTGAAGACAAATATTTCAAGTTTTGGTCCATCGAAAATGTCTTGAGAGCAGTAGTTTTTCATGACATTAACTTCAGAATAGCTTTGAAAAAAGCTGTTTTCGCGTTAGGCTGCAAGAAACCCTCTGTCATAACTCTTTGAGAGCTTTGAGAAAAGCTGAATTTAGGTTCGCACGACTTGTCCAATCAGAATTGCCCGAGCTCGATTGGATTCGTTGATGGAACTACCGCTTCGCTGCCGTCTGAAACTGATATTTATTAAACGCCAGACCTTGCTTTCTCGTTTCTACTTTGACGCGATTACCCACAGAAGAGTGCGTCACGAAAAGCTTCTGGGACAACAGCTTTGTTCAAAGCTACTCAAAAAGAGTTACTGGGACAACAGCTTTTCTCAAAGAGTTATGACAGAGGGTTTCTTGAAGCCTAACGCGAAAACAGCTTTTTTCAAAGCTATTCTCAAGTTCTGTACCGCCAACCAGACATTAACTTCTTTCGGTAGGCGAACTAGTTATTCGTGATTGCATGTATTTATTGAAGTTTGTACTTCTCTTTTTTGATAGTATGAAACTTGATTATGTCATATGTACTAGATATTTTCACAGGTGGTCGCTTGACTCGAAGACCTTTAGGTCCCTTCGCGACCTTCCTATGTACATCTGGAAATCTTTGTGCCGTAATTTATTTAACGTTGATGTTATTGTTTGTGATTGTTTAACATCGTGGGCTTTGAGATGCATGAAAATAAACTGGTTATTGTTGTTGTTATGTGTTTTACGGAAGTTCGTTTTCAATACCAACGAATATGTAAAGTGGCGAAGCACGCGGCAAGGTTATTTTTAACAATTTGGCCCTTGTGGTCACTTGAGTTGTGCAGACTGCAGATGTGCTCTATGGGTTTCTTCAACAACAGGAGTGGTAATTCATTCATTTTCATTTTATTCGCTTCAAACAATAATGAGTGTGTGGTGATCGTGAAAACCACAAACAGTACAGCTACGAAGATACAAACCGATGCATTGCCACTAAAGCAATGCCGGTGCGTTGATTACATTTTAGGATACAAACAAAAATAAAATACGGTCTGTAACGGCAAAGTGCAAATCTTGATGAACCGCAACGGTTACAACACACCAACACAGAGATAAGAAAACAAGAAATTGGCTTTACTTACCTACCTACATCTGAGGCTTTTATTCTTTTTCTTTAATGCGCATACACATACATTTCAGATTTAACGGTACCTCGCTCGCACAACAGCAAAGCACGCGTAAAATGGTAACACGCATCGATTTCTGGAGACTTTAAGGTGCCAACCATGAACAAAACAGGAAAACAGAGCACAAGACACAGCATACAAAAAAAGTATACACAACATGCACGGGAAAAAACGAACACTATAAAACTGCAGCGGTGTTTTGGCGGTTTATGCCGAATAGGAATTCCAACAGCACGTACTTATAGAAACTTTCTATTTGGAAAAACTTTTCACGTAAGAAATTTATCTTTAATTTAACGCTACAAACCTTGGCCTTCAAATAAAAAACACGATTGTTTCCTTTTTTTTTTTTTTTGAATTCTCTTCGTATTCACGCTTCCATAAAACCTGTAGTAAGTCGTACCTGTACTTCGTATCAGAGATGGACACGGGCCGGATGCGGAGCGGAGCCAGAGCCCGGCTTCATTTTTTGGACTCGGAGCCGGATCCGGCTTTGGGTTTTTGAGTCAAAGCCGGATTCGGATCCGGATTTTAGCCTGAACCTGAAACCCAAAAATTATATTTCTCTATTACTTAGCATGATAGAGAAACGTAATATTTAGGCTTAGGCACAGCTTCAAATCCGGATCCGGAGCGGATTCGGATTGTAGAATTTGTCGACAAACAGGAGTCCAAGTCTTTGGAACCGGAGCGGATCCGGAGTCAGTTTTTTGTGACTCCGCCCATCTCTGCTTCGTATGCACCGCTGCATTAAACTTGTTAAATACGTATACGAAACAAACAAAAACAAAATCGGCATCGAATGGAAAATGAGCATTCAGTAATTTACAGATTGTAAATTAAATCTGCTAATGTAGGTGGATAGTACTCGTATTGTCTTCATTTTTTTTCTTATTTTTCATGCGTATTGTATTATATTTTCATGTGTAACATGCTGGCTCAATTCAGCGTTAGAAATGAAGTTGAAGGAACATGCATGAGTAATTAAATATGCATGCAATTAGCCATGCTATGTTTAATGAATCTTGCCTTTGAGACGTCCGGCTATTCGCCAATTTCGTGCCCAAAAGTACGTGCACGCACACCGCAGCACCCTTACATTACAGAGTGTTTAAGGAGGCTGTTGGGAGAGAATTCCAGATCAAGTGATTCACTGACAGTAGTTTTTCATAGTCAGTTTATAAGTTAGGTATAACTAGGTAAATTAAAATTGATTTCACGTTCTTGAAGAGCAGTATTGATGGACATGACATATTCCGCCTGAAAAAAAAAAAAAAAAATGCAAAGAGACACCGATTAGTAAGTTTTAGTGCAAAACAACTTTGTTTTTGAACCATGCTGTAACTCAACGCACCCGCAAGGCTGTTTAATTGTTAAACCTGATATAGCACATTATTTAGTTACTGTTTTATCTCAAATCCGGCTGTGTTGAAGACCAAGACAACAGTACAGTAAGAATGCAGTTTTCGATGGTCAATCACAGAGCACTAAACTTTTCGGGAATTCTTAATTGTGCATTTATTGGGGGGCCTAAAAGACTGACAGGTAATTTGCCGGTAAAGTGAAAGGTGACAGGTAAACTGAACACCAATGACTCAAAAATTGGTACCGTATTCACAGCTTCCCTACTAGACATTCAGCATTGAAGGGACAGGGTGAAGCAAGCCGACAAGTTCGCTTGTTGTGCTGTTGAGAAAGGCACTAAACGGTATTCCCCGTCTAAGTGTGGTCGGCAGATGGCGGCAACTTCTAAGCGAGCTCGTATAGCGGCCCGTAGCTTTCTCGTGATAGGAGGATAAAAATGCAAATAATAAAAATAAATATATAAAATTTTAAATCAGCTCACAAGGTGTTCATAAATTTGAATTAAATTTTTCAAAAGTAACAAGTTTGAATTTAAAAATTAAGAAATGATTGGATCCAACTCTGTACCGGCCTCCTTTCTCAAGTCCTATACGCGCACTCCTACACACAGTGTGTTTCTTATGACATCAATACGCAGTTTATGACATTATTTAAAAGGAAACAATAGCGACGAATTTCAAAACTGAAATATAGAATCTGAGCGCAATAATTTTCTTCAACGCGATTCGGAAAGCAAAGTTTCGTTCTTGAATTGATGGAACTTAGGGTCATTTGAAGCAATTTGGGCCCCTTTTGGGCAGTGTGCCCCCCAATTGGGAGGTTTGGGGGGCGGTTGCTACGGCTCTGACTACGCCCCAACTAGATTATGAGGCAGAAGAAATCAAGCGATAATAAGCGACTCGAAAGAAAACACGGGATTCTTTCCCAAGTTGCAAAATTATATTTTACGCTCACCTTAGTGATGTTTGGTTTTTGATCACTTTTACTAGATAGTTCAGGATCTTCCACAGAAACGAACATTGCGAATTTAATGCACTAGTTTAAACAAATTTAAACAAGTCAATAAACAATTTCCTGAATAAAAAATTGCAATGCACTTACGACAAAAGATTAATTTGTGTACACCTGTAAAACTGATTACTTATTGAAGTATCTAATCTAATGAAGCAAGTTTTAAATGCTTTATTATTAGATCAGATACTTCAATAAGTTATCGGTCGACCGGTCCGGTCGACTTTTTTTTACGGAAGGTTCATGTACAGTGTTCAATAAACCTAATGAAAAACTCTAGTTTACACCAACTTTATCACTGCATGTATTAAATACATAGAATTTCATCTAACAAAAAGAGTATTTAAATGAAAGCAAACAGAAAGCAAACTTTTATTTTCAGAAAGTGTGATTTGTTAATGCAGTTTTTCATAAACTATTTGAAAAACAAATATCGAGGCGTGTATTTCGGTTGGTGTTTAGGTGTATTTTAGTTGCAAGAAAAGAGAATTTGACCGGTTTTTTGACCGGCCGGTCGAAGAATCTCGACCCGACCGGCTGGTCAATCCGACTGGTTTCCATCTTTGCGCTAAGCCGCGGAGATGGGCCTTTCGGCGTAATATGGCGACTATAATGAAGATTCGTAAAATTTGAACTGGAGGGGCTCTGTACAACGCAAAAAACCTTTTATATTATACCACATGTTCTTAAACTTTCTCAGTCACGCCCCCTTTGGCGTTAGTTATTTTTGCCCACGCCCCACCACCAGTGCCGTGTGAAGACTGTTGCCCACCCCCCAAAAAAGCTCCAGATGGGGCCCTTTGATATACAAACATATTTAGGTGAGTTTCGCGCTTTTTCGACTCGGTTACTAACTTTCCTCATTAACTGCATCGTTTCAAGGGACGTATCCAAATTTCCTCAGGATGGGCGCCCCAAACTTTCGTACACGCAGTTTCTTTCGGTGTGTGGCAAAGTCAGAGTAAATTTGAAGCAGAATAAAAATTAATGAAAACGCTAGGGGGGTTCGAGAGCATGATACCCCGGAAAACTTTTAAAAAATTTATAGTAATTTACGTCATGTAATTGTTATTATTGTAGTGCTTTTTCAACAACTTTTTGACGAAAATTTTCAAATTTATTCCCTCTAATTTTGAGTCTAATACAACAATATTGTGGGGCCCCTACAAATCCCCCTCCCCCTCTGCCCCCGACCGGGGAGACCGAACTTCGGAGATGCCTCAATACGGCACTACCCACCACGCTACAAAAAACATGCAGAAAATAATTATGTAACAATTTATTTGCAATGTCTAAATCGACTTAATGGGAAGGATGCAGCTGTTTTTGGGAAACAAGTTTTGATGTTTTACGAAAAAAAGATTTGAAAATACCTACGTTCAACCATCAAGTCACTGCTTACGCTCCCAGTTTAAGAATCTCTGCTCGAAAGTCTAAACGTTCACAATTAAGGACTTGGCCGATTTTAAGAGCCATCCTTGCAAACAGTTTTTTTAGAACTAGGGGGTTTGAGCCCCCCACCAAGGCAACCCTGGTGGCACAGCAAAAAAACTAAAAATGAGGGGGCGCATGGCACAACTCTAGCTAAATACCCTCCTGAATGTTGGCTTACTTGTTGTGCCCTCCTTAAGGGGTGACTTCATCTTATAGCAGTAGAATAGTGGTGTTTGTAAGTACTCGCTTTTATGAGACGGTGAGAGGCAGTATAGCCTATTGAAATTCAGAAGAGGTAGGCTACCTACCGGTAAGAGGGGATTCCCAGCATATCCATGATCAAGCCGTGTTTACTCAGCAAAAGTTCCAACGCTACTTCTAAGATGCACCGCTGTAGGCTATACGTGATCTCGCGCGACATTCTTTTCCGTCTTCCGTTCTTCAGAGTGCTGCCTATGGACGGAGGACCGTTGAACTTATTCCTTACACTGTTACAGAGCAGACCTACTGGTACCGCAGCTGTTTTCTGATAGGGATGATAACCTTTCCATTTTCTTTCATGGTCTACAAACATATTGTACTCTATCAGTCTATAACCGTTTAATTCATATTTCATGTAGCCGTAAGCCTGCAAGGCTATAACTTCTGAAATCATAGTGATTCTGCCTAATTCTGTTGTTTTGAAATCCTATTTTTGCCTCGTAGCTACTGCAGTGGACTAAGAGGGTCCGAACACGCATTTTCAACAATCGTGGCTGTTCCATTCTACCCGATTTCACTCCCCAACCTTGTGCCTGTGAAATTTTATTGTTTTACGACTGTGACGCAATAAGAAAGCCTGCCAGCCAATCAACGCATTCTGGAAACAGTTTTTTGAGTTGCAATTTAGACTCTACCTTCTTTCTGCTAGCATCTAGTTTTTGGAAATTCAGACAACTGTAATGTTATACTCAGTGCTGTAGGTTAGGATTTCAGAGATATACCGTAAATAGGCTATTCTGTTTACGATAGAAAATTGGTTGGTTAGATTTATAAAAATTAGTACCGGTAGGTTGGATGTTTAGAAATTAGTAGGTTAGATTTTCATAAACTTTGGCCTACATGTGGGCACTATAACCTGGTTGGTTGGGTTAGGTCAGTGGTGAGCACTTTGGCTAAGCAGACATACCGGTAGGTACCGGGATTGCTGTAACTGAGCAGGTATGCCATTCTCGTACTGGTTATCTACTAATTGCTGATCCCTGGGTTTATATGAAAAAGGTTTGGAATAATGCTGTGCAGTATCAGAGTATGGACCACTGACTTCTATCCAATGGTACTGGTACCGTACTGCTAACTGCAGAACCATGTGATACTGGTACCATAGCAGCGCAGTTTACTTGTATTTCTCTAGCAGCAAAGCAGTAGTGGTAGGTCAAACAAGCCTAAGTTTTTAACTTGTGTGTCGTGTGTGTTTGTTGTTTTACAGTTTAGGTTGAAGGTTAAGTTCTACAAGATATTATAAACAATCAGGTTTAGGCCCGTTGACTTCTCATCGATGTCTGAAGAAACTGCAAGATTAGAAGGCATTGCCGAAGATGAGGAAGCAGAACGTGCTGCTGAGTTAATTCCTCCAGGAACTACTGGTACTCCTCGTCGCACTGGATCACAGTCTGGTTCAGGAAGGCAAACAACCCAGGGAGCAGGTCGGTCATCACGGGATGTGTCCTGGTCCTCTGTGGTCAGTAATAATAGAATTAAAGCATTGGAAACAGTGGAGGAAACAGGCTTGGGAAACAAGGTGTTGCAATCATCAGGGAAAGATTCGGAACAAGATAATGAAATGTTGAGAGAAAAAGAAGTTGAAATTCAAAATGCCAAAGCTTATCTGCTCAAGATCAGCACAAAATCAAATTTGAATTTGTAAGTTTACCTAATAGAGACCGGCCGTTAGCTCAGTTGCAAAGCGCACGCTATGGGTGCGGGAGGTCTGGGGTTCGATTCCCGGGCCGGTCAAATCGGCACAGTGTCGCCAACGACTCGCCACCGTTGCGACGTTTCTTCGGAGCTGTGTAGCCCAGGCGCTAAGCCGCGGAGATGGGCCCCGCAACTCGTTACACGCTTCGGCGTATTACGGCGAGTATAATGAAGATTTGATTTTGATTTGATTTGAGTTTACCTTATAGAAATTATCTACAAGCGAGATTCTAATAAACCAATTAGTGTCGGTGGTGCACCCAGGGAGGGGGGTTGGGGGTCGAATCTCTCCCTTTCGGTATTGCTTAAACCTGCAGGTGCACAAAGATCACAAGGACCGAGAAGCACAAGGAGCACAAGAACCACAAGGATCACAAGGACCACTGGTGGCGCAATTAGGAACGCATGGAGCGCATTAGGGGTAGGTTGATGAAAGTTAGGTTCAATGGGGGTTAGGTTTAGTTGGGGTTAGTTTCGGTTAGGATTCGGTTTGGATTAGTTTCCATTAGGGTTCGGTTCAGTTAGGGTTAGGTCGGTTAGGTTTGAGTTCCTTGCGCTCCTTGTGTTCCTGCAGTTTTTAGTAATAGCTCAATTGCGCCTCTAGCAGTCCTTGTGATTCTAGCGGTCCTTGTGATCCTTGTGCTCCTGCAGGTTTTAGTAGGACCCCTCCCTTTTGAAATCAAACCCTTATTTTTAAAGTGAAGTTTCCAAATTGAGTAAGTGGGCTTGCAGTACGTGCTGTTATTTCAAAACAGCTGTGACACAATTTGCCTTGCATCATACTGAAGCCAAATCGGCTGGTTGGTGTTGTAGTGGTAAGAGACATTGTTATCAGTACGGCTAGGGGTAGATCCAGGGGGATATGGAGAATGCATCCCCCCACCAGATATTTTCAAACATGTTTTTGTTAAATGCAATATTTCTATAATTTTTAACCTTTTTGATAACTATAAGCGCTACGCCCTAAGCACGCATAATCGAAAATGTACCGTATGAACAAAATGCATCATATTTGGTAAAACACTTACATTTAGGGGCAAAAAATTTAAACAAAATTTACCTAAGAATTGTTCAAAAAGTACTAAAATGGCCACTACGGTGTGTAAATTTTCAAAAATTTTCCGGGGAAAGCATGCCCTCGAACCTCCCTGAAGCCTTTTTCTCAATATGCTTCAAAATAATTCTGCCGGAAAAACTATGCTTGAAAATATGTCAAAATTTGATGCCTTTTCCCTGAAAAAATTTCTGAAATTGCCGCAGACCTGAAAATATTTTTCAAAGGGCTTTACGTCTTTTTTTGGTGTAACGTCTTTGTATTTACTTAACATTGAACCTAATTCAAAATATCATCTCCCCCACCAAAATTTTCTGAATTCGTTCCCATGTGCGAGATCGATTTTTTTTAGAACCCCCCCTTTTGAAATATGCGGGGTGCGCTCCTGTTTAGCGTGGTAGTTGAAAGCACTGCTATCAGTACGGAACTAGCAGTGCCCCAAAGGGGTTCGACAATGCCCCAGAGGAGTTCAACAGTGCCCCAAAGCCACTTGTTGCCCACTTTGGCTTAAAACCGCAAATATGGTGAAGATTTGGGGAGGAAAAGTAGCCTAAAGCCTCACAGTTTTAAGATGGCTTTGCTTTTCTTCCTTAAGCTATTTTCGTTCCATATTTGTTGTATTCGGAATAAAGGTTTGCTTTTTTTAGCAATAAATCAGCATTTTTTCTACATTGCGCTGCATCATAAAATCTATGAGCGTTGAGTACTTACAAATTATGATGCATTATTTGTCAGATACGATCATTTGGCAAATGTGCTGACAAGAATTTTGGACGAGCGACCAAACAATGTGGTTGATATTTTCGAAACACTGAGCAAGACGATGAAACGAGAGAGATATGTTCCAAGTTTTGATGCGATTCGTGACGAGTATGAACCTGACACAGAGTTCCATCTCGCTGAAATCCAAAAACGTCTCTTTCAAAAATCAAGCGATGCCGACTTAGACATGGTGAGTGTTGCTGGTAAGACTTGCATTTAGTTATGTAATATCACAGCCAAAAAACTTGCTGAAACACTTGGGTGGATGTGGGTGTTTCCGGCTCACCTCCGTTGCCATTGCCAACGCTATACATCAACGCTGAGCCTGGTTTTATGCCATGGTACAAAAGTTTACAGCTCCAGAGACAGACGCTCTTACCACTCCGCCATCTGAGCTGTTCTTGTTTAGGAACCAGATGATGAAGCTGAGACCCCGCTCCCAAATGTCATGGATATCATGTTCCAGTTCGAAAAAGTCGGAGTGGGATTCGGGCGAGAGGAAGCTTACCGAATATTTCTTGCGATGAATAATTTGATCGAAACTAACCCACTGAACACTGCAAGATTCTGGGGTGAATACTCATGTTTTCTTGAAATGTAACAAACATTCTTGTAGTTCTGACAGCTCAGATAGCCGAATGGATGGAGCGTCTGTCTGTAAAGCTGTAAACTCAAGTTGGATTTCGAGTCGAGTTAAACCGTTGACTATAAAATTCATAGCTTCCCCGCTTGACGTTCACTAGTACACGGACAGTAGGTGTGTCCGGTTTTTTCACTTTTTTTTTCTAATCCCTTTGATTTCTAGCGCGGAAATCGTCACCTAACAACAACCCAACCATTTTTTTTTAAATTGCCATATTGATACTTTGGGGGGTGCAAAAGGTTTTCGCGGGGGGCAAATACCAGTTTTTTTCGTAACTCAAAAAGTGCAGCTCCTAGAGCAATAATTTTTGTACCAATCGATTAAGAAGAACAGGTCTCCAATCTGTCTTTAATACATTATACACCTCTAACTGCTTAATTTTTTGAAGTTATTTTTAAAAAACTGATTTTTAAGCTTGTAATCTGAAATTGCGTTAATTATGCACTAGACAAGAGAAGTCAGATGTGTAAAAGCTATTTTGCACAATCTGATCAAGCACGACTTTGTTATGACCAAATAATACTCCTAATCTCCTATAATACTTTTGTACCATTGTTATGACCAAATAATACTTTTGTACCATAGTCAGTTGTCATTGTGCAGCTTGACCTAGGTGTACGATTTGCGAACGTTAAAATCTGGCCTTTTTATGTACTTTTCGTTACTACACACCAGCGAACCCCGCTCATGGCAGTAATACCCCATGACAGCTTTTTAGTTGGCAAAACGTCCACTTTCATCTGTGGAGCAAATCTGCATTCGTCCATCTCACAAAGCATATTGCTCACTTTTTAGCCCTTTGTTTAGCTCAGTGTGGTCCAACTGCAGGCCCGCGAGGTAATTTTGTTGGCGTGCAATGAGTTGCGGTGATTCGCACGTTTGGAATCTTTGTTTTGTAGTTTTCAACTGCGTTTACGTTTTCGCTTTTTAAATCTAATTCTGAGCAGTCTGCACCCCTTCGCTTCATAACTTATGTGCTATTTTACTAATCGAATTGCAACGGAAACAGCTTTTTATGCTCCCGATGTCATTAAAGTTGGACCACTCTGGTTTAACTGAAGCATGCCTCAAGTCTAGCTCAAACTGCACACTGATAACTGCCATTTTATTTGGATTTTCCCATAGCTTTCATAATGCTATGGAACAGCAAGAGGTATTATTTAGACATAACAACGTCAAGCTCAGGGGCGGATGCAGAAACTTTTGGTGGGGGAAGGATGTAATTTTGAATTAGGTTGAATGTTAGCTAAATACTAAGCCGTTAAGACGAATTTACGCCCGGTAACGGGTGTACATAAGCCCTTTGAAAATGTTTCATGTCAGAAGCGTATTCAGAATTTTTTTTATCAGGAAAAGTGCACCAAATTTCGTTACTTTTTTAAACGTATTTTTTTTCGGCAGAGTTAATTTTCAGCAATTTAAGTAACAAAATCATTTCTAGGGGGGTCCGGGGGCATGCTTCCCCGCAAATTTTTCGAAAATTGACATATTGCAATGGCCATTTTAGTGCTTTTTGAACAATCTTCAGGCAAATTTTGTTTATGTTTTTGACCCCTAACTTTTGAGTGCTTCACCAAATATGATGCGTTTTGTTCGCACAGTTTCGATTATGCGTGCTTAAGACGACTCAGGCATATTGTTATGAAGAGGTTTGAAATTACGGAAAAATTTTATTCATCCAAAGCATTGCTGGAATGGTTGGTGGGGGGATGCATCCCCCACATCCCCCCCCCCCGTATCCGCCCCTGGTCAAGCTTGATCAGTTTGTGCGAAATGGATATATGCATCTCTTGTTTAATGCATAATAATTAACCCCATTGCAGATCAAATTAACGTGAAAAGCTCAAAAATCAGTTTTTTAACGATAACTTAAAAAATTAAGCAGTTAGAGGCGTACAATGTATCAAAGACAGATAGGAAACCTGTCCTTCTTAATCGATTGGTACAAAAATTATTGCTCTAGGAGCTGCACTTATTGAGTTACGAGAAAAACTGGTATTTGCCCCCCGCGAAAACCTTTTGCACCCCCCAAAGTATCAAGGTGGCAATTTTTTTGAAAGAAAATGGTTGGGTTGTTGTTAGGTGACGATTTCCGCGCTAGAAATCGTATAAACTAAGGGATTAGAAAAAAAAAAGTGAAAAAACCGGACACCCTAACGGACAATATGAAGAACAAGCCGACAAGTTTACTAGTGGTGGTGCTGGGAAAGGCACATAACAGGATTCCCCCATCTTGGTGTGGTAGACAGATGGCCGACAACTCCTAAGCAAGATCGTTATAGCGCTTTGATCGCTTTTTCGTGATGGGAGGATAAATATAAAATCTTCATTATACTGGCGGTATTACGCTGAAGCGTGTAACGAGTGGCGGGATCAGGGTCGGATTTAGACAATAAGAGGCCCTTGGCGATTTCTTTTTTTTTTTCACTAAAAATTGGTGAAGATCAAAAGGAGGTCTTTATGTCTGCTGATGTCGTGTTTTCACTGAAATTATCGGTGAAGACCAAAAAGGTCTTTGTTGTTCGTGATCAGACTCCTCATTTTTTCCGTGGCCCTAGACTTCTGTCTGCTTAGCCTATACGTAAATCCGGCCTTGAGCGGCATCCATCTCGGCGGCTTAGCGCCTAAGCGACACAGCTCCGAAGAAACATAGCAGCGTTGGGGAGCCGTTGGCAATGCTCTGTCTTGTTTAGCCGGCCTGGTAATCGAAATCGAGACCTCTCGCACCAGTAGCGATGTGTGTAGCTGCTACATCGACTGTCGGTTGGTTGAAATGAAAAGATTTTTCGCCGCATGATTCAACCTACTCATCAGCAGTTGCAGTGATGTTTTTATCAAAACTTGCAATTTCAGGAAAAATATTGGGAACACAAAAAAGTTACTTCATCGCCGAAGTCCAATTTCGTGACGGCGAGGATGATGAGGAGGAAGAAGAAGATGATAAGGTAAGGGGAAATCCCAAACCCACAAACACATCTCATTTTCTATCATTGTTTTTTTTTTGTTGATTACAAGTTTTTGACTGCTGCAACCACGCCTAATCTTTTTTTTAATTCCTCTTCTCCTACCTCCTGTGCTGGTACTGCATTTTTTTTTTTGATTCTTTGATAACTTCTGTTAAAAGATGTGTCTTTTTGTTTATCTGTTCATCTTATTTTGTCACTTGCGTTATTTATCGTAAAAAATGTGACACTGGGACGCATTGCTCCTTTCGTTTTCAAACATAATGTGACGTCACAGGAAGGAGCAAAGGAAGAGAAAGCGGATGAGGATGATGATGATGACGAAGAGGGAGAGAAGGATGACGTACCGAAGCCAGATTATAAACCTCCTGTGGTGATTCCCAAAGAAGATAACCGAGTTGGAGTCAATAAATATGTCTACTTCGTGTGCAATAATCCAGGTTGGTGTGTAGTTATTTATTCAGTTACATATTTATCCTCCTATCACAAAAAAGCAATCAAAGCGCTATAATAAACTCCCTAGGGAGTTACCGGTCATCTGTCTACCACATCAAGATGGGGGAATCCCGTTAAGTACCTTTCCCAACTGCACAACATGTAAACTTGCAGGCTTGTTTACCACACTGTCCCTTATATCGTGATCGTCAAGTAGGGAAACTGTGAATACCAATTTGTAAGTCATTGGTTTGACCCGACTCTGAATCAAACCTGAGTCGAAAGCTCCTGGAGCAGACGCTTTTGCCACTCGGTCATGTGGGCTATGTGAGAACCGTAAGAATGCTTAAAAAATAAATAACAACAATTTGACGTTGTTGATGCAGACGCCTCGGTGGCCTAATGGACAAGGCATTGGCCTCCTAAGCCAAGAATTGTGGGTTCGAGTCCCATCCGAGGTGCTTAAAATTTTGTCAACAGTATTGTGGCGGTAGGCCGAAGTGTTTGAAACGATGACTGATTTTCGTGCTTGGGTTCGATTCTTGGCCAAGCTTTGTTTTTGCATAAAATTTTTCATGCACTATTTTTGCTCATTTTTAGTGAGTTTTGTAAAAATTTCACTGGAAAATCTTTTACATCTAACCGGGTTGAAATTCCGTTGTTTTTTTTTTTTTGAAATTTCGTCCAGGAGCGCCGTGGGTTCGACTCCCTCCTGCAACCCCTGCCCAGATTTCAATAAGTCGCAAAATCAAGAAATTATTCAGCGGAAATTTGGAAGCGCCGGTGATCAGCTACCCTCCCTTTCCTGGGAACGAAGCCAACTACCTCCGAGCACAAATAGCCAGGATTAGCGCCGCAACCCACGTGAGTTTCGAACCCAGGCGCAATATTTTATACGTCTTATTTCGGATAGCAACCGATCGGTAACGTTGTGGTTGGAAACATCGGTGTCGGCTCTGTGGGGCCTGGGTTCGATTCCCAGGCCGCAAAAATCGAACACAGTGTTGCCCCCGCTGCGACGTTCCTTCGAAGCTGTGTTGCCCAGGTGCTAAACTGCGGAGATGGATCCCGCCACTCGTTTCGGTGTAATATCACGAGGATGATAAAGCTTTGGAATACAATAAATAGGTCCATGGGATGAAAATATCGCCTGGAGAAAAATAGAGCCACAGTGATTTTTTTAAAACTGAACGTTTCGACAAAATAGATTCAGCTGTGCCTTGCTCACGCTGCTGATGATGACAGCTGAATCTATGTTGTCGAAACATCCAGTTTCACTTCGGTTATATTTTTCCCCTTTAGTGAAGATCTTGTTCCAGATTAGTCCACTCGGTTACTACCAGTTCGATGAAGAAGATGAAGACGAAGAAGAAAATGAAAATCAAACTGAATTCATGGAAAACCCCGACTTCGAGGGGATTCCCCTGCGAGAACTCATTGACCCTTCGCTTTCAAACTGGGTCCACCACGTGCAGTACATACTGCCCCAGGGGAGATGCACGTGGTTCAATCCCTTACAAAAAGGAGAGGTAAGCGGTGCCGGGAATTATTTTATCATGAATCGGTTTCGCAAGGAGCTCTCCAACCAACTTTGTTACAACAGCACAAATGACCTTGGTAGCGCCGTACAATGAGAGCTCAGGGATGTTTTGATTTCAAGCTTATCGCTAGTGATCAAGGAACGGACTCGTCTCAGAATAAAGAAATCTCTTCCCGTAATCCTGTTCGTGACGAGGTCCCACAGGCTTCAAAACCTAACCGTAAATCCAGCTCTGGTCCTTGTCAATCTACTAAATTTGCGCGAGTTTAATGTCAAGTGCATCATGAATTGATCGACTTGTGGCTGCATTTTAGCCGAACTAAATAATGATAGTTTGATTTTAGCCTTAGAATGCTTGGAGTTGATTATATGAAAGAACTTGTCATGCTTTGTAGGTTTTCGATCTTTTACAAATGTTTGTATAAGTTAGTAAAAATTCTGACCCCTTGCCTTCAGCCCTGAGGCTATTTTCGTCCTATCTTACAAACCTCGAGAAGAAGAGTGGATCAGTCGATTGTAGCCTCGATGTTTGCTAACCCGCCGGTTGGGTAGTGGGGAGGTCTGGGATTTAATTTTTGGGCCCACTAAATTGGACACAGTGTCGTCACCCCTGCGATGTTTCTTCAGAGCTGTGTTGTCCAGGCGCTAAGCCGCGGAGATGGATCCCACCACTCGTTACACGCTTCGGTGTAATATCGCGAGTATAATGAAGATGTTTTTTGATTGACTTTGAACTTCGTATCTTACATTTGATTGACACTGTAGCATGCTTCTAGGATGAATATGATGAGGATGAAGAAGAAGAGGAGGAGGAAGAACCGGAAGAAATTCAACCTGAAGTCGGTCCTCCCTTGCTCAACCCCTTATCCGAAGATATGGAGGGGGAGAGCATCTCCCCCTGGAGTTGTAAATTATCGTCAATCCTCGTCACACAATTTGCTGTAGCTGTGTTGAAGTCAAATCACTGGCCCGGTGCTGTGGCGTGCTCGGATGGCAGGTGTGTGTGTGTGCGTGCTGTGGCGTACTCGGATGGCAGGTGTGTGTGTGTGCGTGCTGTGGCGTACTCGGATGGCTGGTGTGTGTGTTTGCGAGTAGAGCAGTAACGTAGCAAGAAATTATGTAAAAGGGAGGTATATAAACTGCATAAAGCCATTAAGTAAACCTGATATATTTCATTCACTAAGCAACATTTGCTCTTTTTTACTAAAAAGACAAAGTCACGGGGGAAGAGGGCCTGGCACAATCCCTCTCTGAATACGCCACTTCCTGAGAAACTCAATTTCCCATTGAACAATTTGTTTACAGTATTGAACAGGAATTGAGGGAGACTGCGAAGTGAGCTTCTCTTCGAGTCAGCAGCCGCCCGGTATATATGTCAAATGCGATCCATCCGTGAATCGAACTCGTCACGTGCAGTAGGCTCTGTTATGAACACGCCATACCCAATTACCCATGCTACGAGCTTATCACTATTAAGTGTGAATCTCTTCAGAAAATTTGAGAACATCTACGTCGGGTGGGGCCATAAATACGATGCCAGTAACTTCAGTCCTGAGCCCCAACCCCCCATGCAGAAGGAATATATGATGGGTCCGGACCTTACTGAGGCAGAAGATCCTAGTGTGGAAGAAGAGGCTGCTCTGAAAGCCGCTCAGGAGGAAGCAGCAGCAGCGGCGGAGGACATGGAGGAAATGGAAGACGATGATGAGGATGATGATTAAATCCAATTTTATTTTGCAATTATTGCCGTTCTAAATTTTAATAAATCTTTATTTTGTTTCTTATTGATTTCATTTTTGAATATACGCGGTAACTTATAAGTATACACTTTAAAATTTTGATAGCAATCGAATGACTTATTTAAATTGGTGAAAAGTTTGCTAAAATATTGTATAAACTAGGCCTACTAAAAACAGATTACCATCCCACTATCTCTTTGAATTTGCATATTGACGTGATATTCTGCTTCAACTTGGCCGCCACCAGTTTTAAGACATTTCAGCTACCTTTTCACGCATTCAAACAATAGGCCTACCTAAACTTTACTGCGTATCCACACTACATTGTGTTCTCTGAAGAAATTAATACTCCACGATGAGTTCCTAAAAAGCAAATCAAAATTAGAAGTGTACGCTTGCTTTTGTGACACCCTGTGGACAGAAATCTCTATTTTTGAGGCTATGAAGTTAGATAGCGGCATGCCTGCATGGTGCCGAAGATTTTGAATCAGCCCCCCCCTCAACTAGCTCTCCCCACAACATTGTTTTTTATATCTCGAATGAAACTTTTCGTTTCGGTTTCACTTGCATTAATTCGATGAAAATAAAATGGAAACTTCCCTAAATATGCAGTCTCATCGTTTCCTTATCCTACGCCTCGCAGAGTAAAACTGAAAACAAACGACGAATATAATGCAAATAAGACGAAAAGAAAAAAGCAACCGTAATTTTTAAAACTGGACGTTTCGACAACATAGATTCAGCTGTCATCATCAGCAGTGTAAGCAAGGCACAGCTGAATCTATCTCAAAACGTCCGGTTTTACTGTGGTATTATTTCTTCCTAAACTAACAGCATTTTATCATTTTTCTTTTAAGATATGGAAATTTTCATTTAGAAATTGGTGAGTTTTTAGAAACTAAACGAGACGAAAAAAACACAGTAAGACATGTTTGTGAAATACATTTGAAATGTTGAATTTTTGCAGTATTGGCAGACGTACTAGCGGGTACCCATGGATTTTCATTTTGCACATCTTGTGTTGACGTCAGTAGTAGCTTTTTCTAGAGGTAGCGGCTTACCGGGACATCAGAGCTCAATATTCGATCGCTTTTACGTCCCAACTTTTAACTACTTAGGCTACTTTACCGAATTGTAACACCAACATCCCGTGTATAGTATTCTCGCTCCGTTTGCCGCAGGACCGGATGAAAGGGTAGCGATGAGGATATTCCCATATAGGGTCTCCTGTAATAGGACTCTCGCGGTCAAATGTAATAAGATGCGTGCCACAGAAAAACTTAATTCGCAACCTCTTGAAATAAAATCTGCGAACGTCAACATCAAGTCTGTTGAGGTTTTCCTTGAAAAATCAGCCCGTGCCTCCGCAAAGTTCGTTGTTTTCAATCGTTTATATTCAGTGGCAGTGCTCGAATTGTAAAACACTTATGGGGGAATGGTGCAAACTTTTCATGCACACGTAAAGGAGGGGTGGTTATTATAGAAAAATGGCTTACGCTAAAATGTTGTATGGGGGGATTGGTGTTGTTTTCCGGGGGGGGGGGGGGGGCATTCCCCGTCGACTCGAGTACTGCTTGTATAAACCGATAAATTTCCAAAAAGCAAATTCTGAATAGAAGACCTTTATTTATTTCGAGCCGTGTCCGATCGCCGGTCACTAGCGGCAGACGTGAAACAGGGCCTTCCATTGTCCGGTCTCGGGCCAACTTCATGCATTGTTTTTATCGGCACATGAAGCGGCATGTGTTGAGCGAATACCTTGAGGAACCAATCAAAACTTGGTGTGCGTCGTCAATATTGTTGCTGCAAAATTGCGATAATGACGTCATTCATTCAAGTAACGACATGATCCGGAAGTGACGTGATCACAATTTCTCATCTATTACTGTCTATTGCGCGATAATATCTTCATTGTCATCAGGATTTTGCATCAACGCGGTTCGAGTTCAAAGTAATCACAATGCGGAAGGCGATGACGCGACCGCGTTGTCCATAGATCGCAAATTCGACAGAGATTGACCTCGAAGGCTCCGCCATGCCCTCTGTAGACGCTGATCTGCGAATTGCGATTAACCAGTTTTTACAAACTCAGCAGCTCAGATGGCCGGGTGGTAAGAGCGTCTGCCTCTGGTGCTATACACTCAGGTTTGATTCCGAGTCAGGTCAAACCAATGACTTAAAAGTTAATATTCACAGCTTCCCTGCTGGACGCTCAGTATTAAAGGGACAGTTTACTTGTTGTGCCGTTAGGAAAGGCACTCAGCGGGAATTCTTCATCTTAGTGTGGTAGACAGACCTGCAACTCTTAACTTCTAATTAATTTCTAATTCTAATTCTATTCTAATTTAAATTTCTTAAATTCTAATTCTATTCTAATAGAGTGGTAACAGTGCTTTCATCGTTTTCTCATGATAGGAAGATAAATACGCAGCTACATATAAACATTATAATTTCGGTAAAAAGGTTCTTTTTACTAAGCAAAACTACAGATCACTTCGTGCTAAACCCAGTAAGTGATCTGTGGAAACATGAACAACATGTTATACAACTCAGCATGCGCGACTATAGCAACACAACTCAGCATGCGCGACTATAGCAACACAATTCAGCATGCGCGACTATAGCAACACAACTCAGCATGCGCGACTATAGCAACACAACTCAGCATGCGCGACTATAGCAACACAATTCAGCATGCGCGACTATAGCAACACAACTCAGCATGCGCGACTATAGCAACACAACTCAGCATGCGCGACTATAGCAACACAACTCAGCATGCGCGACTATAGCAACACAATTCAGCATGCGCGACTATAGCAACACAACTCAGCATGCGCGACTATAGCAACACAACTCAGCATGCGCGACTATAGCAACACAACTCAGCATGCGCGACTATAGCAACGAATGCCGCATAATTTTCCAGTGCAAAATCGAACAGTTGCTCCCCCTACAAACAATTTTACACTGATGTAAAGGTAAAGGTACGGGACAGCGGAGACGAGGTGAAATGACGTCACTAGCACAAATGTGCTACTAGCACATCGTCACTCGCACTCGCACATTTCGACTCGCACATAACCAATCACTCGCACATCACTGTACTCGCACTCGCACATTCCATGTTTACTCGCACATTATGACCGGACCACTCGCACATATTAACCAATCACTCGCACATCACCGTAGGCCTACTAGCACATTCCATGTTCACTCGCACATTATGACCAGACCACTCGCACAGAACCAATCATTCGCACATCACTGTACTCGAACTCGCACATTCCATGTTCACTCGCACATCTCGAGTCTCACATCACCGCACTCGCACATTCCATGTTCACTCGCACATATTAACCAATCACTCGCACATTCCATGTTCACTCGCACATTATGACCGGACCACTCGCACATTTCGACTCGCACATCACCGTACTCGCACATTCCATGTTCACTCGCACATTATGACCGGACCACTCTCACATATCCAATCACTCGCACATCACCGTACTCGCACATTCCATGTTCACTCGCACATTATGACCGGACCACTCGCACATCACCGCTCTCGCACATTATGACCGAACCACTCGCACATTTCGACTCACACATAACCAATCACTTGCACATTCCATGTTCACTCGCACATTATGACCGGACCACTCGCACATCACTGCTCTCGCACATTATGACCGAACCACTCGCACATTTCGACTCACTCATAACCAATCACTCGCACATTTCATGCTCATTCGCACATTGTGACTGGACCACTCGCACATTATGACCGGACCATTCGCACATAACCAATCACTCGCACATTATGACCGGACCACTCGCACATCACCGCACTCGCACGTCACCGTACTCGCACATTTCGACTTGCCCATAACCAATCACTCGCACATTATGACCGGAACACTTGCACATTGGCCCAACTGACACTCGCACATTCCAGCGTTGCAAAAACCAGACCACTCGCACATTCCGGTGTTGTAAGAGCCAGATCACTCGCACATTGACCAAATTAGCAGTCGCACATTCCGGTGTTGTAAAAACCAGACCACTCGCGCATTGACCAAACTAGAACTCGCACATTCCGATACTGTAAACCTGCTAAGTGACCGGTGCACTCGCACATTTTCAACATGTTTTATGTTCCGATTAAACTTACACGATGTTTTTCATTTAATAATAGCTGTAAGAATCGAGATATTAACTTTTTTTTTAATCACTTTGTACATACTCCAGCCTATACAGATGTATTGTGTCAATCTGAGCTAGCGTTTGAAATGAACTTCCGATATTTCATGAAAAGCATTAGCCAAGGGGATTCTTCTATTTTCTAAGAGAGCATAAGCAAGTCGCTAATGTTTGAAAAACTTTTATTCATTTTACGCCTAAACGATAAACAATTAAACACGCATCAAAATAAATTTAACGACACAATCCACAAAACCAAAACCGCTTCTTTGCCTCATGCAACTTCTCATCAATGCATGACCCATGATACCATCGAGGGCATCCGTCGCATCCAATCTAGTAAAAAGATAAGACTAAATGTTGGGCTTCAATGCGACATCTATTGGTGAGTTAATAAGAAGTAAAATGTTTCGGAGCATTTACTGAGCGACAGGCAGAGTGAAGCAATTACAGTACATCTGAACGTCAATCTGCCAAGAAGTTTCTGTTTCATTGCACCGGAATTTTTGTGCAGTGCGTGCAAGACGGCAGTATAGTGGTTTAAGTAATTCATTTTCGTACCACCAAAATGAGAATTACCGGCAATATATTCACGTAACAAAGGAAAACACTGACATACCATCTAGGCATAAAAACGGCAAGCTGATAAACAAGGCAAAAAAAACGATAATATAGCAGCATGTAAAAAGGTACGGAGTAAAGTCTGGCCTAGCTAATTTAATACGGAGTAGCACTATTCAACTCAATTCAAGGCATGAAAAAACCTCGCCCAGACACCTTATTGTACATAATTATACACAATTTTACATACCCAATTTCTCTTGCGCAGGTCTGATTGGTTTAGACAACACGCTGCACACACATCCGTCATATCATTTGAAAACCGGAATCCCGGGATTTAATGAATTTTTTAGCTTCCCGTTTCCCGTGTTTTCTGACAAAAATTTCCGGTATGTTTAGTACAGTCACACAAATCCAATTGCAAAAGATTTTTGTTCGGTCCTCGCAAGCGTTAGGTTGGTTTTGTGCAAAACTTGTGAATAGCATGTTATTGGGCAATGTGACGACACAACACCATTTGCATTAAAAGCAGACAAGTTAGCCTCTTTGAACGACTACAGGCACACATTGAGCATTCCACGGAATTTACGGACAACCAGTCGGACACACAAAGTAATGATAGAAATCAACTTCAAGAAGTCATGACGCAAGAAATGAATTTGTTTGAAGCTACCAGAAAACGGGCAACTAAATTAGAGCTTCTTTTCAATGCTTTACGTAGCATTCCACCGACGTCGGTTGAAGCAGAACGTGCTTTTTCTGCCGCAGGATTGTTTGTTACTTAACTGCGTTACCGTTTGAGTGACAAATCCCTTTATGCCCTGACTTTCCTTCGGAGTTATTACATAAAAAATAAATGATTTTTTGCATTTTTGCTTTACTGATTGTGCTTACAGTTACAGAAGTAGTTGAAAACATACAAAAATATCGAAATCACAATACGCAATAATCCCGGCAATTTTCCGGGATCCAGGTTTTGCCTCAAATTTTTCCCGTTTTCCCGGTACCACAAAAGGCCCGCAAATTTGGAAACCCTAATTATGATGATTACCACACAAGTTCTTGAATTAAAAACAAATATATATTCCATCTTAGCATAAAAATGAGCTGGATTCATTCTTGTTAACATTTTGTCTACGATGGCGAAATATCCAAACCTCAAACATTCCTAATCACGGCTTAAGCCTTTTAGGCATTATTTAACATTGATATGCACCTGAATTTTCCAAAATCTTTTTGGCAATATTCATCCGACACTGCTGCAGAGCAGTAAGAGAAGACTTGAATGACACACTGGCTGAGGTCATTGGAAGTTTCTCTACCAAAGCTTCTGCTATCTGAAATGACAAAATAAACTCTTAGTAAAATTTAATCTGTACTGTATCAGCATATTTGCTTTTGTCTAATTGCAATTGCTGATTTGTGAAAACTCCATCAGTAGGCAGACGAATACATCCACGCATTCACTCAATTTCACGGCTGACCGAAAACATTAATCGTGGTTTTACTAGAACACTATAAATAATGACAGATATTAACTAACAAACAAACATGCATTTCAGTGATTCAATGCAAACACTTTAACCCAAGGGTGGGCAAACTACGGCCCGCGAGATCATTTCATGCGGCCCGCGGGCACTTACAGAAAGATGAACCTTGTACCCTAGTGAAATCACATGGAAAATAGGACATTTGCGGTCGTGATGACCATAGGCGCACGCAGAGGGGGCCACGGTGCCATGCCTCCCCCTTGGATCTGTAATAAGGTGCTAAAACCTAACTTTCAGTTTATAATTTCTCAAGCTAATAATGGTTGCAGCCTCCTTTTGCATATTTTAGCCAAGCCTCAGCTTTTAGACATAAGCTGCGGAAATATTTTTGCAGTGTCCATAGTGACTGCATTCACTGCATGCCCTTTTTCGATAAAAAAGTGTGCTAAAATGAGCGTTCTTTATGTGAAAATCGTAAAAAATCGTTGGCGGTTGGGGGCTATGTCCCCACACCCCCTTGGTTTCCAGAGGCTGGGGGTTTCACCCCCAGACCGCCGGTGGTGTCCCCCTCCCCCCTTTGCCAAATCCTTGGGTGCGCCACTGGTGATGACCTTTGTTACTTTCCTCTTCTAAAGCAGTGCGGCCCTCGGCTTTAAAATTTTTTCCAATGCGGCCCTTCATGCAAAAAGTTTGCCCTCCCCTGCTCTAACCATAACAAATACAAACTAGACGTAACACTAAAAGTTTGAGTATATTCAATAAATGTCAAAATTGCTCATCCCTTAGGACGATTTTACTTGCAGATAACTCCATTTTTGATGCAGGTAACGTCATCGACGCAATGGAAAAACCGTTTAACGAAAATGGAATATAATTGCGGAGATTCTAAACTGTGAAGAGGCCAATCTCAGTGATAAGTACCAACAACAAATGATGTTCAGTTGTTCACCATCATAATCAGTAACTATACTAACTTGCAATACAAAAACACCGCAATTGTAAGAGTCGTTTTGTATGGGATGGTTCAATAGCGCAGGTTGCCATTCGATGTTTTGCAAGGCGTTGCTTTTTGCAGCGCATCGATACTTGAAATAAAATCTACACATAAGAAACAAGTTGAAGAAAAGACGAGCACAGAAGAAACATTCTTTTTATCAACAAATACAAAATGTGGAAACTTCATACTCTTACCTTATAACAGTGAAACCGCGAAACTAGTCGTAGAATTGGTTATTACAGTGTAAATTTAGTAAGTCTCTGAAGATCTAGCATGATGTGTCTTCGTGCAGTGTAATGCATTTTAGCGGTAACCTCTCATAAAAAGAATACAAAACACTTGAGTTCTGACTAATCATGCAAGAGTAAAACTAATATAAAATCTTTTGATTACGCTGAAAGCTGAATTGGTTGAATTGATGCTCATCCCGAAGTTACCAATATGTTAAGAAAACTAGAAGAAACAACGATTTATCAAATACTAAACTCTATTGTTTAATAGATGAAAGTAAGCTAGCCTAGCCTGGCTGTTCATCCGGTAGTAAAGTTAAACAAAATAGTTAAAAGCTATATTCATGTCTTTAACGTTCATATTCATTTCTTTAACAATTCTTTAACGTTCATCTATTGTTTAATAACTTATTTGTCAGGCCTCATGTATTATAATTGCATTTAGATCACCTAGTCAAGAGAACGAGGGGTTATACATTAACAGGGCCCTTTAATGTTACTGTTTAGGTGATAGAAAACCAACAAAAGCAGCTAACGCCCTATGTTTTGATGCGAAAAAATTAAAGTAAACATTGCGATTTACATAGATTATTGTCATACCTCATTGCTTTACAAGCCATAATGGTGGATGTCATTTTCGAACCAAATGGATCTATCAAATACAGCTTCTCCGAGGGTACATGCAAAAACTGTGTGAAAAACGTCATTTACATGTAAGTAATCAATAACAATGAAATAAGAGGAGCCGATGTAAGTTTATATACTGTATATGAAAATACAACGGGATAAATGGTAGGCCTTGAAGACTTACTAAATAAACGCTGTAAAAACCAATTCTACGATTAGTTTCGCGGTTTGATCACTCATCGGGTAGACTCAGGTTTTGAACCCAGGACTTTGTGATTGAGAGTTTTACCTCTCCAACCACTCGGCCACCGGGCTGACAGCGTTTTCTACGCAATTTTCAGCTATACATACTCAAGCCCCTGCAACTGCAGGCTTAGCATTGAGCAGTTAGCCTAGTTGGCATGTGTCGGCAATGGCAGGCGTGATTTTATAAGCAATGAAATAAGAGGAGCCGATGTAAGTCTACTCTATATATATGAAAATACAACGGGATAAATGGTGGGCCTTGAAGACTTACTAAATAAACGCTGTAAATAAACACGTTAAAGAATTGTTAATTTATCCCGTTGTATAATCAATAACACTTCACCATTTTAGTCATATTGAATGTTCAACACTCACCAGTAAGTTCCAATGATTACCATTTAAATTGTAGGCATCCAAAACAATTTCAGTTGGTGCAAGGTCAACCTAAAATAATGCACTCAATAAGTAATTAAACTTGTTTCACCAATTGGAATTCTGTGTCTTAAATTTTCCACGTAAGAGCATTATTGCACAGCAAACTTACTGAAAAATGTACTATTTAAATCTGTCAACTGCCATGCCTAATAATACTGTAGCTCGTAAATTGCACGCGAAACAGAACTTACCTGTGCCAGGGATCTGCGTTTTAACCGTGCAGAATCTCCGAGAATTGCGGAGCATAAAAACGAGTCCAATCGTAAGATATTATTCCGTCGTCCCACTACCATTTCGAGAACGTAATTAATAACCTGCAATAAAGCGAGCACCGCAACTGCGATTTGCGAGAAGTGCAGCGTGGTGCAGTGGTTTGGAGCGTCGTTTTTACGACGACCAAGATCGGAAGGTTAATGGTTCAACTCCCAACCAAGTCTCGCTGTTGCGTAGGATAAGATGCTTCACGATGATTATCTCTGCTTGGTGGAATCTGGCGAGCAGCAAATTATAGAAGTCAGAAGAAAATTCAACCGGAAAAACTTGGAAACAAAGGCAACTCCTAAGCGAGTCTGGATTCGCCCTACGCCTCCGCCGCTTTCTCGTGATGAAAGGATAAAGATGAAGAAATCAGAAATCAAATCAGCATTAAGTAAGGTAATTTCTGATGAAAGAACATCGAAGATGATATACAAAAATCGTCTTCTTTAACTTGCTGGAAACACGTAAATGCATATCTGAACGGCAAACGAAGTTACACAAGGTCAAAGCACTTCTGCATAAACTTCAGAAGCCGATTGCGATAAGGAAGTATACTCAACACAAACTAGGATTTGCACTAAATGGAGTTGGACTAAAGCAAACATTCTATTTTACATACCGAGTCATCCAACCAGTGATTTTTGAATGAAGTACAAAAAGAATCATGCGTCAACAAATACTTCTTGTGTAGCATAAATGCTACAAATAGATTTTTGGGGGATTTGCTCCACAAGTCATGCACCTGAAAAAGCAAATTTTTTTAAAAGCGGAAAATTTAAAGCATGAACTCGGAAGATTTTTAAAAGCTGTTAATCACAACTACTGATAGCAAAACACAAGACAACACAAAACGTGATCCGTTTTCAAGAAATTGCCAAAAAAATATGACAAATTGTCTGATACAGAACAAGTAATAATATCATTGCTTTAGAAGGAACCACTCTGGTACTTGCACGTTACCTGCACTAATGCGTGCAGTAGTGAGCCTACTGCCTAGCAGAGACGTCCGGTATTCACATTTCAAAATCCTAATTCGATCTCAATCCGCAACGATAAATCCATTCAAATCCGAAAACAGAATCTAAATCTTGAATAATCCTACATAATTTACATTTTTTCTTGTAAGTTACCGGCCCTGGTGCAGCAGTGAGCAAACTGAATATACAGGCTGTCCCAAAAAAAAGACACCATTTGGTATCATTTGGATCACAAATGGTGTCATTTTTTTTGGGACACCCTGTATATTAATGTGAATTCATGCAACAAAGCTTAAAATGTTGTACCGTATGCAGTTTTGCATAAATATTTGAAAAGTCTTCACGTCGTTATTATACCTGTAGAAGTAACAGGCAACTTGTTCCAAAAAGTCGCAAAACAATTGCTATTTCCTTCACATTATCATGACAATAATTTTTATTTAACAGTAGACTTAACATTAGCACGTTTAGTTTTTCACAAAGCACAGAACACATTTACGCACATAGGCTTGTCTAAATGGAAATCCAACAGCTACTTTACTTACCAGTATCAGTAGGCAAACACAAATGAGGAAGAAGGGATACTGAATTGGACAGAACTTGGAAACCTTTTGTTAGACAAAAAATAAAAACAATGAAATGTTTGGCAGCATGTTTTCAGAAAGCAAATCTTTGATTTAGCATACAATGCATGATAGCATAATGTAACTGTGCAATAATATCTTTTTTTGAACAAGCAAACAATCTTTAAACTCTGCACCATGCAAATAAAATACAAGTATTATGCAGAATAGGGTACTAGTACCTTTTAAATGGCGCATGAACGTGTACTTTCTGATAAAAGTGTTATTGCAACAAGCACAATGAAAACGTGAGTACCACTGCTTAGTTGTGGAGCTTGAACTTTTGCATTGGAGTTTGCAAGGCAAGGTAAAAGCTGAAAACACACAATTGAAACATGTTTCTCACATTGCAAGTCAATTAACAAAATAAAATGACATAATTATGATACTCCAGATCATCCCGAAAGCAATATTTGAGACTAGGGAGTAAACATTAATTGCTGTAAATTTAAGATTGCACATCGGCTAAAGTATATATTGAAATGCCTCTCACACTGCACACGTTGAAAAGAGGACCAGATACTGAATACAAAATCTATTTGTAACTTTGTACGCAAACATACATGTACTGGCACTTGCTGTTAAATTTAGCATTAATATCTCACAATTCATGGTAAAATCATAGATTATCGGTACCGTACCTTGCTCATCATTGATCTTATAAAAGACTGATTTTAAAAGGTGAACAGAATGCAAGTGTTGTTTAATTTCTTCATGTAACTCCAATTCATCATTATTTTCTTTGCCAAATGTTGTCCAACATAAGGAACAGCTTTTCTGCACAGAACAATCACCAATCAAGTCCAGGCATTGATCTAAATCTGATCCATAGCCAAAGCTGAGCTTTGCCAAGATGGACGATGACATGAAAAATTAGAGATGATAAATTAGTCCAGATAATTACCAGTAAATGATAGCTAATTCTGAATGGGTGTACTTACACGTGTACCAACTGCACAACTAAAAAAAAACATATCTTTGTTATAGCTGCATAGCCCAGTCGCAGTATTATGCATGCTCATAACGAGTGGTGGGACACATCTGTATGCTTATAGCATTACAGTATTACTTGTTGCACAGTTTCCGTCACTCATTGTTAATATTTTGCTACTCTGAACAGTTAAATATGTACCGGTACCATAGATTTACACGAGTTAATTTGTTTTGATGTTTTGATATTTACCCTCACTTGTTCTGTTGTTAGTGTGCTTTGGTTTGTGACCTAGCACCATTGTGGTGTACCGTATCATATAGGCTAGAAAATGCCTTAATGCCAGGGCAACGCAGAAATGTTGCAGCATTGGCGAGCTGTGCTGTGTGAAATTAACGGACTAAATTAACTTCTGTCAGTACTTGATAACTTCCGTTTAATTTTTGTAAACCCTTATTTCTCTTATTGTTGGTTAAGTTTGACATTGATGAACCAGCAAAATAAGACCAATGAAGTAAAAAAGCAAGACAAAAACAATAAAACATATTGCTTGTGAGCAGAAAAATTGCCTAAATGCTTACGCAAACGTTGATATTATAAAAATTTTAAGCTTTCTTTTGAAAAGAAATGTCCTTTTAAGCCAAAATTAAGTATATACCAGTAACAAATTTAATTAACTTCTGTTAATTGGAGCTGAATTTAACAAATTAACGTTAATGGAAGTACATAACTGCGTTAACGAAGTAGAGGTCAACGAAGCTAACGTTTTGTATTAACCAGTTAACTAGCCCATCTATGGTATCGGTATTTGGCCTAATCTACTTTCTCAACATTGTCACTGTGTCAAGCTAACCAGCACCTACCAGTATACGCTATCCACACCAATTTTTCTGACCTAACTAATAACTAGCCTAAATCATTCTAAGCTAATTTTTGTAAACGCTTATTTCTCTTATCAGCTTATTGTTGGTTAAGTTTGACATTGATGAACTAGCAAAATAAGACCAATGAAGTAAAAAAGCAAGACAAAAACAATAAAACATATTGCTTGTGAACAGAAAAATTGCCTAAATGCTTATGCAAACATTGATATTATTAAAATTTTAAGCTTTCTTTTGAAAAAAAATGTCCTTTTAAGCCAAAATTAACGATAGGCCTAAGCCTATACCGGTAACAAATTTAATTAACTTCTGTTAATTGGAGCTGAATTTAACAAATTAACGATAATGGAAGTACATAACTGCGTTAACGAAGTCAACATTTTGCATTAACTTGCCCATCCAGTCTATGGTACCGGTAGTCTATTTGGCCTAATCTACTATCTCAACATTGTCACTGTGTCAAGCTAACCAGCACCCACCAGTATACGCTATCCACACCAATTTTTCTGACCTAACTGATAACCAGTCTAACGTCATCTGCGCATGTGCGAGTGCTAGGTGCCACACGAGCTAGTAGTCCGGTTATTTAACAGGTTTACAACACCGGAATGTGCGAGTGGTCCGGTCATAATGTGCGAGTGAACATGGAATGTGCGAGTACGGTGATGTGCGAATCGAAATGTGCGAGTGGTCCGGTCATAATGTGCGAGTGAACATGGAATGTGCGAGTGGTGCGGTCATAATGTGCGAGTACAGTGATGTGCGAGTGGTGCGGTCATAATGTGCGAGTACAGTGATGTGCGAGTGGTCCCCATAATGTGCGAGTGCTACGGTGATGTGCGAGTGATTGGTTAATATGTGCGAGTCGAAATGTGCGAGTGGTCCAGTTATAATGTGCGAGCAAACATGGAATGTGCGAGTGCGAGCACGGTGATGTGCGAGTGATTGGTTATGTGCGAGTCGAAATGTGCGAGTGCGAGTGACGATGTGCTAGTAGCACATTTGTGCTAGTGACGTCATTTCACCCCTGTTGGCTGTTGGGCATGGTGTGGCTAATACTATTCAGAATAGCAGTTGTAAGCGCAGAGCAATGGACAGTGTTTTGGATGAGAGAGGACCTGAGGTAAGCCTACTGGTATTCACTGGGACTCTGGGAGTAAACAGGAAAGTTTTCAGCTGCTTGTGAAGTTGTGATAGACTACTAATTTGGATTTGGACTCATTATTTTGGATTATTGTTATGCTACATACTGTGGTTAAAATTCTTCTCTAGTGTCAAAATTGCAGACAGGTCGAAATAAGTGTGCAAGGTTTGTTTATGGAGTGAAAAAATCTGTAGGTTTGTGTAATTCTACTTTAGCCATGAGGAAAGATCTGCACATGCTCCCAGATGCCTACAGAAGTCAATATAAAATTGCTATACTTGTTTTTAAACGTCTGAGCAATGAAGCTCTGGCTTATCTACAAGATTTGATTTCATTGAAGCAAAAGAATTCTGAATATGATTTAACAGAGAAAGTGAGCTCTTTCTATTAAATGCTCCTACATTATTTCCAAAGTTCAATAAGTCTAAATTTGGTTTTAGATACATTGCACTGACCATTTGGAATAAATTGCCACTGATTCCGACTATTTGCTGTACAAAAAGTTTAAGTGGTTTTGAGAAGATGCTAAAAATGCATTATATTACATTGGCATTTGAAAATAATTGATGTGCTTTAAACTATGTTGTGTTAGTGTAATATTATAACTACTGAGCTACTAATTGATAGACCTGTGAAAATTTGAATGTTGTAGGCCTATCTATTGTATTGTAATTTTGTATTGTCATACGCTTTTTGCAATGAACTGTAACACAAGTTGCTAGGCCTAATGTGCTTCACTGATTTGATATTAAGTATTAGTACACGATTTTGTTTTATCGAAATGGCTAAAGTTACTTGACCATAACATTTGCCTCTTTGGTTATTTTATTACTTTGTCACAATCTGGTACAATCAGGGAAGCGTGAAGAGATAATAAAATTTACCAAAGAGACAAATATTACGGTCACGTAACCTTAGCCTCTGCCTTGTTTTATTGCATTATTTTTTGTTTTTATCCTCCTGTTTTCATCCATGTTATGTCGCAGTGAATTATTGTTGTCTGCCTAGATAACCTTGCTAGAGTACTCACACCAATGCAAATGAAAAGGCGGGATATAAATATGTCATTATTATTATTATTACTAATAGTCTACTGTTGATACTTACATACACTGTACATAGGTACAGATCTGTGACAGGACACAGGGACAGGTTCGAGGTGTTAAGTTAGGTTCAGGGAGTGTCTAGAGCACTGTCAAACCTTTTATAGAAACAAACAAGCAGTTTAGTGTCGCAGTGTTTTCGTAATGGAAACCGGTCCCAAGTGACAGTGGTGACGTCATATAGAGAAACAAACAAAACAGTTCGGTGCCGCAGCGTTTTGGTTATACTGTGTACAGTGTGAAAACCGGGCCAGTGCTCTAGACACTGCCTTTAGTTTATGTTTATGGTCTAGTTGCAACAGTGTTCCCTCTAGGATTTTGACTTGTGCAAATTTGCCCAAATGATAAATTCATTGAAATTTTTGCCCAAATATTTCACTACTTGAGGACCCCTTTTACAAATTTTTTGCATTAAATTTGCTTTTCCAAGATGCAAGCTATAGTCTTGCATTAAAATATTTAAGTTTTTTGTTTAAGTTTTTCAGTTTTGCATTTTATAATATTAATTTCTAGTTCAAAATCAGTAAAATTTGCCCAAAAATTTCACATTTTTCTCAAATTTCTCACTCTAGAGGGAACACTGAGTTGCAAAGCTCAGAAGTAGGTGGTAGCCACTATTGTCTTTAAGTTTTTTGCAGTGAGCAAGTGCAAATTTGCCCAAACACAATTTATATAAATATTTAATAAAAAATTTAGTAAAAAAATTGCCAAAAAATGTAGGGGGTTAGGAGAAAGTTTGATTCAATTTTTGCCTCAAATTTGAATTTCCAGAGTATGAAACTTCTGTTTTACATCAAAGTGTTGAACATTTTGATTCTAATTCGGCCAAAAATTACCATTCCATTTGGCAGGCTTAGAGAAAAACAGCAAAATTTCTCTTTTTTTTCAAATTTTGCACCTTAAACTGTTCAGTGTTTGAGGGAACAGTGGTGGTACATCTAAGACTTGGCTATGGTTGAGACCTAAGAATTTAAACAGTTGAATAGAAAGTTTCTTGATTAGTATATAGTATTCTACTGGTCTATAGTCTAGACTTGTAACAAAAATTTCAATTCTTTTTACACAGTAACAAATCTGGCAATTGTACAAGATTATAAAACCATGACTTAAGCAGTATGATAACTTTCAAACTTTGACAACTAGATGTATCGATACCAATATTTTACCCGATTTCGATATTGAGACCGATACTGAAAAAAATTACCGATGCCTGTACTGATCTGATTCCCGATTCCCATCTAATGTAATACTGGTACTTAACGTATAATATAACACTGAATTTATAAAAACTGTCATGCAATGTTGCTGCTTGTTAAAATTCACTGTACAAAGATACCGTAGGTATCATAAAAATATTTAGCTGAGGGTAGACTAATCCAACTAGGGTGTGACATGGATCAAAGATTTTGTATTATATAGAAATAATATCCAAAATTCCTTAGCCATACTGCTTACAAGTATGTTTATAACTTCAGCCTACCATACACAAAATTGCATAGTCAATAAAATACAATTTTTAAAATCAAACCCTTTCTACTCGCTTTATTGATTTTTTGAATTAGCGCAAAATATATCATACCAATATTATTCCAAATCCCATAATTTTGAATTTCAGGTTGGTAATATGCCAAAGCAACCGATCTGAAAAAGTTAGCCTAAATACCACATGCTATTTGGGCTCACTTTTTCAGAATGTTTTTTTGCATATCTAACCCTAATCCCAGTTGCCAAATATTGTTACAGTCGACCCTCGATTTAACGGCCCTCGATTTAACGGATTTCGGATTTAACGGACATTAATTTGAGCAGCAAAATTTTTTATTTTTTTTGTATTTTTTGAATAAATTGCAAAAGATTTGGGTTTAACTTATACCTCTTAAGTGCAAACAAGCGTGCAATGCATGCCATGCAGCATAGGACATTCAACTTTGATATGGTCATTAATGCGCTATTATGTCATAATAGCAATTAAGATAAGAACATTTCAAAATTTTCCATGCATTGTTTGATAATGGGCTTTGTTTCAACAATGGGTATGTGACGTTAAGCGTAAGTTTGTGGTTTGACTTTCTTTTACAGTTTAGCTGTACCGGTAGCCTTGGTTTGATTTATCTAAGAAATTCTGAGTTTTATCGAAGATGAGCAGCAATATCAGCAAATCAGTAAAGCGTAAGCGTGTAAATTTATCCGTTGTGAAAAAGCTAGAACTGATTAAAGAGATCGAAAAAGGAGCGACCGTTAAAAGTGTTTGTGAGAAATACGTAGTAAAAAGGCAGACGGTCTCAGACATTAGAAAGAACAAGGAAAAGCTGGAAAAATTTGCAGCCTCTTACTGTATTGATGCCACGTCTTCTAAGAGTGGCAAAGTTGGGAACAGAAAGCACATGAAAACAGGGAAGGAGGAGTCTTTAGATGCGGCAGTTATGAAATGGTATGTGCAGGAACGCTCTAACGGCGTTAATGTGAGAGGAACCGAGATATTGGCAGCTGCAGGAAAGCTTGCTGCTCACCTTGGCTTTAGTGATTTTAAGGGCAGTGAAGGGTGGCTTTGGCGATTCCGAAATCGCCACGGATTGTTTAACAAAGTTCTTCATGGGGAGGCTGGTGATGCAGATGAGAGCAGCGTGGCCCCCTTCCGTGAGAAGATAAAAAACCTTGTTAGTGATGAAGGGCTTTCCCTTTCCCAAATTTATAAGGCAGATGAAACAGGCATCTTTTGGCGCTCCATGCCTAAAAATACCCAGATACGTAGAGGAGAGGAAAATGCCACGGGAAAGAAATCAAGCAAGGAGAGACTCTCAGTTCTTGTTGGGTCTTATGCTACAGGAGAACACCGATTAAAGCTTGCTGTGGTTGGTAAGTCAAAGAAACCACGAGCATTTGTAGGTCTAAATATTGAGCGTGATCTGCCTGTCATCTACTATCACTCCAACAAAGCTTGGTTTAACTTCGCAATTTTTTCAAACTGGTTTTCAAATCATTTTGTGCCAGCTGTGCGCATTTATCAGGAAGAAGTGCTGAAGATTTCTCCGGACGAGGTACGTGCAATTCTTATTCTCGACAATGCTCCTGCGCATCCCAGTGAGGATATCCTTTCAAGTAAAGATGGAAAAATTAAAGTGCTCTTCATGCCTCCTAACACGACTTCGATCCTGCAGCCAATGTATCAAGGAGTTATTAGCGCTGTTAAGAGGCATTATATTCGCCGTTACTTGGATGAGGTTCTGGTGGTCATCGACGATGAGTTGGTTGACAACAGAGGAGAATGCACTTTGGCCAATATAAAAAGATATAATATCCGTTCTGCCATTTTTAACTTTGCGGCAGCATGGCAGGATCTTAGGCCTTCAGTTTTAGCAAACTCCTGGAAAAAGCTGTTGGAGGATGTAAACACAGAAACGAACTTTGAAGGTCTTGAGGCAGGAGACTATCTCCATATGCTAGAGTGCGGACAAGTATCAACTTCAATTGCTGATGTCACAGAATGGCTTAGCGAGCTACACATGGATCCAGGATACGAACTTTTGTCGGAGGCCGAGATAGTGTCGTCTGTGTTAGGAAAGGAAGAGAAAGAGAGCACTGACGATGAAGAGATGGTTGTGCCAAGAAAAAAGCTGTCTACCTTACGCACCTATGTTGATGCCTTGATTGATTATTCATTTACAGTCAGCTACCAGAAATGGCACATCACTATAGCAGTCTTTGAATGATTAAGGAGTTAATCATCAAAGAACAGCATGTGATAGGATGTCAAAGAAAGATTACAAACTTTTTTGCTCCGCAAAGCGATTCTGGTCTCGCGACATCCATCAACGCTGTACCATGCAGCAGTCAAGAGCCTATGGTCATCTCAGACTCGGACTAAATTAACGTACTGTATGTTATATCGCATTAGCATAGGCTTCACGTATGTTTGTAACAAACCTATCTTGCAAAGACCATGCTGCCAAGTTATTCGACTTTTCAGGCGTGGTATGTTTCTGCAACATAACAGTAATGAAGTGACTTTAAACCAAAACGTGTAGCCTATTGAGCATCTAAACTAGGTAAATTCAGTGTTTTTTCAATAACGGACATTTTGCAATAACGGACGATTGCATTTCGGCATTAATCCGTTAAATCGAAGTTTGACTGTAATTTTAACCACTAAACTTCAACTAATAAATTTTGCAGATAGTTTTGTGTTACTAATTTTTTAAATTATTTTTGTATGCTTGTTGCTGGTTACTACCATTTTCATTGTCAAATCTGCTTTAAAAGAATCGGATCGGTAATTACAGGCATTTTTGACCAATCCAATACCGATGCTGATACCCCAAAAAACACTGATTATATCGATTCCCAATACCGATTCCGATTATTCGGTACATCACTATTAACAACACATTCTGTTGTGCTGACCACAGACCACAATTTTCATTTATGATGTCACAATTGCAGTTTGTGTCTATCTGAGCCTATGGCTTACTTACTGCACGCTTTGCCCTAATAGCCTAGGTTTTGTTTGTCTATTTTGATAACCTGTTTCAATTGCTTGGAAGGCTAGACAAACTAAGGGTATTACTAGTAAGCTATTTAAATTTTATTGTGTGGAAGAGTGGGAAAAATGGAACCAATTGCTTCAACTTCTTCTGATGTCTTCACTGGCAGTGAAACAGCACCTAGAAGCGAGTTTCGTGTATATAAACGAAGATACTTCTTGTTGGCAACATTATTTATGCTTAATCTGTCCAATGCCATGGTAAATAATGACTTCTACATTTCAATACTATGTTTATGTTTAGGCAGTGCTATTTTGCTGTATATACTATTTTGCCGGCAGTACATCAATCCCAGATAGTGTGGATATTTTGCATGAGCTGCGGAATAGACACTGCCTCATGTTTATTATTGTAAACGTTACATTCAAGTTATCAACAAAATAGTTTGTTGGTCTATTTTGCCTTCAGAGGATTGATCCTGGATATTGTGGACATGCATGAGTGGCAAAATAGACACTGCCTTATGTTTATTGTTCTAAATGTTGCATTCAAGTCACTGTTATTGTTAGTGTTTTCAATGGAGTTTTCACGCTATTTTTTCCTAAACTAGTGTGCACGAGTGGTTGGCTGCCAATGCAGTTTTTATCATACTTGTTAGGAAGTGTCTATTTTTGCGGTTACCGAACTTTGAAAATCATTGTTACTTAAGCATTTTTTGGTTCCCATAATGCGATTCTCACAGTAGGGGAACCGTAAGGGAAGTTTCCAGTTACGCAACCACGATTTTCAAACTTCAGTAACCTGAAATTTCTGGTTAAATGGAAGCTTCTTATTTGTTATTGGTAAGGGCTCTACTTTGTCCGACTGACTTGCCAAAGGAAGAAGATACTTCAGCTGAAGTTTTGAAATTACCGCAAAATTTATGATTAATAAATGTTGTTTGAGTCCATGTTAATTCTCTGGGACCAACAGGTGTCTAAAAAACAATTGGTGCATAAGATGCAGAGATGCAGTGATGGAGTACTGTACTCGAATACTCTCAAGTACAGCTTTTCTGAGTATATACTCGTACTCGAAACTTTTAATCTCAAGAAGTACTCGTACTAGAATCTAAAAAGACTCAGACTCAGTCTAAAAATCAGTCGAGTACACGAGTACTTTGGTCTTTATAATACTTATAGCAAAAACTTTAGTCGAAACAAGCTCAAAAGTTCTGTAAAAGTGAATGTCGACCATAACGAGCTTAAAACCAGTGTTCAAAGTGGTAATAAACATTTAAATAAACAACTTGAAGAAAAGTGGTTCCAATTTATACAGCAAATGCCTGCAACTGATTTTATAGTATTAAGTTTGACTGCAAAAAATGTACTCGGTAGTCGGTACTGGTACTCAAAGTCAACCACCAGTACTCGTACTCGAAGTCAACCACCAGTACTCGTACTCGAAGATTCTCCAGGCAAGTACTTGATACTCATACTCGAAGGTTGAGTACCGGACTCCATCACTGACAAGATGTAGATATTTCAAAGTAGTATAAAAATAGCTGTACTGATTGCAAAAAAAAAACGATGTCTGATTTTTAGCTACTGGATATGTTAATATGAATTTTTGTGATATTTGTAGCTTATCTTTGCAGATTTGGCTCACCTTTGGACCTGTTGCATACAAAGCCGTTCAGTTTTATGGCACTTCGTTGGACACTATCAATTTTTTATCTTTGGTTTTTATGATTACTGGCATACCTTGTGGTGTAGTGGCTACGTGGCTTATTGATTCGATTGGACTTCGATTTTCTGTAATTTTAAGTGCTTGGTTAAATTGTATCGGTGCCGTAATAAGAGTTGTCAGTGCTGTGGAGGGTATTGCACCAGATGCAATGATACCACTAGTGTTTCTTGGCCAAACTGTAGCTGCCTTTGCCCAGCCATTTGTCTTATTTGCTCCCACTAAATTATCTGCTCTATGGTTTGCTGAAGATGAGAGAGCAGTGGCAAACATGATTGCAACCGTTGGTAAGTTACTCGTTTTTATTGTATAAGTGTACTGGTTTAAGTTTGCTAGATGTACAATTGTTACATCGCTGCAAAGTAACGTTTAAGGCCAAGCTCAGCATGAAGTAAACTTGTAACAATTCAGGTACATCAGTGTTACTAAACTGCTGCTAAATACAGCTACCTTGTGTTTTATGAAATTTTGAGAAATAAATCCACAATGTCATTTATAGTCTAATTTTCTTTCTGTGTACGGTACTAATCTTTCAATCGCATTGTTAGATCTTGTAATGTTTTAATATAACTTTATGAATTTGGCTTAAATGGCTAGATTTTTTATAAAGCTGATATTGATAAATGTCTTGATGTGTATTTTTGGAATTGAAATTTCTAAAGCACATTCTGTGCATTAGTTGTGTTGTCCAATATCCATATGTTATTCCTGTACATGAAGAAAAACAAAAAGGATTACAGAGTTATTTAGTTGCACTTTACAAGTACGTCTCTAGCCAATTGTGTCTCTCTTAAATTTCAAAATGTAATGCATTCATTAATTGTGATTAAATGACTGAAAATTTATGATGGATTTTAATGTATTTTTGTTAATTTAGCTAATCCACTTGGTATCATGGTATCCAATATATTATCTCCTTATCTAGCTGTGACTCCACAAAGAAGCGATATGCTATTTATGGTAAGTAGTTCATTGTATTATGCCTGGACTACTTGAAAGTTATTTCGGGCATTGGTGGAAGGTATGTACTGAATGTAGCATTGTTATTTAAATTTGTTTTGACTTGAATTGAAGGAAAGGGTATAAATATGCAGAAGCTTCGATTGAACAGACCTTAAGTGTGTTTCCTGTTAAAGTCCTTTGCGTTTGAGTTTTCAAAAAGTCAGGCAGAGTGGTAGTAAATGATATATTTACTACATCCTGCTTTTGAATACCGGTCCGGTACTTTATTGAATGGTTTCTGCTTCATTATTCTTGTGTGTTGAGTATGTGGCCCATCGACATTGCAGTTATACACTTTGTCATAAGTGAAGTGATAAGCCCGTGTTGGATCATTTTAAATCTTTTTTTAGCTTGGTATCCAGTGTGTTCCAGCTGGTTTGGCTGTTGTAATGGCAACGTTTGGATGGTGGACCAGTAAGCCTCCTACCCCTCCATCTATAAGTGCGGAGGCAAATTCGGAGTCTTTTGTTGCTGGTTTGAAACTACTCATGCGTAATTCCTCATACTATATTTTGGCTCTCGCAGTTGGTGCCGGTATTGCCTTGTTCAGCGTTTTAACTACGTTGCTCTCTCAAATCTTGTGCCCTTGGGGATATACAGATGTAAGTGTGACTTTGTTTTTGGATGAAATTTTTAGCCTAAGTGTTCTTTGTAGCCATCTTTTTTGAGTTTATATTCTTGTAGTAGCATTAAAGCCCTGAGGGGAAATAAACTGCTTGGAGCCCTTCTCAATTACGAAGAATGTCCAATTGATCAAAATTGTAATATTTTTCTTACGTCTGTGAATCACTGCGTTGCCAAAGGACAATTTCTGTAATACGGTAGCTCGCTAACTATAGCATTGTACAAGCTCGCTCAAAAGTCTGATCGGCTTGCTTCCACGACTTTTTCTATCGACTGTGTTTATATAGTTGAAAAATTACGATGTTATACGTGGTATAAGTTTTTTACTGTAATTTTACATCCGCTAATCCAACTCAGGCCTTGACCGATGCGATTAACGTTTCAATGAAGTTATTTCGCAGTTTAAATTAGATTTCGTAGAGTTTGAATTACATTTAATGGCTGCTTAAGCGTTTTTTTAAGTAAAAATAATATAGAGATGAAAAAGCTTTGTCGTTTTACTTGAATTCAGAGATTATTAAAATTAGTTTTTCATTTTTTAAGTTTTTTTTCAGACTTTTGTTGGTACTGCTTGCGCTGCATCATTGATTGGAGCTGGATGTGTTGGCTCAGCAATTGCAGGGGTGATTGTTGACAAAACAAAACGTTTTATTGAAGTAACGAAAGTGTGCTATGCAATTGCAGTCGCAGCTCTTGTAGTTTTTGCTGTGGTGAGTGTTACAATATTGGGCTGTTATGTTACGACGCCGTCAGCTTGTGAAGTAACCTGGCGGGCTGTTGATTGATTTTAATTTTTGGGTAGGAGTGATTATAGATGTTTTCGCTGAAATCGTGAATTTTTAGATTCATTTGGAAACCAGAAGTAACCACGCAGCAATTGCTTGGGTCTAAAATTTTTATGCTGAAATACAGTTATGCAGCTGCAATGCTTGCAATATCTGTAAAGACTGTAACTGTGATTATTGCTTCGCAATTAAGTGTTGTAAATCATTTGGACTCTGAACTTTTAAAATAACAAGTTGCTGTTGTTTACTTAGTTTGCATAGTTGCACTTTTCCTGCATATATGCTTTACTCATAACAACTGTTGTTGAGTGCTTTTATGCTTTTAATGTTATTATTTTCAGTTTCAAAACCGTCCTGATGAATCCATAGTTCTAGCATTCATGTGTGGGGTATTTGGATTTTTTGGACTACCAGTCTATCCCATTGGTAACGAATTAGCTGTTGAAACTACCTACCCTGTTGGTGAAGCTACTAGTTCTGGAATCGTATTCATGTTTGGGTGAGGGTTTGTGTATAATATAAATGCGACAGTTTGTAAATGCGTGGACGGAGAAGTTTTATGTGGAAAGGGGAGCAATTATGATTTTTTGGGGGCACGGACTAATGCGCATTTATTGGGCTTGGACCTACGCGTATCGGTTTCGCCAAACATTTGTGCACTCTATTCTTGCTTGAACAGGAAGCAGTAAAATATTTGTCATGTCATAATTACTTACTATATCGACTTGCAATTTGAACCTATCACCCCAAAGGTGGGATTTCACAACCCTGAGGCGTTCCAACGCCGAATATTCTTCTGATACCGGCCATGTTTGCTTGGGTTATATTTTATGCCGATTTCGTGAAGATTTTCCTCATTACTTGGGTTGTTAAACGTACCGTTTTGTGGATCTGGGCCTATCGTTTTGTCAATGTTTACTTTACGCGGGAAAATTGCTCTAAATACAATAATTTGCTGAGGCAAGAACCTACTTGTTTTAATGCAGCCCTACAGCTTCCACATATGTTAATGATTGATATTTGATGACTAACTGTTTTCATTGCATTTTACAGACAATTACAAGGCATCATTTTAGTGATTGTTCTGAGTTCGATTGGTAAACCACTTAACAAATCGGAAGTGCCACGCAATACTTGCACTAGTGATAATCTTGGACAAGTGCCAATCACCGACATGTCAAGTCAGTAGTTTTGTTTTTGTTTCTATCAGGTTTAACATATAAAATATTTTTATTAATAGGAAGGTCTGCAAACCAGCCCCAATCATAGGTCACGCTCAGCAGCCTCATATTTCAAGCTTAAGTCTGTTTTCGCTTTATATTTTTAAGTGCTTCTAAAAACGTCGGGAGTTTTTGCATTATAATCAGTGTTTGTGATATCGTAATTTGAAAGTATCTATGACATCAAAGATTTGATGGTAATTTACAAATCCATCGGTTTTGTGAATCATTTAAACTAAACATGTGGACAAGCTAATGTTTTTAATAATTATAATTTCAGTTTACAAATGGTTTCTTATTTGATTGCGTGGAACTAGATCAACATACGCTGCGCTCGTAGTTAACGCTAGGAGCCCTTGATAATTTCAATTAATTATCAGCTATGAAGTTCATTATCATTGGCATAAATGTTTAGTTCCATTATCTTTGCTGGTGTTAAATATATAAAACTAACAGCAGCAGCTGACCTAGACACTATTTGGGAATATGAGCCGGATGATACTAATTATATCAGTAATGGGAAACAGCTGATGTAATACGGTGTTTAGTAGCAACCTACCGGTATCCGTTTCTTTGCGCTCATTTTTACATTTCCGCAAATTATATACATGGAGATGGGTTTGTTTGCGATTTAGCAGTGAAGTCACTAACGTTCCGTAGAGATGGCAGGTCACAAGAAGTATTCTAGATCTATAATTGAGCGATGTAGATTCGGTGTACTGTTTCAGCGATATGAAAGTGTTTTATTCGATTGGCATTTGCTGTTTGGCGTAACCAAATGAACCCACGCGCGACTTCCGCTTTTCATTGTTGTTGAAAAATTAGCGGATTATTTCCGCTTTTCCATGCAAAAAAGGCTGCAAGAATATACCAGCATAAAAGACGAACATGTGTTGTCTTTTACTAACCACTGCGATCGGTGCTGAAAGTATTGCTTTTGCGCCTTCTCAGAAAAAAAGAATAATTTTTTTAGTGCTGATTTGTTTCGTCAGGTCAACAGTGGATAGCTGGCTTGCTGTCTTATGGTTAAAACTTGCTTTTAGCCTATCATTTGTTAGTTGTTGGTGGGTCAAGCGCCGAGGGGTCTGAACATTCCGTTGTTGATAATTTGGCACTAAGTTTTTCGGACTCAGATAACAAGACATATGAAATAGATTGGGTGACCTTACCATAAGCCAGAGACATTCGTACAGAATTATTTTCAATAAATCCTTATCTTAATTTTTTTATTTCACAGTTCCAGTGTATGTAATGGTTGCCTATGCTGGGATAATTGCGATTGTCTACCTTTTATTTTTTCGCACACATTACAAGCGACTGATATCTGAAAGAACAGAATCTGGCGCCGACGATGTCTTGCCTGCAGAACCAGAACAGCGCTACACGTTAGGTCATAATGAACCCAGGAATGAAAGTTTTGAAAACGACAAGACAAATTTGTGTCCTTCCTCTTACGGAGAGTCCAATTCTAACCGTGTTGAGCATTCGGAAAAATTTTGAAAATTTGACTATCGTTTTAAACGGTACTGAGAAAAACTGATTTGTAACGCAGTTGCTGCTACACTATCGAGTTCTATGCTTTTATTACAACGCTAAAACCTCAAAAATCGATAGGTAACGGCATAGTTAACGAGCATTTTAGCGTTATAATCACTGTGGCTCCATTGTGTCGATATTTCACAAATCCTTTGGCTGCCAACTTCAAATTTCCATGTGGCAGATGTCGTAATACTGCAGTTAATTGATTTTCTTTATAAATTATGCATTTGAAATTAAAAAGTTGAGAATGAAATATCGCACAGTCTGAATTTTTACTTCCGTAATCAAATAGCAACCTTGGATTTATATGGTGCGTTTATGCATGCTTTTTTATATGCAGAAACAATTTTATTCGTGATTTTCATTGTTAATGAAGCGTAAGCATGAAATCCGTATGTGATAGCCTTTGTCGACTATAAGTGTTTTGTGTAGCTTGACTATGTGTAAGAATTATCGTTAGTATTTTGGCATTGCCAATTCTCGCATACATTGTCATATAATCATTAAAAACGTGCAATGTATTCGTGGCGTGATATTACGCAAAAGATATACGTAATACTGCTGAGTACAATCTACGTCAAAAGCGAGAGCATGAATCTTTATAAGCTATAAATAAGTTCAAACAACTGTGTAAGTAACGAGACGGTCGACACGTTAATGTTTTTATTTTATTGGGCACTTTTACCACACTAAAGTTGAAAAAGCAGTCACACGTGTACACAAGATAGTTGCGATGGCCCGCATTATTACACTGCTGTCTCAGTACTAACAACGCAGCACAACAAAATAGAATTTAACATATTGCACGGCAATTAAAAATAAAATTATACCCTACCCCTAACTTTGCAAATGCACCTGCCTCACCCAGAATTGGATTAGTTACCATTTCATCTCGCATACTGCAACACGAAAGCAATGGTATTATTAAGTAGTTTGGTCATTGATGAAGCCTGACAATTTCTTATACCTACATGGCGAGCCCCATGTTCTTGTACAGTTTATGACGGCCCAACCATCTTCAGTATTATCCAACACACTTATCTGTACAAAACCAGCTTTCAAATTATGTACATACTCATACAAGAATGATTACTTTTCACTTCAGTAATGCATGCACGACGGCTTTGGCATTCAAACTGCGCAAATCCGGGTAAGATTGGCCTGTACCGACGAAAACAATCGGCTGTCCTGTAGTATATGTCATTGATATAGCTGCGCCAACCTAAAAAGAACATACAACATTAGGAATTCGTGATAAAATTATTGTTTTCGCAACCCAAAATTTTACCTTGTCTTTCACCTAGTAAAATGAGCATACTATTATAATCGCAATTATTTAAAGATTTACGACAATAGATGGTAAATTCCAACAATAAAAATGCTTATTTTTTAATGTAGTGCCAGACAAACTTAATGCCTTGCATGTTCTGATCGTTAAATTTCAATCACATGATCAAGTAATTGAAAAAAGGCCATTCTTAACAATACATTTTACGGCGCCAAGTACTGAACCAACGACTTCCGCTTATTCTTTGAGAGAATCATTTTTGTTTTTGTCATAATACACTTACTTTGTCGTCAATAGTGTCGAATTTGGTCAATACGATTCCATCAATGAGACGAGGGTTTTCCTCTTTTGAGAAATCAGCAAGAGCTTGATTGAACTTCACGAGTTGATCTACAGCTTCGTTTCCCACCAATGCCTCGCCTAAAGAATTTTTTTTAGACTAGTTAGCCACAAAATCTCAATTAAAACGATACCACCAACACGTCGAAGTTGGCTATTAATCTTCGACGGTTACCCAAATGCTTTGGTTAAGCCCTAATTTACTCATAATTCTTGATCACGAACCCCAATATAGCAGTGTCGTAAATATTTCTCTTCCATAAACTTCATCAAATCTTCATTATACTCGTGTTATTACGTTGAAACAAGCAACGAATGGCGGGGCCCGACTCTGCGGCATAGAGCCTGGGCAGTGGGCAACGTAACTCCAAAGAAACATAGCAGCGGAGGCGAGCCGTGAGCAACACTATGATCGACCCAGATCTAACCGGCCGGTTACCAACTTCACACCATGCAAATTTACCAGATGAAATATAAGCAAACCTTGTACTTACCCACGAACAAGACCAAGTCAGGCAGATTAATAGTGATGAGTTTGGCGAGGGCTCTCATCAGCGGTTCGTTGTCCTGCATACGACCCGCTGTATCAATCAAAACCACATCGAAGCGCTGCTCCTGAGCTGAAAAAAAAAAGCACAACTGTAGAACCAACTTCCCAATCACAATGTAACTCGGCGAATATTGCACTGAGCACCTGTTAAGAAAATAATACAACATAGTTTTGTGGCGATCGTGTATCTACAACACGCATTTAAACTGAACTACCATTCTTACAAATCTACATACGTAATAAAGCTAACGTAACGTAACAACCAATGCAAGTCTACAAAATCAAAATACTTGTGAAGTGTGTACTTGCCGGTTTTAATTGCTTGCATAGCTATTCCAGCAGCATCTTTCCCGTATCCCTTTTGGAATAAAAGAACATTTTCTTTCCCCCCATGCATGGAAGGAGGGTGAAGGGCTCGCAAGCGCGCAGTATGGGTAACCAGTTGCTCCACCGCCCCAGCACGAAAAGTGTCGCAAGCAGCGATAAGTACACGAAATCCATTTTCCATCAGCCAGAAGCAAATCTATTACAGTATGAGATAAAGGAAAAATGAAGGCACAGTAATTCTCAAAACTGGACGTTTCGACAACATGGATTCAGCCGTCATCATCAGCAGTATAAGCAAGGCAACGCAAAAACTGAGAATTACAGTGGCTTAATTTTTCCTCCTTAAGCTATTTTCGTTCTAGAGTATTCCGAAATATAAGACTATTTTCACATACTGTCATTACTCACTCTACGTGATTAGTCAAAAAGCAAACTCTGCAATTTTACGTGCGTTCCCAAACGTAATATTTGACAAGCAAACCTCTGCGTCTTTCTGTCAGTCGAGAGATTGGGGTTTTACCAGACAGGATTGAGTGAATTTAGCATCAGCAGCTATTTTGGCGCCAATTATTATTGCAGTATAATTGGCTTACTTTTTGTGCCGAGTAAAACTGGCTGCTTATCAACGAGTAAACGGTAAGATTTGATACGGAAAAGTGAAGTCGTATGAAGTTAATTGAAATTCTAAGCTTCTCCAACAGCAATTAGTTTTTTTCAACCTCAGGATTACTATTTTAAAATATATTAGCTTGGGGACCTCTTGACTGTACAATGCAGTCAATGTACATTATGTACAACCTGCAGTTTGTCATTTTTTGGGGAATTTTCTCTTCTGAATTCCTAGGGGTCATTAGGTCATCTGGGACATCTCTTAATGTCACGTTACAGACAGAACAATTTCTTAAACATGAAGTATTGTAAGAGTAGTAGATAGTGGTCTTTCAACATGTCTTTTCTTAAAGAATTTTTTACTTGTGAATTCCTAGGAGTCTCTTAATGTCACGTCACAAACAATACAATTTCTTAAATATGAAGTACTATAAGAGTAGAAGATAGTGGTTTTTCCACACACTTTTGCCAAGTTGGTTGATTTTCCAACACCGTTGACTCCGCAGAATGTGATGGTATATGGCCTACCAGTTCGTTGAGCCTCAAGCACATCTCGCAGGATATCAACTCTGCGCTTCGGAGTTAGAATTTGAACCAGTGACTCCTGAAGGCTTTGTTTCACAGTAGAAGCGATAGCTGCAAATAAAATGGCGTAAAGAATTTTTACGCCAAAGTAGTACTACTTTGAGAGGTAGCGTTACTATGATTACGAAGCGATGTTAAACCCACTTACCCATGACTGCACTAACGCTTTGATCGGGTCCTAGGAAAATTGGAGTATATTGACAGCTACCAGAATAATTTTGAAAAGTAAATTAAAAATTCTACCAAAAATTAGAACACAATCTATTAAAAAACTAGCAAATCAAATACAATTTTAATCAAATAACCAACATGAAACCAACCATCACAGAATCATTTTTTAAAACTTGTACACTAAGTTGCCCGACTAATCTACTATTATGACAGCATGATTGTAAGTGATTTTAGAATAACGCTACTTACTGGTAAAAGTTCCAAGAACCTTTCCTTCCAGTTTATTAGAAACAGAATCACACATTTTTTCCGCGATATCAGCAGCAACATTTTTGGCTGAAAAATAAAATCACATTGAAAACCTAACTCCTTACTCTTACGAATTCAGTACAAATGAATGAGATTCAAGGATAGTTTCAACCGTCAACAACGGTTGTGAACAGACTATACATAAAAAGCCGAAAGCCGACATAATCAGCAGAATTTAATTAAATATTTATTCGCCAAAATTTTTGCCAAAAGTTGTTACAAATAAAACCAAATAGTAAACAGTCAACATAGACCAATAACGAAGAGTTCTACTTTATCTTAAGGACTGCTGCCTAGTACTAGAAAGGTCAATCTTAAAACTTAATCATTAGGCAATAAAAATGAGCTTACCAATCAAATGGTCTCGCATCTTGCTTAAAGCTGGTTGAAGAGCTTCTTTTGTGAGAGCTTTAGATCCAACTAATCCACGAAACATGGAAAAAAAACCTCCCGATTGTTTTCTGTAAATGCACTACGAATATAAGTCTGCGAATAAAGGCAATACGGTTGTTAAAGCTCCAACGATCAAGACCCACAGCACTTCGATCAAAGCTTAAGCCCAACGGCTGCAGTAGCTACGAACGCGGAATTAAAAACATCAAATCAAATGTCATTATACTTACTGTATTACGCCGAAGCGAGTGGCGGGGTCCAACTCCGCGGCGTAGCGTGTGGACAACACAGAAACGTCGCAGCGGTGGCGAGACTACGGCGACAGTGTCCAATTTGACCGGCCCAGGATTAAAACCCAAGATCTCCCGCGCTGATGACGCGAACCAGCCGAATTCAACACATTCTATTGTGAAAATTAAAAACCAACTATTTCTGAGCTCAGCAACTCCTTATTTGACAAAAACTGAAAACAAATATTCGAAAAATAATTTGCTAAACCATGAAAATTTAACTATTTACCAATTGTCCGTAAGTTTAAAATACCAGTTATGGTGTCTTACTTAATTTTGTTAGAGCGTTTAATATAAAAAATATTTATCTGTAATATCTATCCAATATAGCAGGCTAACAACTACTTGTTTCCAGTGTTTTCCTCCTCCTCCTCTTCGGAGGAGTCATCTTCAACCTCCAGATCTTGTATCATACTGGACTTGTTTACCCACGCGCGCTGCATCAACAAATTACAATATAAGAAAGTGACTGGTCCTTCAATACATTAATAAATAGGCAAACTGCTTACAAGTTTTATTGGCTAAAGTGTACCGAAATTTATAAAATCCAAAGTCGTTGTTATAACACAATTGCAGTGTTGTAACGATGAGCGCACTGGCTTAGGGGTTGCCACCACTCCAAGATGGAAAACTGCCGCCGAGTGCCTTTCACAACGGCACAAGTGCCGGTATGTCTGTTTTCCACACTGTCCCTTTAATACTGAGCATCAAGCAGGGAAGCTGTGAAAACTAAGTATTAGATCTTTGGTTTGATCAAACTCGAAATCAAACTTTAGTCTACAGCCGCGGAAGCAGGCGCTCTATTCACTCAGCCATCTAATCAGTGTTTTAGCTGTAAAGAAAACACAATCAAAGTTACAACAGCGTTAGTATATTGGCTTGCCAGCTCCATTCAACAGCTCGCTTACCTGTTCTTCCGAAACCTCTTCTTCCAATGCAGCGTGGCCATTAGTGGCTGGTTTAGTTTCTTTGCTAAAATCCAAATTAACCACATCGTTTGCATTGCCACCATTGCCCCATTTTCTTGCAGCTTTTCCCTTTTGCTTTTCTTTAGTTGTTTTTTTACTAAAATGTAGAAAATTTGTTGATCAGCTCTTCCCATATAAAAACTGACTTACACAAAAAAATAAGCGCTCACAAAAAATTCAAGACATGAACTGTTTGACTGTAATTTCATCTTAACCAATGCAGGATTTCCAGCGAACTGTTGCAGTTTGCTGCATTTTCGTTTAAATCTTTAAGAATTTACTAAACGTTTATAAATTTTGACTAAAATATAAACTTAATCCAGCTTTGTAGCTGGATACCTAGCATAAAGTACACTGGGTTTGCTGTGACTACAACAACGTCACTTGGCATAAGATTTAAGTCTCTTCGCTAATTTTCGTATAGACCAGAAATTACTGATAAAACCGTATGGAAGAAATAAGCAAATACAACTTTATAGCGCAGAGCAATACAATGCTATCTTATTCTAGGCAAAAAGGTACGTTTACCGATATGCTTACGGCGGCAACGCGACGTGCGGCAATTTTTTTGGCGCATCTTGTTCGTTTATTTCACTGTTTACCTACCAGGCAAAGCCTCGCAACATTTACCAACCTTTATTATTGTTGCCGCGAGTCGCGTATCAGTAAACGCGGCTTGAGATTGGGTTGAGCAGAAGACGACGTTAATCAAAATTTTAGAATTATTGCGTTGTGCTGAGATAAAATTATTTACTTCGCTGCGCCTTTATCTGATTTAGCCATTTGCTTCTTGAAGAATTCTTCTCGTTTGCGAAGCACTTCTGGAGATTCTGTACCGCTTTCAGGTTTGAGAGAACCTTGAGCTGTCCCTTGACCTGAGAAGCAGATTTGTGTCAAGTTCACACGACGCAAACTTATATAAAAGATAAGTATTACAAGCTACAGGCAAGCTAACTTCGCAGTCTTCCTCAAATGCAGTTGGTTTTTCTGATTTGCAGATTAAAAGTACCAGTTGCCTTTTATACTGTAGAACGAAAATCGAGAAGTTTCCAAAAAAAGCTCAACGTAGTATAAAATGACGTCACTTAAAATATGCAGGAACCACTTTCATCATTACGTCAAGAGCAAATTTTCGCGATGAGACTTAGACAATGACTTATCACTGCTACACTTTCTAGAACTTTCAAGAATTAAAATACTATCATAACATATTCAAACAAGCGCAATTAAGGTATCCAGTAAAGGTAAACCAAATTTAGTCAACGCGATAATGATAATTTAGTTGAACAGAAAACGTTATAATATTTGAAGTGCATTCAAATTGCTGCCAATTCAAACTTTTGCAACTAAAACCGAGCGTATTTTCGTAGCACAACTAATTTTAGAAACGCTGAGGCCGGGAGAAAAAACAAGCTATCCTCGTAGATGAGAAATTTGATAAAAAAAATTGAGCAAGCTATTAGCAATGGTGAATGCAGAACGATAGTGTCTTGCTTAGTGGTTAAATGAATTAGCCCAACTTCATTTCTACATAATATTCTAGTTTTGTTTTTTTTGTTACAAAAAAGCAAAATAAAGTTTGAGACTTACACAATGCGAGACAAAAATTTTGGTTAGACGAGGATAATTTTAATGGTACTTGCTCTAAAGTCTTTAAAAAAATAGATGACAACCTTACCATTTTCTTTCACAACCTTGGGGCTTGCTTTGGTAGGTGGTTTATTGTTGGTTTCTTTATCCTTTTTCTTTTTGTCGACTATCATGGAACCGACAGTCCTCTGAGATTTAGCTGATTGTGAAAATGTCTTCATTACTTTCTTTTCTTCAGGCTTTTTTTCTGCTTCTCTGATTGAAGAAAGAGATTGATGAAAATTTGAAACACACGTTTTTTATTGCTTCAGTACAAAACATAATTAAACATTTCTTGAACAAACAAGACTTTATTTGACTACTGCGCTATTCAGCTTTGACAATTAAGCTCAGCCACTCATAGTTCATGTACAACGCACGAGGCTAAGAGTTTAAAATAAAGCAAATTGTTTACACGCTTTACAATGAAACTTGAAAAAACAAAGTTTCACAAGCTTATGCATTATTTTCGTTCACTGCCATTTACTGTTCCCTCGGTTTCTAGCAAGTGTGAAATATAAATTTCATGCCTCAAAGTTGAGTTTCTAGGCTATGAAACTTCCATTTTGAACCAAAATATTGCGCACTTTGATCTAAATTTGGCCAAAAATCACCATTTTAGTCGACAAACTTGCAAGAAAATTAATAAATTTTGCCCAAAATATCGTACTTTAGAAGGAACAATGCTGCCATTAGGGGTTTCCAAAATCCACCTACATCACCACAAATCTATGTACATAAACTATAATCTTGTCATGCTAACTTACTTGAGTTTTTTGGCAAAAGTCGTTTCATAATCAAATTTAGTTGAAAGTAATGCAAGGGAGCCATTCAAAAGTTTTTGGCGATATTGGTCACGAAAACTCAAATGAACATCATCAATAAGTTTATCAACGTACATCAAAGTGAGTGCTTTTTGATATCCAACCTGTAACACAAAATAGCGAAATAATAGTAGTAGTAGTAGTGTCTTTTATTTACGTATCGTCATCACAATAAAAATACGATAAGATTAAGGAAATATTATGCATAAAGGTAAAGGTATAAAACAGCGGGTGCAAGCACACATTGTTTAGGCCATTTTCAATGGTCGGCCCATTACAATTTTCAATCACGAACGATTGAACGCTCTTCAGGGACATACATGACGAACAACACATACACCAAACCCTTCGCACTTCCGCTTGTGCCGAGCGCCTGGCGCGAAAGCTGCGAATACTATTTTTAAAGTCTTTAGTATGACCCGACTGGGAATAAAACCCCAGTCACAAGAAAAGGGAATGAGCAACAAAACGATTAACGTTATGGCATGCAAGTAGAAGATTCTGATTTCTTCATCTTTATCCTCCTATCACGAGAAAGCGACGGAGGCGCTATGCGTAGGACGAACCCAGACTCGCTTAGGAGTTGCCTTTGTTTCCAAGTTTTCCGCTTGAATTTTCTTCTGACTTCTTTAATTTGCTGCTTGCCAGATTCCACCAAGCAGAGATAATCATCGTGAAGCATCTTATCCAAGGACGCAACAACGAGACTAGGTTGGGAGGTGCACCATCAACCTTGCGATCATGGTCGTCGTAAAAACGACGCTCCGAACCACTACGCCACGCTGCCGAGAGTTAATAGAATGCAAGAGAGGTCATGGATGCAACAACCCGGTCGGGAGCAGAAGTTTCAAAAAAAGCGATACTGTCAGACAAAAAAAGACCACCGCAGCTACCAACACCACTATGTTATGGTGCAATGATAGGAAACATAACAGTGGGGGCCGGGGGGTCTACTATGCTTATTCCATTTCCAAGCAGCTCGACAGCAAAAAAAATAGAAAGATAAATAAATAATGCATAGCTATATGCTTTAACTATAGTCAAAAGTATTAAAGTATATTTAAGCACTTTTTTAAAGTTTTTGATCCCCCAGGTGAGTCATAAAAAAAGTGAAGATAAATTCTAAGTATACTAATAATTTTTGATGAATTTTGGGAAAATTAAGTTTTAATCAACATTTCACAATCACATCATGATAGTTCAATGGACATGTTAGATAAACACAAAGCAATTATGGATAACAAAGTTATTGAAAATGTACTACAGCATCTTTGAAACTTGTGTACAAAAAAATAGCTAAACACCAAGCTTGGTCATGCAAATTTTAATGGCAGGTCTAAGAAAAAAAATTTTTTTCGAAGAATCACTTCCACATTCCAGTTTAACCTTACCACAAAAACCAACTCAAACTCATTATCCATTTTGCTTTTCATCTTCCATTGATTATAAATCATCTCTGCATTCCCTTTTCCGCCTTTCCCCTGAAATTATAAAGAACAATCGTCACTGCATTCAGCCAATTTAGTGTTATACGTATATATTTGGAAGCTTCTATTTTCACAAAAAATCAAAAACTTCATGTCTTGCATTCTAAAACTCAAATTACAGAGATGAAAGTGGCTAATATGCCCTATTGATTGTTGACATGGTTATTCTTATGACTTCACAATTGCAACTGTCAAAACTGCCGGCAGTTGCTACACATGACCTGATTAAAACTATCAAAAACATCGCGTAAATTACAGTTATTAATGCTGAAAAATGTACGAAGTGACTTGGCGAATGGAACACTCGCGGTGTTTTTTTTTCTCGTGAATGCGAATGGACCAAGCGTGGGTTTATAAGCGCCATTACTTGTTACATCGCAGCGACTTTTTGGTGGCGCAGTGTTGTAGAGCGTAGCTCCAGGTAGGAAGCGCTGCACTAGTTTTGGGTTCGGTTCTTGTCTCGACTTCGTTTCGCTTCGAACATTCGGCTTCGGTGGATTCGGTTCGGCAGGTGGCATTAGTGTGATAGTGTGGTCGTGGCATAAGCATATAGGCTGCTGTATGCATGAATCTGCATATTCCATTCGCGAGAAAATAAAAATACCGCGAGTGTTCCATTCGCCAAGTCCCTTCCAAAAATGTACTATGAAAGCAAAACTTCTCATGGACACAGACATTTCTTACATACACAAAACATTTATTGCAATTCATTCTTTCGAACACCCAATATTCAGTGTACATCTACAGCTGGCGCAAAATATCTTGAGACCTACAGCAAATTTTGCATTCCAAAGTATTCATGCTGTAAAGCCTTACATCATATTAAACTTGTATATGATTTTCTTTATACAATTGTGACTCACCAGTAATAATAGGTCAGTGTAAAAATGATAGAACAAGTAATATTAGAGCGGGACAGCGCTGTTTCAGGCTATTAGCCCTCATCAGCCACACTCAGGTAAAAGGTACATTCATCCTTCAAAATGCTTGGTGATTAGCCTAACACCCCTGCGAATATATGGAAGTTGTTATGACTTCCCATTCAGCAGGCCAGGAAGGACGTCATTTTATTTAACTGTTAAAGTAATATTGTGTTTGCACCACAATAACTTTAAATTAAGATAAAATGTTCAAACAAAATTTCACCTGAAGAGAGCAGTTTATTTGAAAATTTCCTCTGAATATGGAATTATTGTGATGCAAAAACATTATTACCAGTACTCATTCTATCATTTCCACATCGATCAATAAATTGTTAATGTATTAGTGAATCACAATTTTATAAAAAAAAAAGTCATAAGCTTGGGCTTTATAGCATTATCCTCCTTTAGAATGCAAAATTTGCTACAGGTCTCAAGTCATTTTGTGCCAGCTGTATTGTTTAGACCTGAGTAATTACAGTCCAAAAACCCAAACAAGAGTGCAGGTAATGTTCAATATAAAATGCTAATTGTGTCTGTTTAGTGACGAAAAGCATCATAAACTTGATCAATTTTACAACAGGCAGTGTCTATTTTGCCATTACCGCCACTGTACCAGTGATGTATATCCACACTTTCCAGGATTGATATACTGCTGGCAAAATAGACCTAAAAACTTTACAATACCTGGAGAATAACGCTTTTGATAAGTGCATTAATTGGATCAGTAAAATTGGACTTGACACCTTGCAAAGTGTAGCACCATAAAACAATTCCGCCTTTACTGAAAACAGAGAAAAAATCCAACATCTTTGTAAATGTAAAACAAATTGTACAAGTCTTATTAAATATCTGCATCAAAGTATTCACAATTGATATTGATCAGTTAAAAACAATAAGCAGCTAAGTGCACACTCTACACAACTCATAAATATCCAACTTACAAGGCCAGGAATTGAGGAATAATGTCTAGTATCAGCCCTCAGGTTTGGTTAGGATCAGGTTTGATTAAGGTTAAATTTAGTTAAAGTTCGGTTCAGTTACAACCCTAACCCAACCTAATCCAAACCAAACTGAACCGAACCTGGGGGCTGATACGGTACTAGACGTTACCAGCTGACCAGTATCATCACTGGACCAATACTGAAACAGGTGAATGGTATCGACACTAGTAGATAATGTTTTTACAAATAATTTCTGCCACTTCAGGGTTGTTCGCAGTTGGTACCACGTAAACGAAGTTAACTGCGTTAGCAAAATGACATCCTTTAACAAGTAGGCACCGGTATAATTTATCAGATCAGAGCTTTTACCATGTTATGGAAATCATTTCCAAATTAGGAAAAAAAATGAAGTTTAAAACGAGTAAAAATTTCCTAAATTGGAGAATTTGATGATGCAATCGCATTTCCGCCTGTAAAAATGTCATTTCCACTCAGAAATGATGACATCAAAATTTGGCTAAATTGTATTTTTCCAACTTTACTTTGAGAATTTAAATTTCATTGTGGTTTATATTTTTTTATTCTGTATTTTTAAAAAATTTCCAATGTATTTAGATTGTAAATGCAAGCTTATACACTGGTATTTCTTTCTCCGTGAAAATATGATTATTGATACATCATTAAATTTTGCAATTCAGGAAGTATTTCCCCGTGTAAAAATTTCTTTTTTTCCTGATTTGGAGAAATCCATAAACAAGGCAAAAATTCCAAAGTGATAAATTATACCTAATCAGTGTTCCCTCTAGAGTGAGAAATTTGAGAAAAATGCAAAATTTTTGGGCAAATATTACTGATTTTGAACCAGAAATTAATAGTATAAAATGCAAAACTGAAAAACTTGAATAATTTAATGCAAGACTGTAGCTTGTATCTTGGAAAAGCAAATTTAATGCAAAAAATTTGTAAAAGGGGTCCTCAAAGTAGTGAAATTTTTGCCTTCAATGAATTTATCATTTGGGCAAATTCGCACTAGTCAAAATCCTAAAGGGAACACTGTACCTAATCATTTAACCCGAACCTTAACCCCTACAGCCCTAACCCTGACGTCTGCGCATCTGAAAGACATATTTCCGATTCATATATAAAACAACCACTGGGGAATTATTTAACATTTGTGGTACCAACTATCAATCAATCAATTCAACTTTTATTCCCGTATGCCAAAAGCATTAAAATACACTGGAACGTAGAGTTTATTCATTCAACTATGAACAACCCTGAAGTGGGAGAAATTAATACACAAAAACATTACCGGTATCTGACACAAGTGGACTACACTACAGCACTAGGCAATTAACAATACTGAATATGAAACAAGTTGAGATAGCACATAACTCAGAACTAGCGTAGAGTTTATTCATTCAAATTCAGTCTACTCCAGAACTGCGACCCGTGGGCCAAATCCGGCCTACCGGTTCTTTTATTCTGGCCCACCAGCACTTACACAAACTTAAACTCCCACTGTGAATTGAGTGGAAGACCTTTTTTTCCTTTAGATATCATTGATGGCAGTGATTTTTAAAAAAATAAGCCTTCAGCAGTTCAGGGTGCAAAATTGAAATAAAAAACGAGGTGAAAACCTTTTATTTTGCAGATCACATTCGTACATGGATCGTGATCTCCAAAAAAAAGGTCTTCACCTTGTTTTCCTATCAGCTTGCGACCCGCGGCTTCAACAGTTCTTCCAAATCTGGCCCTTCGTGTGAAAAGCTTGCCCACACCTGGTCTAGTCTATGCTGCACCAAATCTACAGCCTGCCTTGGACTTAACAACTCTGAACAGCTAAGTGCCAACTCGATATCACGTCATCAGACATAACACTCCGTATTCCGCAGAAATCGTAAATCCCCCCTGTTTAACCATTCGTTCTCACTGATCTTTCTGCTGGTACACTCAGGTTAGTCACGTGCGCAGCACTTTGTGCTCGACCAGAGTGTTCTTGGCGTTGACCTTAAAAAAATTTGGGAGCCCCTGATTTAGCGTCACATACGCAAATCGTAAATGCAACCAACATCACTGACTAAAGCTAGGGACCTTGAAGTGGAGGCCAAGGCCAAGAACCACCAAACTGAGGTACATTTCGATTTTCCAAGGGGTACGTTAGGTTATATTTTTTATTACCGGCCACACCAATTGGAAGAGCAAAAAAAGGGTAGAAATTTGGACTTCTGCGGACGCGATGACCCTTTTTTGGTCTTCACTTGATTTGGGTGGAAATCTGGATTTCTGCGGATGCGAAGACCTTTTTTTTTGGTTTTCACTTGATTTGGGAATAAAACTGGATTTCTGCGGTCGCGACAACCTTCAAAGAACCTGTTCTTTTTTTGCACAGTGAAAATATGGTAACCCTAGATATGATATACTTTTAGGGGTAGGCCTACACGAGCGAATCCATAAATTGTGTAAGGGTAGGCCTACCTACGAACAAAAATTTGGGAAACTCTGCGCTAGTTGACGTCACACCAGTTTTGTTTTTTACCTTCTTGTTTTGCTCGCATTTAAGTTGTTCGTTTTGAAGAAAATGTCTTTTTTTTGGCTCCGATTTTCGTGACTAGTAAACTGGCGTAGGCCTAACTATTGGATTTCTGGAGAGCAATAATTACAACAAAAATATAGATTTCTGGAGAGCAATAAAGATTCAAAAGACAACTCCGGTTGATTGACAGTAAGCAGCAAGGTTACGAGAAGGTGAACACTGCCCCTAAACCCCTGCCTATAGGGGCGTGCAGTAGGCCTAGAGGTAAAAAATGCGCAAGCTTTTCGTCTACCCGAGGAGGCCCAACGAACCACGTGCTGCTGCAACAGCGTAACCAGCCAGATACATCGGGGATTAACTTTTTTTTCTACACTGGTTTCCGTCAGGGATCATGTTCAGTGTTTGCTCAAAAAAATCTTCCAAAAGACAGGATTTTTTTTTATAAAATTCAAAATTACTTAAACAGAAAAATGGCTTATATCTCTATACTATAATTTTATTTACCCACATTTGTTATTATGGCATTCTCACGTATTTTATTTATTGATAGGCCTATTTATTATTTTGCGAGTAGCCTAATAAAACAACATAACTCATAGACAAAAACAAAAAAACTATAAAGGAATGAATAAATAAATAGAACCATCAGCAGTTTTGATACTTGCAGGGAAACTGCGAATGACCGGTTAAGGTCTTCTAGTCAAGCAGCCACCCATTAAAGACGAGCTGGTATAACAAGCAGGCTATATAGCGTCGGAAAGTAGATTAAAAAAAAAATTACGAAATTACCCGGGAAGTTTGTATGTGAGCGTTTTGCTTATATACCTCACTCCAAATTTGTAAGTTGTTGTTAAGAAAAATCTTTTTGTAATTAAATGTAAATTTTCTTTCTGTGGGGGGATGCATCCCCCCACCAGTCATTTTCAACGTTATTTTTGATGGATACAATTTTTCTATAATTTTGAACCTTTGTGATAACAATGATCCTCACCCCTTGAGCACGCATAAATCGAAAATGTGCGAACAAAACATATTATACTTGGCGAAGGACTCAGAGCTAGGGGGAAAAATTAAACAAAATTTGCCCTAAGAATTGTTCCAAAAGCACTAAAATAGCAATTACGGTACCTTAATTTTCAAAAATTTTCTGGGGGAGCATGTCCCCGAACCTACCTAGAACCGTATGCTTGTTCCTCAATTTGCTTCAAATTCACTTTGCCGCAAAAAAATACGCTTAAAGCATGTAAAAGTTTGCTGCCACCCCCGTGTAAAAATTCTGAATGCGCCACTGACATAAAACATTTTCAAAGGGCTTAGTTTCCCCTCCTTTGGGGTCCAACGTCTTTATACTTACAGTTAATATTCATCCTAGTTCAAACCTGCGTCACCAAGCAAAACTTTCTAAATCCAGTCCTGGTTATAACTGAGGGTTCGGTGCATTCCTGCAAGAGACTTGTTGGATTCGATATCTCCGACTAGCATGGGCGCCCGCAGAATATTTTGTAGAGGGGGGGGCGATTTTTTGGTTGGTCAAGTCAACGTTTTACGGTGTCAATCAATCTGCTTGGTTTGATTATAATCAACGCCATAAGATGAAAAAGCGGTATCATAGGCCCAGTGGCGTAGCGAGAAATTTTAAAACGAGTGGACCATAATTTTCCCATTTATTTCAAGCGTATTTTTGCGGCAAAACTAATTTGAAGCTGATTGAGAAACAAGAAAGACTCTAGGTGGGTCCGGGGGCATGCTCCCCGGAAAATTTTTTTAAAGTTTACCTGCTGTAATGGCTATTTTAGTGCTTTTTGAATAATTTTCACGCAAATTTTCTCTAAATTTTTTGACCCTAATTCTGCCGAGTGCTTCGCCAAATATGATGCATTTTATCCGCACATTTTTGATTATGCGTGCTTAAGGCGTAAGACTTATCGCTATCGAAGAGGTTCGAAATTATGAAAAAATTGTAAGACATCAAAAACATTTTTGAAAATGGTTGGTGGGAAAATGCATACCCCTCATCCTATCCTCTAGATCCGTTCCCTGGCCGTAAGATACAGAAACCACCAAAAGAGTTTGGTACATTTCACTCACTTGGCACCATTAATTTTTTTTACTGAAAAGCAGAGTCAAAGGGGGGGGGAGGGCATGGCACAATGGAACCCCCTAAATACGCTCCTGCATAGGCCTTATCAGTAATCGTCACATTCGCAATTTTATAGAGTCATATCGGAATACAATAAATATGGGACGAAAATAGCTGAAGGAGGAAAAGTGACACAACAGTAACTCGACGTTTTGACAACATAAATTCATCTGTTGTCATCAGCAGTGTATGCTAGGCAGTACAAAACTGAATACATTTTTTGGGCAACACTTAATGTATGCGTACTGTAGGCTAAAATTACAAGCTCAAAATGAACTCAATCAGCCAGCTCTCCTGTATCTAACTTCTGTATCTTAAAAATCTTATTGGCCAGCCCTGCAGCGTGGCCGAGTGGTTCGGACTTCGGAGGGTGGTTTTTACGACAGCCGTGATCGCAAGGTTGATGGTTCAACTCCTACCCAAGCCTCGTTGTTGCGTCCTTGGATAAGATGCTTCACGATGATTATCTCTGCTTGGTGGAATCTAACTAGCAGCAAATTAAAGAAGTCGGAAGCAAAATTCAAGCGGAAACTCGGAAACAAAGGCAACCTCTAAGCGAGTCTGGATTCGTCCTACGCATAGCGTCTCCGTCGCTTTTTCGTGACAGGAGGATAAAAATGAAGAGATCAATCAAAAAGTAAATGACGTAACGAAAGGAGATGAATTGGTTGTTCCATGATAATAACATCGTCGTGTGATAGCTCATGTCCAGTTTCACTGCGTGTATAACGCTGATATAAGCATAATTTATTGTAGGAATTAGCCGACTTGTGAGCATGAAACTATACTACTACTATTCTACTAATCAAGATATTTGAAAATTCACACACGACACAGTTAAATTTTGATGTGTGATTATCATAATGTTTATGGTGGTGAGTCGTGTTGGTACTTTTTATCGGCTTTTGTGTGCAGTGCCGGTGCTAAGAACTGCGGAGCACAACTTTTAAATGCACAATCATTAAAACTGCGGAGCACAATTATTAAAATACTTAAAAATCTGATGGCGGGGCCCCTACTCTTTATAATAAAATTTATTGGTGTTTATATTTCGAAAAAAAACATGCATATAAACGAAAAAAATCGACCTTTAATACTCGCTATAGGCTAAAACAAATTAATTTAAGGGTAATATGGATGCTTTTATTGCTTTACGTTTAGCATCAAAAAAGCAAGTTAGGCAATTACCAGTGGCGTAGCCAGCCCAAAATTTCGGGCGGGGGCAAAACTTCATAGGCTTGTTCAGTGGCACACCCAAGATTCGGCAAAGGGGGGGGGGGGGTGGCAAAACCGGGGGATCTGGGGACTATGCCCCTAGACGCCACGGATTTTAAGTTTTTTTTACAAGAAAAACACTCATTTTAGCGTAGTTTTTTTTTGTCGAAAAAGGACACACGATTACCCCCGAGTGGTTTTAATTCGCCCCTGCTTGCGCTGTTAGCAGTGCCGAAACTAGCGCCCCCCAAACCCCCCAAAGGGGGGAGGCGCACAAAAAGGGGGCCCCGTAAATAGTCAGTACGTAGTACTATTTACTCAACGTATGATAAAGGTGCCTCAAATAGACCTATTCTAAGATTCAACGCATTTTGTGTCTTAACTCGCGCGATGTGGGGCCGCCCATACCATGTTTATGCTTTTGGCCATGGGGGCCCCTGCAAAATTTTCAAAAAACAGCAGTCGCAAAACTAGCAAACAAACGTTTAGTAGCATACCAAGAGCCCCTCATCCTCAAGTGAAAGGTGCAAAAATAAGCCTTAAAAACGTTATTTTTCGCATAGGTAGCGAAATGTTAGAGTAGGGTTTGCTTGCAGCATTATTTTAGTGGGTTTGGAAGGGACCTAGTAAAGCAGAGTATTAAACCTTGTTAAAACTGAGGAATTTTAAAGGCTCAAAACGCACCAAAAAGCCTCCAAAATAAGGTCAAATTCCGCAAAATTTTCTGGGAGGGGGCATTCCCCCTGGCCCCCCTAGCTTGACATCGCCCCTTCGGGGCTCGCTCTTTTGTATCACCATCCAAGAAAAATTTTTAGGGGGCCCCGAAAGATGATTTCGGGGGGGGGGGGCGCATTGCCTAGTTACGGCTCTGGTTGTTAGTAGACTTACGTAATAGTATCTTTGTTTGTAGGCTAGTGGTAACTGAAAATATTTCAGGGGGGGGGGCAATTGTCCCCCCCCCTGGATACGCCACTGGCAATTACATTATACTCTTTGAGAAACATATTTTTCTAGCCTGTTTATTAGCAAAATCATGCAAAATATTTTCAAAGTCCATTGCTGTAGCAATCTCGTTCTATAGAAAGCATTGTCCAACTGTAAAGTCTTTCTTGCGAGATCGTAGGAAAAGTAGTTGCAGTAGCACCTATCACTTACTGAAATACAACTAAGACACTATTTTTGTAATAAGGCCTCGTTAGACTTAAGACAACTGGATCTCTAATAATAACTTACAGTAATTAAACGATTAGGTACACAAAAGAACTACATTTAGGATTAACCTTACTGCAAGTCTTAGCACTGCACACTTAACAAAACGAAAGATCGAAAGCAAACAAGTAACCAGATTCTTTATGACGTAACAGGCAGAGACAAAAATACAAATTTGCCACGGTTATACCATACATAACAAATGCGACGTAGGTCTATTTCATAAATTAATATTATTCGGAGATTATTTCACGTTTTATTTTACGTTTTCAGTAGTATTTCGTACCTCATAAAACAGAAGAAGAGCCCCACTAGCGCGGGGCCCCTTCAAGGTGCGGGCCCAATTTGATAAAATCGGTCAATCAGCCTAAAACCGGCCCTATTTGTGTGAACCGTCCAAAAACTTCACAAAAATGCTTAGCGTAAATTTTTTTCCAGTGGTAAGACCAATGCCTTCTCTTAGCTTGTAATAATTTGGAACAAGCTTACTTTGAAGTATAACGATGCAGGTAATGTGGATGCTGAGCATACTGCAGCCCTCTTAATCAATCTCTCAGTTGATATTGCGTCCCAAAAAAATGAAACGAAAAATAATTCAAAGTAAGCTTGTTAATTAAATGAAGCGAAGAGAAGGGTTGGGTTCGGTCCTTGAAAAAATTCAACTTAAGCACTTTTAAAAGCTTTCAAAACGTTAACAGTAAAATTTTCCCCTCCGAAACTATTTCACCATAGGCGTATTTGGATTCATTTTTTGGCTGCAAAATTTCGGACAAATGTCCGAATTTACTCAAACAATTTCGGACTTTTTGTTCTTTTTGTTCCATGTTGAGTTTTTCATATTGAGTGTCGCCTCGATAGACGGAACCGATTTTATACGAAAATGATCTATTTTAAATTACTTTCTTTCGAAGACGCAATAATTACCCTCAACTTTCAAAAATTTAGTTTAGCTTTATGTTTCGCAACTTCACTCAAAATATCAAAAGCAACAAATTGTTTCAAGTTGTCATTAAAGTCTCGAGGGAGTTCAGATCACGAAGCCCATGCGCGATATCGCAGTAGCCGAAATCGTTCTGAACGTCTAGGCATAATTCCTAAATGTGGTAAAACGCAAAAACGATTTCTCCTCGCTGACAAGCGAGAATGGTTCAGTACGCATGTTAAAAAAAACTCATCAGACGTTACAGTGGCAACGGTTTAGTTGCAAAAAGGAACTCGCAAAATTTTAGTTCAGTTAGTGAGCGTGGAGCCACCACAAGCCTATTGTTGTGCTATAAGCAAAATTTTTTCGGACTCTGTCCGAAATGGCTCCAAATATTTCAGACAAAAAGCAAAAAATTCGGACAATGTGCGAAAAATGTCCGAAAAAAAAAAAACAGGGTCTATCGCCTATTTTGGATTTTTATAGATCACTTAACTTCACCTAAAAGTCTTTGCAATTACTTTTATCAATGTACTGGTAGTCTATTCTAGTTTAGCTCCTTCAGCTTTGACGTCAAATTTTGTTCCGCATTTTTACAACCAAAACAGAACTCGTTGAAGCTATGGAACAATCGTGCACTTTTCACTCAAAATCAGCTCTCATTGTCACTTCTCATTCAAAAAAATTTCAAAATCACTTCTCATTCAAAATGAAAATTCAACCGAAAAACTCGGAAAATGCCACTCTCAAGCGAGTCTGAATTTGTCCCAAGCACAAAATTCAAAATCACTTCTCATTCAAAAGTCTCATTCACAATCAAATTCGAAATCAAAACTCAAGCGGAAAACTCGGAAAAAAGGCAACTCCTAAGCAAGTCTGGATTCGTCCCAAGCATAGCGCCTCCGCCGCTTTTTCGTGGCAGGAGGATAAAAATGAAGAAATCAATCAAATCAGAGAGGCAATTGCCGAATTGGCCCCTCTTTAGACGTCTACACTTGTAATAATTTGGCACTTTTAGCTTTGCATCAAACTTTGTTGCGCATATTATAACTAAAATATAATATATTAAAACTTCTGTGCGGTTGCGCATTTCTCACTCAAAATTCAGGGTATGCTGGGCGCCTGCAGGGGGGGCAAGAGCCCCCCCCTGCGGGCGCCCATGTCAACAAGTCTAAGAACCACTGGTATAGGCTGAGTATCACAGCCAAATGCTTCCCAACACTTTTCAAAAATATTATAACTCCACTGCTGCCACTCACTGTTACGAAACTAGAAACACCTCCATGAAAAATTATTTTCTGCTGCCAATAAGATCAAACAAAGAAAAAAATAGTCAGCAATTTGCTGGAGTTCAAATATGGAATTCTATTTAGTCTGAATGGAGGAACCCCAGCTTTAGTCGCTTCAGTCATGAAATCAAGCAAATGTTAATTACCGAATACTCCCAAAGTAATATTAATAACAATTGAAAACAGACTCCACAGTATGTCCTCCTGAACTTTCGGATATTATTTTACATGTTATCACTTCTCGTTGTTAGGAAGTTCCCATGTGTTTCGGTTGGAATACAGTACTAAACCAGTCTTGCTATGAATGTTTTTGAGCACAATAATTTATGCTGTAAGCATGATAATGATCCATAGGTAGGATACCTAAATTTAAAAGTTTAAATTATGGCAATACTACAGCCGACAGGGTCAAGATTATGTCTTCAATTATTTATTAATTCGTTTTTGCAATAATTTCCACTTTTACGCTCGCTACTAGGTTCTGTACGTCAGATGGTAGCGACTTGGATAAGCTTCGTTACCTTTGCTGTCCTCCTGTGCAGTGTGCACACACTTCTGGATTGCTGTTAAGGTGCGATCACACCAACTGAGAGATCTTTGAGACAATGTGCAGGTCATAGGCATAGCCAGAATTTTCAATTGGGTGGGAGCCGCTAAAGTGTAAAAAATTGGGGGGATGTAGATTTGAATTAGGTTGGGTGTTAACTAGGTACAAAGACGTCAGACGTTTAAACCCGGAATAGGGCGTCAATGTTTCACGTCAGAGATGTATTCAAAGTTTTTTTAGGGAGGGAACCAAGTTGTGACATTTTTTATAAGCATACCTATATTTTTCTGGCCGAGTAAATTTGAAGCAAATTGAGGAAAAAACAGCTCTAGGGAGTCTGGGGGCATGCTCTCCTCGAAAAATTTGGAAATTTTACGTAGGATAATGGCCTTTTTAGTGCTTTTTGAACAAATTTTGATCAAAATTTTACTCCTCATTCGGAGTCTTTCACCAAATATGATGCATTTTGTTCGCACATTTTCGATTTATACTTGCTTACCTCAGGCCAGTGGGGTTTTGTTCCCGGTCGGGTCATTCTAAAGACTTTAAAAGTAGTACTCGCAGCTTCCCGCCAGGCGCTCAGCACAAACGGAAGTGCGAAGGGTTGAGTGTAAGTGTGTTGTTTGTTTTGTCCTCTAACAGCGTTCAATCATTCATGATTGGTATTTGCAATAGGCTGCCAATTGAGAATGGCCTACACAATTTGGGCTTCGCACCCGCTGTTCCAATCCCGTATCTTTACCTTTACTTCAGGCCAGGAGTGGAACCAAAAAATTTTGGTGGGGAATGCAATTTTGAATTAGGTTGAATGTTTACTATTGTAAATACAAAAACGGTAGACGTCTACACGCGAAGAGGGGGATAAATAAGCCCTTTAAAAATGTATAATGTTTGAGGCATGATCAGAAATTTTTTTTAGGAAGGTACTCCAAATTTCGATATTTTTTCAAGCGTAGCTTTTTTCGGCGAAATTAATTTGAAGAAAGTTGAGGAACAGAACAAGGCTTCAGAGGATCCGAGGGCATGCTTCCTCCGAAATTTTTTTGAAAATTCACGTACTGTTGCCTAATGGCCATTTAAGTGCATTTTGAACAGTTTTCGGGCAAATTTTATTGAAATTTTTTGCCCCTACTTTAGAGTGCTCCCCCGGTATCGTTCTATAAACCGGGTTTCACACAAGCTGACAAGACAACGTTTTGTTTCTCCTTGTCTAGAGACATTTTCTTTAAATCAGGACTTCAAACAACAACGCTATTTTCTTCGCACTAGTCTTAAATATTTTAACCACTTTTCGTACAACGTTTTCAGCATTTTGTATTGCTGAAACTTTTACAGCTGCAGAGGCGCTCAAACTTAAGCAATGCATGTAGCACAGTGAAAATAATATGCCAACGGAGATTCGCTTTAAACAATTGAAGTGATACCTGAACGTTCGCTGGCCATTGCGGCAGCGCCATCATAACTCTGGCCAACGCAAAAAGCTAAGTTGTATTGTATTTCTCTTTTGTAAGCCTACGTAATAAAAGCCCAGCAAGAAAACAATCAAGCAATGACAAGTATTTATCATAATCACCAAGATCCTTGTTTTGCCCAGGATGGATTGGAGGGGGTGGGCATGGCCCTATGCTCCCCTGGCTACGCCCTGGGCGCAAGTTTATCTTATTATGACAAGACTTTGTGCGGATGTGATGTCATAATAAGATAAATCAGCACTATGTCTCAAAGGCCTCCACGTCTCAGTTAGTGTGATCGCTCCTTAACTTTTATTGATGATTGGAGTGGAAATTAATTGTGCGTGAATAAATTCGATTTGTTTGATTGATTGGTGAAATTACGCAAAAGCAAAGCATACTTTCTTACGCAACAGACTGTATTTGTGACGAACACTAGGCTGCATCATACCAACTTTCCAATGGGAGGTCGAGAAAATGCTGTTGTCTAATCTCTTTATATGTTTTTAGAAGAAAAGCTACTTAATTATAACAATAAATAGACAAAAAACTCTAAAGTCTTTTTTCTGAGTTATATAAGTTTGAGAAAAAAGAAGTTATAATCAAAGTTAAGTATTAAATGACGAAAGAAGACGATTATTATTGCTTGGATATATAACTCATCAAGCTGGCCGTATTTTTAGACCAAGATTGATTATTGTACTGTGAATTTTAGAACATCGAAAAGCAAGTCAAGACAGGTTTGTCTATTGATTACAAGAAAAAAAATTAGAAATGTTAAGCAGAATGCTGGGTTTTATAATACTAGGTACATCAGAAGTAATTAGCTTCTAATTTTACGAAGTTATTTACAAATTTTGAAAAATAGGCAGTGTAAAATATTAAATAAGTACTATAGACGTGGTGGGCTAGCATATTATCATAAATAGCGAACATAACTTAGCCTTAGACAAAAAGGTATTTTAAGTATTTAAATTGCATGATAGCTCTATTTGAACTCTGACAAAAACAAAAGAAAATACTGCAAACAAGGTAACTAAATGCCTATAGCCTAGTGCACATACGGATCGCAGTAAGTTTATAATGATTCAAAATTAAAAGAAATAAAGTTAGATCAAGGAAACTAAGAAGTTGGTTTTTGTTTTTTTATGAGACAGAGAGGCTTAAAAACTTACGTCGTTTATTTATTTTCCATTGGAGAATATAGCCGGAAAGGCTAAAGGGTTCAAGACTGTCCATCTCTAAATTTTTAGACAGATTAATACGTCGTACTTGGGTACTTCCCGATGCAAAAAAGTGCAAAATAAGCCCTCATCTGCTTTTCAGCCCCCCCGCCCAAAAGATTTTGGACCCGTCTCTGTTCTTCAGTTTATTGCAATTTTACATCGTTTAGATATAGGCCGGTTAGCTCAGCTCTTAAGTGCACGTTATCGGTTATCGGTGCGATAGGTCTGAGGTTCGATTTCCGGGCTGGTCGAATCGGCACAGTGTCGCCAACAGCTTGCCACCGTTGCGACGTTTCTTCAGAGTTGTGTTGACCAGACGCTAAGTCGCGCAGATGGGCCGCCAATCGTTACATTCTTCGACGTAATACTGTGAGAATAGTGAAGATTTGATTTGATGTTTTTGATTTAATTTTCAGATATAGGCCCAAGTTTGTGGTTGAAAATCACAAAAAATATTTTCAAAACCTTTGATTAAAATTTTTAAAATGTTAATCAAGCAGTGCGACGAAGAATCTAACGCCACCATTGTTAACGGCAGTTCCAGCATGAATGAAAGTTCCAATAACAACAACCAAAGCAAAGAACAAGAAGCAAAACAAAAACCTGCGGCTACGAAACCGATTTCCACCCAAATTTTATACGCAGCTTACGAAGGGGATGAAAGACATGGAAAATATTGGAGAAGCTTGCAGACCTGCAAACCCATTCGTAATCACAAGTAAGTTTAGACTAATTAAGGGAGAAGTTTTCTAGTTAACTACAGCTTCCATATTTCAAAACTCAAAGTGCAAAATCATAAAGCTGCCGGTAAATTTTTACCGGGTAAAATAAACTCTTCCTAAAATCAAATTTTACTGCAACGTTTCAGTTTGACAGATTTAAAGATTCAGATTGGACGGACATGCAACTTAAACTACTGATACTGAAACTATAAAAATCTTAAGTTCGTGGTTCAAAAATCGTAACAAGCATTGAATCATTCTACTGTTATGAGTTGCTTGCTCTAGACCCAAAACCTTGGTGTGCTTCCAGCTTGAAGCCTAATTATTTGTTTATGGGCCACTACAATCGCACCATCGATGGCTAGATAAAAAAGCTAGCTAATACTGTAGCATCCAAAAAGGCCGTATTAAGGTTTGCAAAAGCTTCGCGGGCCGCAAAGATAAAATCTAGATTTTAATCATAGGCGGAGAGATTGTTATTCTACCATTGACACTATGCTTTACAAAATATCTCACGTTTCATGCTTGTTAAGCAGCGTTTTGTAATGCTGCTGAACATTAAACTCTTTGAGAAGAGATATTACTTGAAGACACACCAAACATTGTGGTTTACCAGTATTATTGACAAAGAAATATCTGTTCTGCCAGTCAATATTGAACTTTCTGTTTTCCTCGGACACTTTTCTTTGGGCACCCATTATATTTTATGCTAAAGTCAGTACTACTCACTAAATTTAGTAACTTTTACGTTGCACATCTCGCTGAAGATCGTTTTGAAAAAGCCCACGTGACAGATTGCGAGATGTTACATAACCTGCACTGGTACATAACAAACGTCTTATTGTGACGTCAGATGCATTTCTACTTCAAAATGATGCGTTCAATATTTCAAGCGTTCCATGAAACATTCTCGTCATTAATCTGAGCTTGCAAATTCCTCGCCTCTTAAAAAATCTCGTTATTGATGCGAGCGAGGAAATTTCTAAGCCTTGTTAGATACAAAACAGGCAACGAAGGTTAAGGTGTTCGAGGGTCGCACAAAGCGGGCCAGGGTTTGGACCACACTGGCATAGGCCATAGACTATAGACGTATATACAAATTGTACACTAACTTTCAATATTTTATAATTTGAAATTATTTTCCTCTGAAGAGTCTAGTCTATGCTGCAAAACACTCCGTGGAGAAAGTTTTATTGAATTTAAAAGTACTCCTGAATTATTTTTTATTTAGACGGAAGCTTCCAGCTCCGATTGACAACGCAAATCTTTTCTCATATCTTACATTTGGTTGGTTGACAAAAGTTGTATTCAAAAGTCGTAAACCACTTGTAATTGAGGATCTTCCTCCTTTGTCAAAATATGACGCTGCTGATCATGCGACGAAACGGTAGGAATTTTTGTTACTACTAGAACTAAATCTTGGTAAAAAAAAATTGAAATTAATTTATATGAAATTAATTAAAACATTTAAAGTTAGAAAAAGTCACAAAAAAGTTTTAGCCTTCATTTTACAAGAGTTTGCGTTTCAGAATTATTAAGGTGAAGTACCAGGGTGCGTTTTGCTCAGTGAAGCATGAAACTCTTCGCAAACAAAACATGTTTTGTCATTTCACTGTGTAGTTTATTTAAATTTTTATAAATTATGACATTTTTTATTTTTGCAGCCTTACCCGCATTTATAATGAAGATGCAGCGAAGCATGACGGTGTTCCTTCCATAAAAAGAACTGTATTTCGTTTCATTCGCACACGGATTTTAGTTTCAGCCATAGCCGCATGCCTTTCGGTTACGTCAGCACTATTAGGCCCGGTAATTTCTAATTGTGTGACAAATAAGTCAATGCTTATTTCCTATATTTTTTAAGGGGAATAAATTAATCATAAAAGAGTAATTGGACTCTCATCAGAACCCTAGTCTGATATGCTTAAAATATTCTTATTAAAAAAATTAGCACACCCTCCGAATTTTCTGCTGGCTAAGCCCTTGGAGCACGATGAAGGTTAGAGACTGGATTCGGTACTCGGGCGAGAAAAGTTGAGCTTGCTTGTGGTTCACCATTGCGGCTGTATTTTTTATGCTCGCAGCAGTGTTGCTTAGGTGCTAATCGGGGAAATGGACACTGCTAACTCTTGACCTGTTTCAGTGTATTAAACGAGCATAAACAGATTTCATCACCAGAAGCCTGCGGCATGTGCACCTATGTTCACTGTAGAATAGATAAGCTTCTAAAAAATTTAAACATTCGTTAACGTTCTACTGTCCTCCCAGGGACAATGGAAGAAAAACAGCAGGGCTGTCATTGAATAAAAGCAATCTGGCACTTTGTTTATTTATAAACAATGTAATATAAATATTTAAACGCACATGTCGACCTAACAATAAGTGATGCTTTATAGCAGGGGTGGGCAACCTTTTTAGCACTAGGGCAATTTCGAAAAATGTAATGTTAATGGGAGCCGCACTGCAAATAGTCACAGGCACATTTATGTAATTGTGACGTCATTGTAAAACTGCGACGTCACTATACAGAGCTTCACAGTTGACCGGTCTAGCATTTTTTTACCTCCCTAAGCACTTAGGCGATCGATTGCTGCACCAGTGCTGCGAGATCTATGACTGCGCGAAAATAGGAAACTAAAAAAGCAAAAGTTCCAACATGATGAACAGTAAGCACTCCCATAGTTTTATTTGGGAGATAATAGTTGGAAGAGGAAGGGCCGAACAAAAAGTGACCAAGGGCCGTATCTGGCCCGCGGGCCGTACATTGCCCACCTCTGCTTTATAATCAAAATTGACAGACATAGCCTACAAAGTTTTCGCCAAACTGTGTTGCTGCAATGTAGGCTACATTTTTATCTCGAATTGCAAAATTACCAGCTGTGTTCAATGTTTGGTGGCGATGAATTCACTGTCTTTAGGGCTTGCTTGTCAACCGTTTGGTTAGTTTTGCCGATCTTGAATCTCCTGGACTGGCTTACGGTATCGGGTTGGCTCTCGGCCTCATGGTAACCGAATTCGGCCGTTCATTAAGTTTTTCGTTATACTGGGGAATTAATTACAGGTGAGTTTGTTTTCGATGATAGATTTTTTTGCATATTTTTTTGCCGTTGTAAAAATGACTTTTCATTCAAACAAATTCCAGCGAATATCTCTATCGAAAAATGCTTTTGAGGTAGGCCTATGGCCGGTAACCTTTCCGTCTTTGATTCCATTTGCAAAAGAAATTCACAATAAAAAGGGTTTATTTCGTTTATTATAAACCAATGGGTCATGGTTACTTGCTTGGGTCTTGTGAGTATGCTCTGATAAACCACTGACATAAATCATACTATTAAATCATTACATAGACCAATCCCGCATCAGAGCTTGCAGTTTGTAATCAAATATCTATGTCATTTTCTAGAACAGCCATACGCGCCAGAGCGGCTGTGTTGACGATGGTCTTTCAAAAAATTGCCAGATTGAGAAGCCTAAAAAATAAATCTGTCGGAGAGGTTAGTTCACGATAATATGAAATTGCAATTATCACCAAGTTAGTTATTTTCATGAAGAACTGATTGCTGTGCTAACCAGATTGTATTATTGTATTGTACTGTATTAGTCGCATGCTTATCCTATCACGAGAAAGCGATCATAGCGCTATAACGAGCTCGCTTAGGAGTTGCCGGCCACTTGTCTACCGCACCAAGATGGGAGAATCTCGCTTAATGCCTTTTCCAACGGCACAACAAGAAAACAAGCCGGCTTGTTTTCCACAGTGTCCCTTCAATGCTGAGCGTCAAGCAGAGACGCTATGAATACCAATATTAAAGTCGTTGGTTTGACCCTACTCGTAATTAAACCCGAGTTTACAGCTCCAGAGGTGGACGCTCTTATCTTACCACTCGACCATCTGAGCTGTTTGGATTTATTGTTAAATTGAAACCAAAACTTGTCGTCCATTTTGCGTGGTTGCAGTGAATGACTTTGCTTTCAGCTTTTAATGTAGCCAGCGCAAATATTAGTGGGGCATGGTTAACTCTTGCGTGTTATAGACTAAGTGACACTATTCAGCATTGTATCAACTCCTATACCGGTTAAGACCGCCTGTTTAAAAGCCTGGAGACTGGGTTTTCCTCAAATTCTAAAATTATAATTCGCAGCTTCTCCACCTAACGATCAGCGCTAGCAGGAAATGGCATGAGTGAAGTATGTGCGTGATGTTTGTCTTGTACGTCCACCAACCATGTTCGATCAATCTCATTACTTGACTTTTGTAAAAAGCAGAGATTTGAGAATGATTTCTACAACCATAAATATGTGGTTAAAGCACCCGCTCTCGCATTACTTTTACCTTTAGTACTACTGCAACACCCAATTCAGTTTTGAACTTATGTTTATTTAGCTAGTAAATCTGCTTACAAATGACGGACAAAGGCTGGCAGAGATGATAATGTTTGGTGGGATCTTACTCGGTGCTCCAGTGATGCTGCTCGGTGTTACTCTCATCACTTGTATGTTTGTGGGATGGACAGCTCTCATTGGAGTTGTTTCTTTTACGCTTTTCATACCTTTTCAGGTACACAGAGAAAATTTCTCAACTTTTTGTTTTGCTGTATTCTTAGTGGTAGGTTCACAAGATCGATGATTAATTTGCTTCATGCCAATTCCCCTGTTGCAGGAATGCAGTGGATTTGACGGTTTTAGTAGACTATAGCTCAAAAGTTGTATTTTTTTCTTCAGTTTTCTGTATAGTATTCGCCTAGCTGAGTTGAAAAATCTCTGAGCAGAAAATTACGAATCATGTTTTTGTTGTTGAGAACACTTATACCCAGAACGTTAAGGGTCGCTACTCGCTGGATCGGCAGCTCAAGTCGGAGTTTACAAGCATTTCGATCTCTTTTTTATTCCACTTTGACAAAAATTGTATGCAAGAGTTATAAGCCTGAAACCCAAGGTTAAGCATAAGCGCATTCATTTAGATGGTTCTTGCCAAACTGATGGCAAAGTTTCGTCGCCAGAGCATTGTTGTCACTGACACCAGAGTCCGAATGATGAATGAAATTCTGACTTGCGTAAAACTTATTAAAATGTACGCTTGGGAGGAAAGTTTTGCAAAATCAATTGGTAAGTTAAGTTAACAAAAAGAAAATATAATCTGGGTGTTGCAACCATGCCCACTCCTGTATTCTGTTAACTCCTCTTCTCCTACCTGCATGCCAAAACGTTAATCGTTTTGTTGCTTCTTCCCTTTTCCTATACCGCGTTTTATTCCCCTACTCTTATCGTATTCTTTTTTTGTGTTGACGGTGCGGAAATAAAAGACATTACTACTACTACTATAAGCTTATATAACAGGGCCATTTCTTCACCTATATATCTTCAATAATTCTGTTTTTTGTCCACGTTGCAACTGCAGTACGTTGACTATTTTTACGAAAAACACCCTTGAAAAATCTCTAGAATATTGTGTAAAGGAAAATGCTTGACTGACGAAAAACCTCTTTGGAAGGATGTTAAGAAGGTTATAATGGATTGTGCATTGTAGGTTTTCTAACCCAATACTAATGTAGCTGTAAATTTATAACTTAAACTTGTGTTATATCCTATGCTTAAGATGCTTTTCGAGAATAGGTTACACAATCTATTGTTTCAACATAATCTAGAAAGGGGATTCTTAATTTGGGTTCGACCGCACCCCAGAGGTTCGGTGTGGCTGTAGCAGGGTTTTGGCCAAGATCAAAATAATTTTACGTAAATACACAATTTACACAAATACACACAAAGGCATAAGTTGTTGTAAATTAGTACTTATGTGTGGTATTCATGTTTTATTAGTTTTGTTTCTTGGAATAAAAAAACTTCATGTGCAACAAATAGTAGTCCTCTTCTAACTAAAGTTAGTTTACTACGAGTTTTTGAATTACAAGTTAAAACCAGAGGCGGATTTAGGGATAATGTGGGGATAATGTGGGGATGGGATAATGTGGGGGGATAATGTATGGATAATGTGGGGATGCATTCCCCCCCCACCAGCCATTTTCAACAATATTTTTGATGAATACAATTTTTCCATGATTTCTAACCTCTTCGATAACAATAAGCCTTAAGCACGCAGAAATGAAAAATGTGCGAACAAAATGCATCATATTTGGTAAAGGACTCAGGGGCAAAAAAACAAAATTGGCCTTAAAAATTGTTCAAAAAGCACTAAAATGGCCATTACAGTATCTAAGTTTTCAAAAATTTTCTGGGGAGCATGTTCATGTACCCTCTAGAGTCATTTTTCTTCCTCAATTTACTCATATCTCTGCTGGAAAATACGCTTAAAAATGTAAAATTTTGGTGCTCTCACGTAAAAAAACTCTGAATACGCCTCCGACATAAAACATTTTCAAAGGGCTAAGTGACACCCTTTTCCGGGTCTAAACATCAAACGTCTTTGTACGCCGCCAACTTGATTAACATTCAACCAAATGCAAAACTTCATTCCCTACGCAAAACTTTCTGAATCCGTTCCTAGTTGCAGCTAAGGGTTCGATGCATGCCTGCATAACACCCTTGAGTTCGATACCTCCGACAAGTTTAAGAACCACTGATCTAGAACCAAACCTGTTACGATAAACAACAAATTCCTATGTCAATCATATCTTTAATTTCTAGGCTATAATAGTTGTTGGACAAAAAATTAGCCTATACTATGAAAATTGCACGTTTATAATATTAATTTCTCATGTAAACTGCGTAAGATTATTGCGAAATCTCATTTGATTTTAAATGAGAAATTTGCGAGGGACAAATAAATGTTTCCACTATAACAAAAGTCTCGTCAGCCTTGCTACGCACAGCCAATCCAGGCTAGACTCATTCCAGACTGTAAAGACTCTGTTTTTGCATTGCTTTACCAGGACATCTCGACTTCATCTCTTTTCTAGGTTGAGCCCTATTTTTAGCAAACGACTGGCCCCAAACAACGATACCCAATGAAAGAGCCTATAACCACTAACCCCAAACTAAATTACCGGAAGCCTAACTAGCCCACATCACTAGAAGCCTGGATTGGCTGTGCGTAGCAAGGCTGACGAGACTTTTGTTATAGTCGAATCATTTGATTTTGTTTTGACCAAAATGTTACAAAGAGCTGCTTCTTTAAGTGCAGGCCTATAATTGTGTGAGTAAATGTGCAATATTTTTAGATAAAATTCGCAAGGAAGAACGACGGATTCTGACAAAAAGTGGATTCATCCAAAGTTACGAAGTGTCCCTCATTCCAGTGGTTCCAGTTGTATCTACTGTTCTTCTCTTCCTCGTGCACACTCTCTTGGGTTATCCTCTTGACGCCTCTGCGGTGAGTGTGTGGTGTCATGAAAGGCGTGTCATAAAATTGGCTGCGAGTGACATCAATAAAATCGTTTTCTAAAATAATTGCAACGGACTTAGATAACCATTTTTTAAGATTAAAACTGATGACGTAATGTCATTTTTGAACATCCTCAGTAAACCAGAGTTGTATTTCATCAAAAAAGCAGACTTTTCCTCAAAAAAGAAGAACGGTTACCATACTTTGAAAACGCTTTTTTGCATTAACGCAATCCAGAAAACTTGCAGTCGTGTCATCAACAAAATTTTTCCGATTTCAAACTTTTATGCTTTTAAAAAGTTTAACTTAAACAAAAATCAAATCTTCATTACTGTATAGTCGCGTTATTACGCCGAAACGTGTAACGACTGGCGAGGCCCATCACCGCGACTTAGCGCCTGGGCAACACGGCTTTGAAGAAACGTTGCAACGGCGGCGAGCCGTTTGGCGACACTGTGTCCGATTTAACGACCCGGGAAGCGAACCCCAGGCCTACCGCACCGATAGCAATGCCTTAGCAGCTGAGCTAACTTGCCGGTTTAAAGTTTAACTTTTACCACTTAAATACTTGATCATGCGTTTGTTCCGTAATCCAGCAAGATAAATTCACGAAATAAACCCGCACATTTGTAGTAAACAGGATGTTCTGTTCGCAGGCTTTCAGCGTCGTCTCTGTGTTCAATTCAATGCGATTTGTAGTGGCGATTTTGCCATTAGCTGTCAGAGCTCTCTCGGAGGTATTTTATAGTGGTAGTTATAGCCTATATTGTATATTTTTTCCCTGTCTTGACAGGACGGTGTATTGTGGAAGAGAAAAACATTAAAAACTCTACTTTTTTGAAGGGATTTTTTGCAGTTTATTTTTCCATTAAAAAAACAAATGTTATTTTTTGATTTAACTATTTTAGAGCTATGAACAGTGCATGATTAATTCTAACCATTGTTTCGCTACACCAACACTTGCGTAAATCCAGTGGCTTTTTTAGGTGTATGTGTCCTTTGGTAGAATTGATGATTTGCTACTTATGGAGGAGATGCAAGAATATTATGGTCCCACATCCAGTAAAGATGTTGCAATTGAATTCACTAATCTAACTTCAATGTGGGATGTTGTGGAAAAAACTAATGTAAGTTAGAATTTGAAATGTTTTGATGTCATAGAGGTTTAATTCTAACGAAAATTTAATTTAAATGTGGTTTTCACGGTGAACTTAGATTACTTCGAGTAGAGTATTATTAGTAAAATTACTTCCAAGGTTATTTTTTCAATAACTTCTGATGCAAGATTTCAATGATTGTGAATATTTTTTGTATAATTTTAACATTATTGTTCATAGAATTTTGCTGGATAGTATCAACTCTTTAATTTTTGTGAAGGGGTGCAATTATCAGACAATAGCAATAACGTTATGCAGCTAAGAAATTGTATTAACTCTGAACAAAACATTAGCAGTGGCGTAGCGAGGAATTTGAAAAGGGTGGAAAATTGCTAAAGTCATGAAAACAGTAGTAGTAGTGTCTTTTAATTCTGTATCGTCAAAATAAATTGAACACAGCAATATAGGAGTTAAACTACAAACGGACACAGAAAAGGGAAGAAGCAACAAAACGATTAAAGTTGTAACATGCTAGCGAGAATGAAAATTGAAGACGAGGCAATTAGTAGACATGGTCGCAACACCCAAAAATGGTATAGGTTTGCAACGTTTCTTCTTTGTTTATTAAAGAACGAAGTCAAAAGGGGACTCCTCTAAATACGCCTCTAAACATTAGACAACTTGTTAAGAATGAACAATAATTTCAACTGTTTGAAGGAAGGCAAAGCTTCCAAACCTTCATCTGAAAATCGAAATAAGGAAACTGGAGAAACAGTCTGCGATCCTTACCAGGACGTGTTATTCGACATAAATTTAATGGTTCCCAAAAAAAGGTATGTGAGCGTCAAAACTATAATTACTTTCTTGTTCTTCTGAGACCCTGGGAGATGGGGGGTCGTGGGGGCAGTAGCTCAAGTTGAAATTTCAAGCAATTTGATCTTTTGCATCAAGTGGTAGATTCTGTGGTCGAATTCCTAGGCAAGAGCAACTCAAATCTTTAACTTAATCCTGCCAATAGCAGTTCTAGAACGGCCTTCCCGACTAATGGCTGTTGATTTTTTTTAACTCGTGGCGTTTTTTAACTCGTGGCATTTTTTAACTCGTGGCATTGTTATAAACCTTTGAAAAAAAGGTGAAAACTTTCTCCCTAATTTACTATTGCACTTTCAGTTTTTACGTGGTCTTAGTCTAAGTTAACATCTATCCTGTTTACATGTCCAGTTTAAGTGAAATAAAAGCTTATGGGGCTTTTTGCATCATAATCGAACTTTTAATGTCATAACTGGGGGAGGATGAAAGTCATTATAGTCATGTTTTTTTTTGGTTGCACAAAAACTTATGAAACCGATAATCGCGAAAAAACTACGTTGATACGAGGTCTATTTAAGAAGTTATGAAGTCATAAAAAGTCATATTTTCTTTTTTAGGTCATAAAATATGACCACTGATTTTTGTTATGAAATACAAATTATTAAACCCCAGTACCACTGTAGATACAGTTCCTGTAGACTTTAAACTTGATAATTTTATGTTGAGAGGGGCAATGAAAGAATTTTCAAGTTTTGTTGCCGACTTTCACGAAACATTTGAAGCGACTAAAAAAGTAATGCAAAAACCAATGTGGAGACGAGTAGACCAGATATTTCTCCAGCATTGTATGCCAAGTTGTTAACATACCAGGCTGCATCAGCATCTTTAGAACGGTCATTTTCGATGTTAAAATCCCATGATTCATGAAAACCAAAATTTTACCGATGCACAGATCACATTCTAGTATAAAATTAAATTCAACAGTAGAATATCTTACTTGTTGGTAAGATGCACATCTGAATTTTTTTACTGATTTTCAAGTGAATTCTTCGTTCTTTTGAGTATGTTCATGTTCAAAATACAGTACATGTTTAGACTTACATATGAGATGTTAATCTTGGAAAACAGCATTAATTTACTGTTCTAAAAATAAAGTCATATAAAGTCATATGTTTCAAAAAATAATATCATATTTTTTGATTTTATAGGTTATAAAAAAATCGCCCCAGTCATAACGTAAAAAGTGATTATGACACCACAAATTCAATTGCGATGTTGAAAACTGTGGGATTTTGACCCACTTAAACTTGGCCATGTGGACAGGGTAAAATTTGTTTTCTTTCGACACATTAGTTCTCTGTCGACTATGTCCATAAGTACACGATATGAGCGATAAATTGCTGTTAAGTTAGCCTAAACTGTAACTTTAATTTAGGTTAATTGGAATATGTGGGTCAGTTGGCAGTGGAAAGTCGTCATTGATATCGACTATTTTGGGACAAACTGTGATCAAACGGGGAAAACTGGGGCTCAATGGTACGTTTGCTTACGTACCCCAACAAGCCTGGATATTTCATTCGAGCGTCCGCGAAAACATAACGTTTGGAGCCGCTTGGGATGAAGAAAAGTACAACAAAGGTAAGATAATGTACGCTGAAAATGATGCTTGTTTACTGCAGTCCGCTGGGCAACATAGCTCTGAAGAAATGTCGCATCAAGGGCGAGCCGTTGTCAACACTGCATCCGATTTGACCTGCCCGGGAATCGATGCTCAGACCTCCCGCACAGATAGTATAGTCTTTACAACTGAGCTAAACGGCCAGTCTATGATTTGTTAATAACTGTTTATTGCAGCACATACATGTACTGTAATACTAGCAAATATACAATGGTGGAGGACGCAGTCATTTATTGACTCTAAAGTACTATAAAAGTTATTGATATCGCAGTCATTTTTTTCTGGGAAATAAGACAGAATTAGTTTAAAGAGACCCAAAATTTAACGATCTCCTGGCAAGGACATGATTGGAGTTCAAAAAAGGGAAAAAAAAGAGCTGAAGAGTCTTAGTCAAGAAAATCTAGCAGAAAATGCGTAGTGCTAACGTAACAAAAAGTTAACCGTCAAGAATTACTGGAAACGGATACGTGCGATTTGAAGTTCTGCTCCAGTTTTGATTTTGTTCTTGTGATTCAACTTTGCCCAAACCTGTACTGTTGTCTGTTGACATGTTGTTCATTAAGCTGCTTTAGTTTTAGATGTATGATATCCAGCCGTTAGATCTTATTGTCAAAAAATTATAATCCTTTTCACTCTGTCCTTAGTAAAATTGTAAGATTTCCGTAATTCGTAACAGCTTTTAATTTTGACTGAATGGCTGACGAAGTTTCAGTTTGTTAAGCTTATTTTCTGATTTTTTGCCTGAATCGACTTAATCTTTACGTGGTGAACTCAAAATCCACCCAGTATCAATGCTTGATCAGACCTAATCCTTTCAGATGTGACAAGTGTGCGTATAACAGAAACTTTTAAACTGTTGCCACATCAGGATTTTATTACAAAAGCATAAGCGCAAATATGAGCACATAACTGCAGACAGTAAACAGTGTTTCGACCTTTCAGGTCTCGTCAGTGCGATTGGTGTAACCGGCATTAACTCAAGGCAAAATATGCCGAGAGGAATTTTGTGCTAATGATTTGTAATTGTACTACAGTTGCAAAAAAATCAAAATAACCTTGCAGTTCAGTTTTTGTACACTTGTGTTAATTGATGTTTGATGCAATGAGCTGTAAAGATATGACAAATCTGTATCTTTACCGATTATTTTCTTATTGAGACGTCTCTATGCTTTAAAAAACATTACGTTACGTCAGGTATAGTCTTGAACCTACTGCACGAGCGAAATATTCTTATCTTTTTAACCGCGTGAGCACCGGCGGTGAAAAAGTTGTCTCGATTTTGGATATTCATTTGCCTAAACTAGAACTTGAACTCGAAGAAGCTTATTTTTGTCGAACTAGAATTCGGACTTGTTAAAATAGGTTGAACTCGAACTCGAATGAAATTCGATCAAGTTCGCAGCCCTGCGTTAAATAGTTTGCATCGTAATGCGTCACACCTGTAAAAACATAAAACCTCAAATCATGAATCAAACTTTCATTGTACTCGCGTTATTACGCCCAAGCATGGCGTGGCCCATCTTGGCGCCTGGGCAACACAGCTCCGAAAAAACATTGCAACGGTGGCGAGCCATTGGCGACACTGTGTCCGATTTGAACGGCCAAGGAATCGAACCCCTTCCACACCAGTAGCGATGTGTTTAGCAGTTGAGCTGGTTGGTTTTTAACAGTAAGCTCGCACTTAAAGTAACTAACACAAAAACCTCTCACTATTTTAAACGTTTCATAGCATTATTTTAGACACTATTTTAGAAACTTTTAAGTGAGTAAACCAAAACAACTTACCACAACTCATTAAGGTTTATTTTCATCATGTTCTTGCATTTATTTACATGTATTGTGTGCATTTTTTAGTGATAGAAAATTGTTCTCTTCGTGCGGACTTCGAGATTTTGCCGGATAAGGATTTAACTGAAGTTGGCGAACGGGGAATCAACCTTTCCGGAGGACAAAAACAAAGAATAAGCATGGCTAGGTAACTTACTGATACGCAAGTACATTATGATCCCATTTAATATAAATTGATGAATTTTTATTTGTTTTTCTGTGACGAAAGACAATTACGATTACCCAGTCCACATTGCCGAGATTACTCGGGAATTCTGAATCACAATCAAATTTTTGATGTCACGGTCACTTTTTAAATTATGAAATCAAAAATTTTCTTTGTTTTTAGTTTCTTATTGACACGGGTCTAGAGCCTGAAAGTTACAATCTTTCAAAAGCATTTTAATTTTACTGACAAGCAGCAGACTGCATTTTATGTGATGTGGAATTACTTTTTAAGTTGAGATCTAATGCGGTTGCATTAATTTACTAGGTTACAAAGACCTCAAAAATTTAGTCGTGTTTTAAACTTACCAAGTTGTATTTTTTAATTTTTCTTTAAAAATTTGTTCAACCTTCATTGCTAACCAGTTCAGTTACATTTGGAAGACCCTGACGTTGAGATGCTGCATTAGCAGAACTCCCGATCGTCTATACTAGGTTTGTTCGTGTCACAATTTCACAGTGTCTATAATGCCCTTTTCTGCAATGATGATAGCTTAGCTCCGAGCGTAAAAATTAACGGTGAGTATGTGTTTCCCATATTTTTGTATAAGCTCTAAATAAATAAATAACTGAGGTTATTTTCAAATTGCATTGGACAGAAAATTCAACAGAAAATGAGGGAGACTGCTAAGTGAGCTATCACTTTTCTAGTCAGCAGCACCCGGTACATATGTCAAATGCGATTGGCTCCAGCTGTGAATCGAACCCGTCACATAGGAACAATAAGTTGCGCACGGAACCGCTAGGCCACTGTTATTTTTGTTTCAAGAGCAATAACACTTCTATAAGCAAGCTACTTTTTCTAAACGCTGAATTTTCTTTAGGGCGGTATACAGCGATCGAGACATAATTTTGCTGGATGATCCGTTATCAGCAGTCGATGCTCATGTGGGCAAACATATCTTTTTCGAATGCATTAAAACAGCATTGGCTGACAAGACGGTCATCTTTGTGACTCACCAGCTTCAATATTTGAAAGATTGCGATGAAGTTATTTTGTTGAAAGATGGCAGAATTGCAGAGCATGGATCTCATGACCAATTGGTTGCAAACAACCAAGACTACTCTGAACTTATAAAGTAAATATCAAAACCAAATCTTAATTACACTCGCGGTGTAACGCCAAAGCGTGCAACGAGTGGTGGGGCCCATCTCCGCGGCCCAGCGCCTGGGCATTTGGGCAACACAGCTCCGAAGAACGTCGCATTCGTGGCGAGCCGTTGACGACACTGTGCCGATTTGACCGGCCCGGGAATCAAACCTTACACCTTTCGCACCGATAGCGTGTGCTTAACAACTGAGCAAATTAAAGTAAATACCAAATATATACTTATATAACCAGTGGTAATCCATCATTGTAAATTAAATCAGTTGCAAGGTTTTACCGATTTTTTTATCTCAAAGTTCTAGTATTAGAAATGGCTTTGCCGTCCGAAAAGATCGATATATTGTAATTCTTAACCGCAGGCTGACACTAAATGGCAAAGTCATTTTTATGCTTTGCAAACGTAAATCTATTGATTATGTAAGCTAATTTAGCATTTTTTGCTTAATAACGGTAATCTGTTACATAACTAGTGATCATTATTCAGCCGTGATCTATAGATATAACTCTGTTCACCGTTATTTTCTATGTGTATGTGAGTTTAAACGTTTCTGGCTGAGCGAATTTTTGCTGGTCCTTGCCTTACTTGAAACCAGGTTTTTATTTGGTGCGACATTGCACTTTTTTCGCGAGTATTACAATCGCTTGAGATGGTTTCAACTCAGGCCTAAGCACTTCTATAAGCTAGTCAGAGCTTTAACTTGGCTTTTTTGTCCGGTGTCCATTATGCCTTGATCTTACATTTTGAAGAGTCGTAACTCACTGATGCTAATGACGTTACATATAAGGTGACGAGAACAGCAAATAAACATATATTTACAAAATGGTTTTAACAGTAAAAAACACGTAACCAGAATAACCGAGTACATTTTTTATTTCCTTGATGTTTCGAGATACTGTACTATTTAACCCATTGTCAAAAGTAAAATGAGCAGACAAGCAAATCACGGCATAGCATTCAAATAAAATTGCGCATTAACTTTTGTTACATCAAAAAACACATGTAAGGATCGCAAATAATTTACGTCAAACAAATTGTTAGACACAGACCAAAAGTTACCAAGTATTAAACATAAAGACATGGAAGATTGATCGACATTAATTCTCGGGCAATTGCTTTGAATTAACAGGGTTTCTTTGATTGGAAGTTTTCGCCAGTGATTGGATTGAGCCAAAATATCTACGTCATTAAAATTTATGCCATGGTTCTCGTTTTCCGTCAAGTGCTTTGTAACATCAGTTTCTTAGTTGGGTAGGCTGCTAGGGTTGTGTCCTTTTAGTCTTGTTAGGAGGATTTCTTTTGGTTTGGCTAATGTAAGTGCTTGCTTTTCTGCTCATCTTACTTTTGACAATGGGATAAGTAGTACTACAGTAGTATCTCGAAACGTCAAGGAAATAAAAAATGTACTTGGTTATTCTGACTACATGTTTTTTACTCAGAATAGTAAGAAGTTCCGAGCATTATGCTCCGAGGTTTTTGACAGCTTTTTTATCTTTCTAGAAATTTCTATCTGGAACAAGAAAAAGAGAGAAAATCGCAGGAACAAGCAGATACAAAACTCGCAAAAGCCCTCAAACAGAAAAGAAGTTTAAGTGCTGGCTCAATACTTGACAGCGGTAATGCAGTGTAATTTACGTTGAAACTCAAAAAAAGGATAAAAAAATATCTTAAGGTGTCAAATAGCCCAGTGAAAAAGGAAAAGTATGACAAATGTGTGGTAGTTTATAGCTTGCAAAAGCAGCAGGCTTGTCGTTCAGCGCTTTATTCAAATTGTGAAAGCAATAATAACGTCAATCAACAGCACTGGCTGACAAGACAATTAATCTTGGGCAAGATTTGGAAGTACATCCAATGGCAGGGGTTTATTTTGAGAGATGTGAATTTCAGAAGCAATGAAGAAGCTCTTTGTGGTGAATATTCGAAACACTCGCTGGGGATCTCGGAGAATAAGGGACTCAACTCGCCTAAATTCTTCGTTGTACACGTAGACACATTACTTTCTTGTTTTTAGACCCACGGTACTGCAGGATAAGTATTTTTTGATTTTAGACCCCTTGAAAAAAATTTGGCAGTGCCCCTGGACTCTGTTGAAGTTCTGTGCGATATTGCTTATGTGTTAATATATTTTCATTTTAGTTACGCAAGTAAAAGATAGAGAATTATTGGCTGTCTCATCATTGACGTCTGCCCCGTCACCTGGAAATCGATCTCCCCGACATTTTCGTCGACTCCTCACTGTGCGTTCAGCAGATACCTTGCAAGTTGAAGGGGGAGTTCCGCAGGAAAAACCGGAACATGATTTAGACGTTAAGCCGGATCAAACAAGTAACTATTTTCATTCAAAATGGTTCGTGTCACAGTAGTAGCCTGAAACAATTTTCCGCTCAAGTCGTACAGTTAAATGTATGTTGTGTTGCGGTTTTTGCCTATTTAAAGCTATGCCAAAACTTTGGTCCATGCAGGCGATATGAGCCCGTTAAGGAGTTACTCTCCTTTTGTTTACCTCTCAACGTGGGAAAACTCCGTAAAGTGCATTTCCTAACGCTCCTGCAACGGAACTTGCCGGCTTCTTCCTCGCCCTTTTTGCTAAACTTCAAGCAGGGAAACTGTGAATATCCAATTTTGAGTCTGTACTTTGATACTTTGACCCGACTCGTAATCAAACCTTGGAGATACTGCTCCGATACCCAAATGTTCCATTTATTCACTTCTATGTTTGATTGGACGAGCTTGTGTCACAACCCACCACGATACCCAAGTTGGCAAATATTGTCCCATTAATGTGATAATTTTTACTTTAGGTGCCCACAGACTCAGTGGAAATTTACCAAAGAAACATCTTTCTTCTGTAGACGAACAAGATCCAATAGTTTTGGTGCAAAGCGAGTCCAGCAAAGAAGGATCAGTGAGCAAAGGCACTTATCTTGCTTACATGAGAGCAGCCGGAGGGTAAAAATTGTTTACTATCGACTTACTCATTGACTTGTAAATGCATTTAAACCGACAATTAATGCCATTTATAGCAGATTAACAAGTACATTGATGGCGTCATAAGTAGTTAATTCGGCTAAGTTTCAGTAACGATTTTAAATTGCAATAGGCATTCCAAACCGGGATTTGTATTTGTAGTTTTGAACTTACTTTTTGATTTATACTGTACAGTCGTGTGTTTTAAGAAATGTCTGGAAAACTAATAGATCTGCAACTAAATGTTAAAAGACTACGGAGCCTTTTTATTGAAGATTTCGTTCTAAGCATATCATTATGGAATAATTTTGTGATACTGGTGAGGAATAATTTTGTAATTGTGGTTCGTAAGCGGTTGCTTTAAAACTTGATCATTTCGACACAAGAAAGTCTATGCTATGTCCAGTAGCGTTGCGAGAAATTTGAAAAACGGGAGGCATTAACCACCAAAACCATCTAAAGAGTCTGGCATAGTTCAGTCACTTAGCAATGTTTCTTGTTTTCTACTGAAAACCAATGTTAAAAAGGGGTATAACGCAATGCCCCTCCCCCCCCTAAATACGATCCTGGCGATGTCGTTGTTGACTTCTGCTAATAGTTTAACCGAGCAAACAGTGCTGGCTCGTCCATTAGACGAACTAGGCAGCCATCTAGGGCATCACTTTTCAGGGCATGCTTTAGGGTCATCAAAATGCCTTTTTTGGGGCATCAACATGTCTTTGTCAAAACATTGTCGTTTTCATAAATTACTGTATGTTTGTATGAGAAAACATTTCGCTTGATGAAATTTTAAAAGTTGAAGGGTTTCGTGCGTTGCATTTGCAACAATACTAAGTGCATTAGGATATCTGAAGCCGGTAGTATTCTGCAATAACTCTGCCTTTATTGTAGTGTTTATAACGCATAGCAACTATGCTGCGATCGCTTTGCGGATTTTGCTGTCACTTCCAGTATTTGTAGCAAGCGCTGAGGGAAGTTTTTCCTAGCTAAAGCTCATCAAAACTTTTGTACGATCCACAAAAGTTCAAAAAAGATTTGACAGCTTAGCAGCCATATCGATTGAGCGTGACTACGCTTCCACTCTTGACATGACGGAGTTGGTAAAAAATTTTGCTAAGAAAAAAGAACGAAAATGATTTTTTGATGTCCTGTCACTCCTGTGCTCTTTACTAACTTAAAGTTGAACTGAATTACAGTTAGTACACCCATATCTACAGTGTAAATCACGTAGATGCTGATCAGAATTTCATTTTTGCTTGTTGCCTCGAGTAATTTATGTGTTAATGCTAGTTGGCTTTTGGGTTGCAGGAGTCCGAAAAAATCATAACTTTTAACTTTTATTGTTCACTTATTAAAGGTAAATATGTATGCAAAAGGGGCATCAAAATTAAAGCTTGCTTAGGGCATCATATAGCCTTGCGCCGGCTCTGCCGAGCACCTTGTAGCAAATGGACGAATCGGTTTGATTTTGAAGACAAGGCTGTAGTGTCAATATACAAGTCCCCACATGCGGAGCTCACAGGCTATACATTGTCAATAGCAACTCAGCATCTTAATCAGCTGTATTTTGTACAAACAGCTATCTATTTTCGTTTGTGGTTGGAATGGCTTTTGTCTTGACTTTATTTGGAGCAACCTTATCAAACTGGTGGCTGAGCTATTGGATTGGTCTTGGTGGTGCTGTGATTCCTTGCAACAGCGTCAATGCAACGGAGTCGGAAGGTGATAAAAGCGATGAATTGCTTTCAGGGATTTCTGCGAATGCTTGTGAAAGAATCCAAGCATCAGTAGTGGCTTTAGGAAGGTAAAACTGCACACCCCCCACATGACCTGTCACGCTACAGGACTCCTACCACATCATTTATAGTGCTGAAAGATTCATAAATGATGCTTTGCATCATACTTCTGCTTTTCTCTCTCCCCTGAGTGAAGCCACCTTTGCCAAGCATGAAGAGCTTTTGGATTGAGCTCTAATTGTGTCAACATTCACTAATTAGTCATGCATAGATAAATTGGTAGTCTACAAACGATCTGGCTCCTTAAACTTTTTAATCCTTGGAACTAAGCTTTAAAACTCCTGGAAAATCCATATCCAGCAACAATAATTCAACTGCTGAAATAGGATTTTACTCTGTCAGTGTGTTTGCAGGTACTACCGCTACAACAGTGAACTTTACGAGCAGTGAATTAAACCAAACCGAAAGTGCTTTGCTCTGCGAAGTGAGAAGAAGCTCGGACATTTCAACGGGTGAAAATCGTGAGTTTTATCAGGTAAGAGTATGACATCGTCAAAGCGGGTACATGGTCCTATGTTAAAAATATTGTAAAAGTTTATTATGTCAGTATTTTTCGTTGGCAGCCTTCGAAGCCATAGTAGGTCTTTCACTGGTTGACTTAGTATTTCGTCCTTGTAACACTGGGTTTACAAATTAAGTTGAAATTCATGTAATTAATTATTTTTTTGCATTCAAATTTTGAAAATTGTACAGCATAAAGCGCAGTGAGCTTTTTATGTAGCGCTATACTAATGGTGGTATTATTACGCGAGATAGGATTTTCACTTACGAGACACACTGCAAAGTGTAACAAATGGTAAGTGATAGACATACTAGCCTGGACTTCAATCTAACTGCTTTACCACTATGGCCATAACGTTTCATTTTATAAAAATAGTAATGAACTCATAATTTACTGCAAATCATTTCCCAGTAATTATTTGGTTTCTCAGGTGATTTATTTTGTTATTTTGATTGGGACATTGCTGGTTGCTCTGACCAAAGCAGCCTTGTTTACACGCTGTACCATCGGCTCTGCTTCTAACCTACACAACAGTATGTTCAGAAGAGTGTTTAACAGTCCTATGTCGTTTTTTGATACAACCCCCACTGGTCGAATATTAAACAGGTTTGTAACATTTCAGGTTGATGCAACTTATACGCTAAATTTGGCTAAAAAAACTGCTGTTATGCTATGGACATGTTAGGAAATAATCGAGGGCTTGGAGCCAGAACTGGCTAGGCCTATGTCCAAAATCATGGTTTTCAGTATAATGGATTTGAAGTTTCAAAGCTTTATATAAAATCATAGAAGCTAATAAAATCAATAGTCAGTTTAACATGCTTACAGTGCATGTAGGATTAAGCCAATTTGGGAGCAGAAGCGCACCCACGGAGAAAGTAATTTTTAGGACTAAACTCGTATTCGCCAAAAATGAACATAGTCAGTTCTGGCTCTAAGCCCTCGTAATTGTACAGTATGTTAATCACTAATTTTTAAGTTTCGTAATACAATAAATATAGAACGAAAACAACTTGAGAAAAAATAAAGCTGCAAAACTTTTCGTTTTGTACTGCCTTGCTTACTCTGCTGATGATGACAGCTGAATCTATGTTGTCGATACGTTCAGTTTTGAGATTTACTATGGCTTTATTTTTTCCCTCAATTTGACTCTTGTGTCTAACCTTTGTTAAGCTCGTATTCTTCTAATTTTATCATATGATCTTTTGTACTTCTATCGTGGAAAATTTTTGATTCTTGTTGCGTTTGCTTAAGGCTGCTGTAAACGCCTTTGTCTTTGAGATAATAGCAGCCTACATTTCTGCATTAGTTTTGATTTTCAGCAAAAAGATGAGCACATGCCTGTTGTAGGTTAACTGCATTATGAGTTACATAAGGAACAAAAGGTGTATGGAATATTAAAGTACTAATTTATATGATGACGTGTTTGTGTTCACAGATTCTCACGTGACTTGGATGACGTGGATGTGAGGTTACCCTTATATATGGACATGTTTCTTCAGCAGGTATTTTTTCACAATTCGTGCTGATGTGCGTGAATTTAACCTAAACTTTCCATCTTTAACTAGCAGTTTTGATAAAAAAAGATCTTTTGTTGCACTGCGTAACATTTTGTTATTTTTTAGCGCGTACAGCAAATCATTTAAAAAAATTAGCTGTAAACGGAAACAATGCTTAAGATGCACCTTTACCTACTTTACATGTATTTTTGTCTTTTCTATTATCATTGTAATGTTTTGGAAGTTAAAATTTAAAAATGTTGAAATTTTTAAGTTTTGATCTACAAAAATTAAAACTTGGAATAAGCATTTGTTTTTTTTTAAAGAATGACCGATTACCCATTGGCTGGGTCGACGGCATTATATAACTTACCTTTAGTAAGTAAAAATAATCGAAAAGCATATTTTTTGGATATTTTTTCTTTTTTTTCAGATGTTGCTTTTATCCTTTGCTCTTGTTACGATTATTGTTGTGTTTCCTTGGTTTACGTTTGCGGTGGTTGTGCTTGCTGTTATATTCGGGGTGATATACGTGGTGTTTCGAAGTGCAATCAGAGAGTTGAAACGACTCGACAATACCACCCGGTACGTAATTATCTGTTTCTATTTTCATTTTCCAAAATGTAAAAAAAATCCCCTTTCTAAAATGTATGAAATGAAAAAATCTACAGCTTATGATGATGGCTTTTGTCGCTTGGCGAACTATTTCAACCGGTCAAAAACTTTAAGTTCAATTCCAGATTAGGTCATACTTAAAAATAGTATTTTCAACTATATTTTGCTCAATATCAAGTGTGAAGGAATAAATTTGAACTGGTTACATTTGTTTATTGTCATTTTTTTTCCACAAGCATATCTTTTATAAAAGGATCCCCAAAACGGTTCTAATCACGCATTCTGGAGAGATTCTAACTTTGGTCCACAGTCTGCGGCAAAGCAAAAGATAGAAAGCGACGTCATATGGTCAGTTATTTTTTGTTTTCTCATAGATCTCCTTGGTTTTCTCACGTGACTTCAACTGTACAAGGTTTAACCACCATTCATGCGTATGAAAAAACAGATGACGTTATCGAAAAGTAAGCTGATTTTTATTGGTTTGATCATAAATTTAAAAATTTATATTTAGCACCTAAAGTGCTTAGTTTAGATGGCAAACCTTCTTATTGCTATTGCCTATCTGGACTGCGGCCATCTGCTCTGGCTTTCGTTTTGCAAATCCAATCAGATCTGCGTTAAGAACAAATGGAGTTCAAAGTTGCGCTCAGTTACGCTTGTGCTACGCAAGCTCAGTCTTTGGACGGTACCGATCTTGTGCGGACTGCGTTTGAACGATTGAAGTTGATTTGAGCTCTTTATGGTCAAAAATTGCGATCTGTTTGCAAATATTCTTGGTAGATTGTTGTAAATGTGCAGATTTATTGGAAGAAACGTGCGTGAAATAAAGTTAATTTTGTTCTTGATCTAAGATTAAGAAACGTAATGCTCTTTACAAAGTGAATAAGTTTCCTTATGTCTTAATCTGAACTTGGTTTTGGCAAAAGTTATCAGTTTAAAAGCTTAAACTTGTTGCAGGATTTGTAAAAAGCCGATATCAGGCTTATAGTTTTATTTTTCCTTCTTGAGATTTTTCATACTATTTTATTGTGTTGCTGGTGTGACGAAATGGTAATGAGGACTGGAGTCAATCAATACGAGTTTACTGCGATAGTTTTATAATGTGATAGACTTGTTAAAACCACTGATTAAAAACTATCCCAAATTTTTTGAAGTTTGATCTCTGGTGGCAGTGATGCTGATGAAATCAACGTTTGATTATTGAAGTTGTTTTTTAGGTTTGGTATTTTACTTGATAACAACACATCTCCATTTTTCTCCTACCTTTGCGCCGGTAGATGGCTTTCAGTGCGCTTGGATGCTCTTACTATCACCATTACCGTCATTATTGCTATCTTTGTTGTATGTTCAACAATCTACAAAGAAGCATTTGGCAACACTAACGCTGCCGAAGCTGGGTTAGCTCTGTCTTATGCCATAACGGTGAGGTTAACTTTTTGCATCAAGATTTGATTTTTGGATGCATTAAGTAACAACTCAAATCTAGTTCATAGGCCTACTGTTTATCTACGAGCTCAACTTGACCTGCAAGTCTAAAACTAAGCGCACAGATTCTTTGCATTAAGATTTCTTAACGGCAGATTGAATAGTTTTTGGATAGAAATTATTTGAGTTTTATGAGTGGCTCTAATTTACAAATTGACGAACCCGATTGGAGTACAATTGCACTTTATACTATAAGACTAGTGAACAAGTTTGGCAAGACTGCTCATTATTGCCGCTTAGTTAAATGACGGTGGTTCGTTTCATGGTTATAACATTGGAAGCTGTGAGCAACCTAACTATGGTTAAGAAAGTATTTTCTATCACTGAATTTGCTCTTATTTATTTAGTTGCATAGTTGGTGCTAATCTGTTAAAAAAAGTTATTGGCTTTTTTCAGTTAATTTTCAAATAAGCTTTTTAATTTTGTTCAGATGACAGGGCTCTTCCAAGTGTGCGTTCGATTCAGCGTGGAGCTGGAGTCCTACTTTACTTCCGTGGAAAGAATCAACGAATATATTCAGACATGTCCTTCAGAAACCAACGAGGAAGAAGAACTGGATACTGTAGCTGAAAGTTGGCCTGAAAAGGGAGAAATAAGGTAAAAAGTTGTAAGCAACAATAAAACTAAGATTATTTTCAAATTATGTTGAACTAAAAATTTAACGGGAATTGAGGGAGACTGCGAAGTGAGCATGCGCTTTTCGAGTCAGCAGCCACGCGGTATATATGTCAAACGCGATCGGCTCCAGCGGCTAATCGAACCAGTAACGTAGGATCTGTCACCTGCGCGCGGTACTGCTAGGCCAGGTTGCTGACCCAGTAAATTTTCCTGCAGTGTCAAGACTCAAGTCTTGATGCTTTGGAGACTGTTGACTACTTCAACCTATGAAAGAAAACAGTAACAAACTGATGAATACAAAATGAACTCAACTAAAGTCTGGCTAAATGGAGTAGCAGCAAAATAAAAGAAGATCAAGCAAAATTATACCGTTGTCCGTTTCTTTTGTGCTTGCTGCTCTGCCCTCTTAAAAGCAACTGCCCAGTTCAGGCTAGTTTCTATTTGTGTAATTTGTTTTGTGAACGGTATTGGGAGACTTTTGATTCCATATTTGCAGGTTTTACAATGCAAGCTTACGTTACCGCCCGAATCTTCCTCTTGTGTTGAAGAATGTCAACTTCATAATCTATCCTAGAGAAAAAATAGGAATAGTTGGAAGAACAGGATCCGGTAAATGTAGATTATATTTTTTGGTACTTGCATTATATACTAATATATTATTATCATTGCCAAGGGAAATACTGGCTAAACGTAGGTTACTCTGTAGTGTGTTACCCAAGTAATGATTTGACAAAAATCAAACTATGTTAAATCAAAGATAGATAGATCATAGAGTGCTTATATTTTAATTTTTTTAGGAAAATCTTCTCTTGGCACTGCGCTATTTCGTCTTGTAAAATTAGCCAGTGGTGAAATCAGGATTGACAAAGTCAATGTGGGTAAAATCAATCTGCAAGATTTGAGACGAAATCTTTCCATAATTCCCCAAGACCCCGTTCTGTTCGTGGGAACAGTCCGCTACAATCTCGATCCTTTTAATAAGTATACAGATGATGAAATATGGACTTCTTTGGAAAGAACTCACATGAAAAAAGCTGTAAGTGGTTTTAACTTGACGTAACCCAGCAAACTGCGCTGTTAAGCTGTACTATATTTAGTTTCATAATTATCCTCACATCACGAGAAACCGATCAAAAGCGCTGCAGCGAGCTCGCTTAGGAATTGCCTGCCATCTGTCTACCATTCGAAGATAAGACAATTCCGCTAAGTGCCTTTCCCAACGGAATAACGAGTAAACTCCACATTGGCCCTTTAATACTGAGCATCAAGCTGGAAAGCTGTGAGTAGGCCTATCAATTTTAAAATCATAAGTTTACCCGACTCGGAATCACACCCAAGCCTACAGCTCCAGAAGCAGACGTTCTTACTAACTCGGTTATCTTAGCTGTTAAAGCTTAAAAGACTTTTACATCCAAAATCGACACAAGCCCTTGTAGGCCTATATAGTTAAAATTGATTGATTTCAGTAGGCTAATCTTGTTCTAGATTAGCGAATTACCTGAAAAACTGCAATCTGAAGTTGTTGAAAATGGGGAGAACTTTAGTGTCGGAGAGAGACAGCTGTTATGCATGGCCCGTGCCATACTTCGCCATTCCCGAATCATTATGCTTGATGAAGCAACTGCTGCTATTGATAGCGAAACCGACAGTTTGGTACAAGATACTATCCGAGAAGCATTTTCTGACTGCACAATGCTTACCATTGCCCATAGACTCAATACTGTCTTGGCTTGTGATAAGATTTTAGTGATGGAAGAAGGAAAGGTAGGAGATTAGAATGGAGTAGAATTGCACCTAATGATTTATAAGTGCTAACCTTTAGGTTCATCATGTTTAGATACTTTACGCGTCTGTATTGCTACAGAAGGAGTCTGTTTGAGAGGACAATGATTTTGAGTTTTGCAGTGTAATGGTGTTGCAAATACTTTTTAGTCCACCCTGAGATAGAAAAAAAAACAACACTGCAACAAGAGATCAACATAAGGCGAAACAACTTTCAAACCCTAATCTGCGTAGCACTATTTCACCGTTCATGGTGGTTGCTATTAATGGATACCGTACCCACGGTCCTACTAAACACCGTAAAGGACCTCAAATTGATGTACTAAACACCGCAAAGAACGACAAAGGACCTTAAACTGATCTACTAAACACCGCAAAGAACAACAAAGGACTTGGATTCATACCATAACAAAAAACGACAAAGAACTTTAAATTAGGGTTAGGCAGTGGTGGGCAAGTTACTTATAAAAAGGAAGTAGTTAGGCTACAGTCACAAGTTACTTCGCAAAAAAAGTAACTTAGTGACAGTTACAAATTTAAAAAGTAACTAGTTACAGTTACTTTTTTGCATGCCGCAAAACAAAAAAAAAAAATATCAATTCTTAACGTGTAGACCTAGAGCTCCATGGTGTGTATTCAAATCAAAATCATTCATCTTCATACCGGTATCGAAACCAAACGGAAGTAGGCTACGACTCTGATACGATAAACGCTGCAGTAATAACAATTGATCGCCTTTCAACACGATAACATTTCAAAGTGATTATATATCACTAAGCCCACAGCGCTTCGGCTTTAAAATGTCTTTTTCAATACTAAAAAGTCGTTCAACTGCAGCACTAGAAGCAGCGGCATGGCGAGAAATTTTAAAATAGGGGAGGGCCCACTAATTCGACATTTTTTTCGAGCGTAGTTTTTTTAAGGCAGAACTAATTTGATGCTGATTGCGAAACAAAAAAGACTCTAAGGGGGGTCCGGGGCATGCTCCCCCGAAAAAATTAAAAAAAATTTACATGCTGTAATGGCTGTTTTAGTGCATTTGGAATAATTTTCAGGCAAATTTTGTTCAAGTTTTATGACCTTGATTGTGACTGCTTCGCCAATTATGACCATTTTGTTCGCACATTTTCGATTATGCGTGCTTAACTGCTTAGGCTAAGTCGTAAAGCTTATTGCTATCGAAGAGGTTCGAAATTATGAAAGATTGTATTTAAAAAAAAAAGTTTTGAAAATGCCAGGTGAAGGGGATAGGCCTACTTACCCCTAATTCTACCCCCTGGATCCGCCCGTGGCCATAAGCTACAGAAACCATTGAAAGAGTCGGCATACCGGTACTTCAGTCACTTGGCACTATTAATTTTGTTCTTTTTTACTAAAAGGCAAAGTCAAAAGGGGATTACCTTTTTGACCCCCCCTAAAATACGCTCATGACTAGAAGGAAGAGCAGTATTGTAATGAATTAAAAGTTCCATAAGTTCTTCGTGCATAAAAGCGTTAGCATCAACAGTTTGTGAGGGCGAGGCGAAAAGAAACTCCTCTGTACTTTATCGACATTGCTAGACCTTTGCCGCTTTGATTGTGCGAACAAACAGCCAAAAAACTGTCACTTAAGCAAGTTGAGCTTACATCACGGTCGTTGTCGGTGTCACTACGTCGAAGTATCTTGAGCAGTGTTTCTCAAAGTATGCAATATCGCCCCCTTGGGGGCGAAAGAGAAGCACCAGGGGGCGAAAAGCAAAAGGAGGCGAAAGCGGCGAAGGGGGGTTACCGTGTAAGACTTTTATTTTGCTCTTTATCGCATTTTCATTTGCGAATTGGGTAATTCCCATTCATCAGTAGCTCTCGCCCTTGCGAGGTTTGTTAGAACACAACTGTATTAGGGCGAGGGGGCGATGATAATAAGCAGAGTACCGTAAAGGGGCAATGGCACAAAAAAGTTTGAGAACCACTGATCAAGAGCGTTGGCAGTTGTCTTGTTTAGTACATTGATCATTTTTTTTTCAATTCGGCCTCAGTTTCAGTAGGCTCGTGAAAGAACCAAGCTTATTATTACGAATGGAGTGAAATTAAATAATTTTTTTCCATTTTTTTTTAGCGGAAGAAGATGCCTCATAAAAGTAACTGTAACTTTTGAGGTTCTAAAGTAATAACTAGTTACAAATTCCGTTACTTTTCCAGAAAAGTAACTTAGTTATCGTTACTAAAAAAGTAACTTGTTACTGCCCACCACTGGGATTAGGTTAGGGCTAGGGTTAGGGTTTTACGGTCCTTTATTGTACTTTGCGGTGTTTAGTGCATCAATTTGAGGTCCTTTGCGGTGTTTCAGTTCTTTGCGGTGTTTAGTAGGACCCTTATGGGCTATTCAATAATTGAAGTAATAGGGCTGTTGCTTGACTTGCGATCTCTTCGCAGCAGCCTGCTGCTCCTTTTTATTCAAATTGCGTCAGTAGGCTACTTTGTGTTATTGCTTGCGTTATATATAAGCAACGAATAAATTCTGTTTTGAGTGTGAGTTTTCAATTTCTCTATCGCACTCCTTTAACAAAGTTAAAATACAAGCTTTAACAAATCTTTGAAACTAGTTTAACTTTTTGCATTTGTAGGAGTACATGTGCTCTTGCTGCGAGTGGTAATTGTTCATCTTTCAGGTTGTAGAATTCGATAAGCCCTCTGTACTTCTCACCAATGCCAACTCTCATTTTTCCAAAATGCTTGAAGCAGCTGCCAATGTTCAAGAAGAGAAGAAAATAAAGGACCCTCTTTGTTATCCATCGTTTTCTTCCACCAAGTTCGGATTAACGGAGTCGCAGCATCCTCAAGAATACACAAATATTGCGTTTGAAAATGAGGATGAAAAGTCCAACTTGACAGTTGTCACAGTTACCAGTGAAGAAGAAAACTTAGATACCACTGCTCCAAAAGATTCCTAAGCAATTAAACCATGACAAGGCTTTTCAAATCAGTTGCAGATGTTGCAATGAACTAAATCTAAGCCTTCACTGCCAGCTTTTCGGTTCAATAGACGCTGCAGTATAGAACCGATTGCTAAGTGCGTTATTGTACCTAACTCAGACACATACTTTGGGTGATCGTGTCAAAATTGAATTGCAATCATTGGTTCTTCCGTTATATGTTTCTTGCTGTATGTAGCCAACCGGCTTTATATTTTGCGAAAATGTGATTATTTTGTTTTCAAACAAAGCTTGTATCCTCCGTATTTCGTACGCCCACAAAACCAAGAGTATTTTCAAGCAAAACGTCTTGATACAACAACGCTTTTCCGGTAAACTTATACAAAACAAAAATGTAAAAACCTCTTACTCACAGCGCCACGTTGTTGCACTAAGTTCGTGGCCAGCTTAATGACCTAAACAAGTCTTCGTCACAGACTGTTGATGATATTTGGCCAGCAAGGACACCTCATTGAGACGGTAACGACAGCAAAATTATTGACGAAGTACAGGCTGTTAAAAACAACAGTCGAAACTGATTGTCTGAGTGCAAATTCTAGAAGCGTTAATGCACGTTTTTTGCAAAACAGTGTTGTCAGATTGGAACTATTTGTTCTATATCTAGAACTAAAATCAAGCGCTTAGCACCAAAATTTTCGATTTAGAACCTGGTACTATATTTAGAACCAAAGTGATGCTTTTGGAACGTTCCAGAATTTTGGACAGCGCACCTGCGAAACCTACAATTTCCGGCATACGCAGGACAAAAATCTACTTCCAACTTTTGGAAAAGAAAACCTTTGTTTGGCTCATCACACTATTTTGGTCGAGAAATCTGCATTTAAGCATATAATATTTTCCAAAAAGAGCGCTCTCTTTTCTGATGAAACTGTGAGAAGTGCGTGACCCCGACATAGGAATTTTGATCAGCAGCGGCGCGCGCCTTCAAAAGAGAAAGGATGTACCAAACTTATCCTGTTTTAAATAAAAAAAAAAATTTTGGGTTTGTAAGCTAAACCAAAGACCGGCCGTTAGCTCAGTTGCAAAGCGCACGCTATCGGTGCGGGAGGTCTGGGGTTCGATTCCCGGGCTGGTCAAATCGGCACAGTGTCGCCAACGACTCGCCACCGTTGCGACGTTTCTTCGGAGCTGTGTAGCCCAGGCGCTAAGCCGCGGAGATGGGCCCCGCAACTCGTTACACGCTTCGGCGTATTACGGCGAGTATAATGAAGATTTGATTTGATTTGATTTTTAAGCTAAACCAAACTTACAGAAGTTTGTCTGGTAAATCGTGGGCTGATCTTCACGATGTTGGTTTTTCTTAATTTAGAAGCTGTTTTGAATTTTTGGAAATCCTTGATACGGAAGAGACTAGATTAAGTCAGATAACCTAGTGGAACTGTACGGACTACATGATTCCGGTCACTCAGGCGTAAGAACTGTAGTGGCTAGTGATGGTGGTATTGCAATACCCAGGTAGTCAACGTACTGAAACAGGCCAACTCGAAAAGTTGCCTAGATTAAAGCTGAATGTTTAGTTGCCCTATACCCAGGTAATGAGTTTACTAAAAACAGACCTACTCGAAGAGTCCTGCTTGTTAGCACTAGACTGCTAGACAGGTTTCTTTAGCTAAAACTAAATGAAATTATGCAAAGCACAAGATTCAAATAAAATACAAAATTTCAAGAACTTTTCAACATACACAACCCTAATAAGCTATCACAGCATCATAGGAAATATCTTAGTTGTGAATGTGACTTATGCATGTCCCTCCTCATTTTCTTTACCTAACCCGTATTAACCAAAAGGGGGCAAATTCACTCTTCCGCAGGCGAGGATATAAGAAACCCAAACATTTGATTTGGGTTTCTTACGTCCTCGCCTGGGGAAGAGTGATTCTGCCCCCTTTTGGTTAATACGGGTTAGGTAAAGAAAATGAGGAGGGACATGCATAAGTCACATTCACAACCAAGATATTTCCTATGATGCTGTGATAGCTTATTAGGGTTGTGTATGTTGAAAAGTTCTTGAAATTTTGCATAAAACTAAATGTTTTTTTAGTTGCTGTAAATTGATGTGATCATTGGGGCTATGATAAAAAAAATTGTTCTGACCTGCTATGGCAAAAGATAAACTTTTTAATATGTATCATGATAATAATAACGATTTTTGAAAATTAAAAAAAAACTCACCCACCAACGAATATTTCTAACCCCACCTACCCCCATTTTTGAAGTTTTTTTAGATTTTATGCTTTATTATTTTGTTATGACATCTTTTTTTAAAAGGTAAGTAATTATGAGAGGCATCTGTTTGTGGTGTTTACTTAACTGTGCCGTAACAAAAAAGGGTATTTATAACCAGCTCAGATGGCCGAGTGGTGAGAGCGTCCGCCTCGGGAGCTGTAGACTCGGGTTTGGTTCCGAGTCGGGTCAAACCAATGACTTTAAAATTGGTATTTACAGCTTCCTTGCTTGACGCTCAGCATTAAACGGACAGTGTGGAGAACAAGCCGGCAAGTTTACTTGTGACGTTGGGAAAGACACTTTGCAGGATTCCCGCCATCTTGGTGTGGTAGAGAGATGGCAGGCAATTTCTAAGCGAGCTCGTATAGCGCATTGATCGCTTTCTCGTGATAGGAGAATAAATATGCAACAAAATACTAACACTATGACGCTTTTATTGAAGAAAAAAATGTTGGTAATAGTCTGTTAGTGTTATATGTCTAATTTACATGGGCAGACTGTATGACTAGTACGATACATTGAAGTAGCGTCAAGTTTGTATTTGCTGCACTTGACTTGTAAAATTGTAATTCTAATATTTGGAACCTTTTTGAGGTCTAATCTGGAACCTCTTCCAGAAAGCAATCTGGCATCCCTGTTGCAAAATCTAGATCCATTATGTTATTTTGACTACACAGTAATTCCAACCACTGTTCAAGAAGTGGCTACGTTTCGATTAAATACTAAGGCACGTTCTCAAACACCCCCTCTGCTTTTAGCATATGATAACTCCAGGCATTCTTAAAATACTTTAGCTTACAATACATTTAAAAACTTTTGTTTCCGAAATAGTTTTGCACCCCACTTAACGTAGCCTACATGGTTAGTTGCGGCCCTCAATTAGCTTTACGCCTTTTGGGCCGCCATAGAGTTGGTTATCCACAGTGGTGGGATTCAAATTTTTCGTCAGCCGGTTCTATTACAGAAGTTATATATCAGCCAGTTCTGTTTCAACTAATGGTACGGGTATAAGCAGCAACGCAAACCGGTTCACGGTTCTAATAAAATTCCCTGAGACGGTTCTATGGAACCGGTGCGAACCAGCTGAATCCCACCACTGGTTATCCATTACGATAAATTGTAGCAACTAGTCACCATTTCCTACCAAAATTATCCGAAATAGAAAACTTAGTTTCCTAGTGTCGTATGTTAGAAACAGCAGGTAGGCCTATATGATTTCTCAGAACTTGCAAGGCTCTGTTAGATGGCATGAAAAGGTAAATGGCAACGTCTCGCATATTAGCATTAGTCTGCCAGCAGATGCAGCATAAAAGGCAAATTACTATCACACTTCGTCGTGAAATAAGCAAGAACAGCTTGATCGAAGATTTGGCAAGCTGCAGCAAAAGTAGAAGATAAACAAAAATTTACCAAGTGCAATTTGCAGTCCTTACCGAATTGTCTCAACTGTTGGAAATTTCAAAGTCGTAAGTAAGCTATAATAATGTAAGAAGTTAAATAACGAATAACATTGATTTTGTTAATTCACATGTTTTACTAAGGGGTGTCGCTAGCGGCGAAATTTAGGAGGGTAAATTACCATGGATCAAAGGTTAAAAAATTACGGTATTTTAAAGAACGCTTTGTCTCAGATTAGGCTTTGTCATGAAGGAAGGGGGCTGTGCCCAGTTCTCACCCGACTACCCCACTAAGTTCACCCTGCGGAAGCCAAAGATCTTTACTGCAATAACATTTCCACCTCTTTCCAATCTGTCGTCGCCTATTCCCTAAATTTGTAAGACGCAAAAAAAGTAAAATTGGTTTTAATAATGAAACTGTCAGCGAAAAAAACATCGACGTACAAAAAAATAGACACAAAAGCAATAATGAAAACACTTTTTAATTTAGATTTACGAGCAGGCACTTCACAAATACCAATAAAAGTCGACCATCACAAAATGTTGATTTGTTGACTGTTTAAACATAACCAATATTTTTCTCAGGTTCAACAATCACAAAATGTTAATTTTAAGCATTCCTCTGTTTACTTACTTTTCTAGATTTGAATATCCCTGGGACAGGAGCGTGCTTAAGGGGGCATTGTGCCATGACCCCCATTGGGCTTTGCCTATCAATAAAAAAAGAACAAATATTGCTAAATGACTGAAATATGCCAGACTCTTGATGATTTGTGTAGTCATGCCCACTCATTTTTAAAAAATTCTCGCTGCGCCAGGTGGGTCGCGGGGCTAGAGTTGGAGCCTTCAAGCATCTCCATCCCCGTGACTATCCTTAGTTTATTTGAGTTGTAGCCTACAGAAAACTTGTTGCTCATTTGCAAATGGTGAAAAAAAGCGACTAGTACTAACTATCCGTAAAGATTTAACCCAAGATTGAGAAACTTGTTAAATACTTTCTAAGCGTCGCAACGCTACACACAATAATGATTGCATAAAAAAGTAATAGGCTATACACAATTTCAACAACAGTAGAAAAGCGCAAAAGGTCACAGCCAAAAGCAATAGAAAAACACGCCGTAAATCAGGATATTGTAACAAAGCATCCATGAATAAAATACGCAAAAACACTTTCAATGATTTTAAGAAGAGTCAATCTCTAGACGTTTTGACACCACAAATGCAACCGCCATCATCAGTATTGCAATTCAGTGATCAAAGTCACAATAATATTAAACAGAAGGAAACTCAGGATAAACAGCTAATTACATTATTTCATGAAGTTAAACACTGCGGCCTTAACGACACATCAGCAAGTAATCTTCAGCAAATGTAAAAATAAGCTTGTAGAGTATAAGTTGACGATACTGACATCATTGTGGCATAACTAATTGTTATCAAAAACTGTGCCGTTTGGCGCTAATACAAGTCAGGTAATTACAACTTGCAATTACAAACATAATTTAAAAGGTACACCATCTCAGAGCTGTTAGTCACAACAGGTCCAGCAGTTTGCTGCATCGACAACTGGGGTGCCTACAGGAGCTAAGTAGGGCATACGGGGACTGCTAACTCCAGATTCGCTCAAGGGTATGAAGAAATATTATGATGATGCATCAAAATTTCAAACGCAATAATCACAGCCCTCAAAACACAAGAAACTAACACATCGGATTGGCGAACATTTTTTTAAAAATTCAGGCTAGTAAAACTGAGATTAAGCAACACTTTATAAAAAAAAATTATTATTGTTTTTTGAGGTTAACCTAAGAGCAGAGTTGTTTGATTTCTAGTCTTAATTTGACAAAGTAATAATAAATGCAGTAGCAGTGCAATATCATGCGAGTAAAATGTGTATGGTGGTGATGTGCATTTAACTACGATTCAAGAACGCCTTAAAAAAATGTTGGTTGGCAGAGTTGTCGGCGATTTTTTTTATGATATAAAACACGCAAAACACAAAATCAAAATTCATCGAAGTTGACATTTTCAAATGGAATTGGTTGCCCAGTGCGGTCGTTTTTAACTCTGGCTCTTTTCTCAGCTTTTAAACAATAATGTGTGGCAAAAGCTCCAAGTACAATCACAATAATAACACAACTTGCAATTGTCATTCCCAGAGCAATTTGAAATCCAACCGCTGCAAAACAAAAAACTTGTAACTAGGGGTGTATTCAGGCCGGGCATTATGCCATGGCCCTCCCATTTTGACTTAGTCTTTCAGTAAAAAAAGAACAAATATTGCCAAGTGAATGAAACATGCCAGACTCTCTTGATGGCTTTTTTTGATACTAGATTCTTTTGCAGTTCAATGCCCCTCCGCCCGTTTTAAAACTTCTCGCTACGCTACTGCTAGTAACCACTATCCCTATTGCTGTTTTTATACAGTTATGCTAAGTTATTGCTAGTACGCACGCATCTGTACATTTTCACTACGGTCAAAACAAGCTGCGCTTTCGATATAAGTAGCAAAAAAAAAACCTACCAGACAAACTAGTGTCGAACATTTATAAGGAAAGTTTCTGATCGCTTTGGCCAATCGTTTCTCGAGACGGTTGCGTCAGATGTAGGACTGAAATAGTGCCTATTCCGCCCTTGAAACTATTCGTATTTGAGCCATCTTCGACCCCTCCACCTAACTCTGGATCATTCTAATACTACGTCATCGTCCCCATACCCTAAAGCGGTCAAATATCCTCTTTTCGGATAGAGTACTTAGCCAACAAGGCAACTACATTCTGGTGGCAGTTTAACTTAATACAAGTTGGCCTATACTGTGCAATGGATAAGGAACTAATGCATAGTGTCTCTGTAATGTTGTTACCTTGTTGGTTCTACAAACTAAATCAAAAACATCAAACAAACAATCCCCAGACCGATATTCTTTACCTATTTTCAGCGGAAAGCGTGCTTCCTAAGGGCTGGCGATGTAAAATATGAAATCACAAGTTGGAACAAATTACAGCTTAGCAAGAACTTGGAATTTACTGCGATGCACCAGGATCAATTTTGACCAGTAAAATTTCTAGTTTGACAATTCGAGGGAGTAAGTTTTCAAACAAAGCTGAAAGTCAAAAGTCACTCACTCATTGCACAAGAGCTTTCTTGGAAACGACCCCAGCCAGCATTTTGACAAGCAATTGATTGCAGACCAAGAGGATTGTCATTGCCATCTACTAACTCATAATTGCTATCAAAAAACAAAGATCATTTAAGTATGCTAAGCAAAGAATCAGCTAAGTAGTGAAAAAGGAGAAATTCTTCACTAAAAAACAACAAAATTTCGCAAAAATAGGAAACACTTGCAGCAGGTAGGTAATGCTGGGAATTGATTGTGTGCAAAGACGCACATTAGGATGTAGCGTCCGCGCCTCCCGTAATGTACGCCATAAGGAAACCTAACTGATAGATGACTTTCATCCTCTAGTCAAGTGAAAGCGATGTAGTTGCCAAGAGTAGAAGCCCGGTACTGACTAATTTAAGTCGCAGTTACTTTCAAGTATAAATCACCTACTAAATTCTACCTCATGCTATTTTAGTTTGTGATAAAAATTCGCCAAACATAGAGACCGTGTTTTTATCGTAGCCTAGGATGGAACAATTAAGAGTTAAAATAACAGAGTAGCAAATTGGACTCAACACACACCAGTATTTACGCACATCGCTGAGTCTTGACAAACATGCTAAGCTGTTTTACAGCAAGCGATAAGAAGTAACGAGCAGCGCGTAAAACTGAGTAGCCTCAATAGAGTCTCATTTTACGACCAACAGGAAAATTAAGCTAACATGATACAAAAAGGCAGCGTTACTTCCAGTTGAATGCCAGTAAAAGCATCTCAAGAAAGGATGGCAAAAGTAAATGCAGTAGGTTCACCACCCAGGGAGGTACAGTATCAGCAAATGGAATCGTACTTATTGCCTCTGCTGCTAAAACCATTTAATGCCAAACAGAAAAAACGGCTAAATAACAAACAGATAACCGGCCGGTTAGCTCAGTAGTTAAAATATTGCTATCGGTGCGAGAGGTCTGGGGTTCAAATCCCGGGTCGGTCAAATCGGGCACAGTGTCGCCAACGGCTGGTCACCGCAGCGACGTTTCTTCGGAGCTGTGTTGCCCAGGCGCTAAGTTGCGTAGATGGGCAGCGGCACTGTTGCACGCTTCGGCGTAGTACCGCGAGTATAATGAAGATGTGATTTTTTATATAACAAACCGACATACCATGTACTTCTAAAAGGTCTTCTTTCTAGAAGTACATAGGATGTACTTATACCTTTTGCTGTATTGCAGGTCTTAAGAAGGTATTTCAGTTTTTTAACGTTGACGTAATGCACAGTTGGCTGCTTGCCTGTTATTTTATTTGTTTGTCAATAAATTAATGAAAATACTTCCGGCTACGGCACTTTAGTATCATATTGGCATTTGCTTAAAGAGCACTATTTACGACATGAACGCGTTTACACCATGATTTTAATTAATATAAATAGTGATCTGGCAGCTCTTCCGTAGGGTCAAGCATTATATCACCTCGTACCCACTTACTTGGTATCGTTGAATACGCATTACGAATTTTAAGAAAAGTAGTTGCATTATCCTTCTTTCTCGAAAAAGCGAGCAAAGCGCTGTAACAAGCTCGCTCAGAAGTAGCCACTCACTTCATAAGTGGCGGAACCGGGGAGGGGGGGTTGGCTCCCCACTTTTATGAGAGAAGGGCCCTAATTTAGGCCCATATTTCTTCAATAAAACCAATGAATGAATGCATTTGCAACTTACTAGTACCAAAACTACGAGACTACAAATTCATTCTCTGTATTTGTATTTAGTTGCATATTTATTCTCCTATCACGAGAAAGCGATCAATGCGCTATGCGAGCTCGCTTAGGAGTTGCTAGCCATCTGTCTACCACAACAAGATGGGGGAATTCCGCTAAGTGCCTTTCCCAACGGCACAACAAGTAAACTTGCCGATAGTTCTCCACACTGTCCCTTTGATGCTGAGCGTCAAGCAGGGAAGCTGTGATTACCAATATTAAAGTGATTGGTTTGACCCGACTCGGAATCAAACCAAAGTCTACAGCTCCCGGGGTGGACGCTCTTACCACTCGACCATCTGATCTGTAACGACTTCATTAATTTCGTACTTCAATATGTTTGTCAGTTATCATCCTTATTTCTACCCACGATCCGCCCGATCCTATTAGCACAGTCCCACAACGGCAGCTACCGGACCCGGACACTACAATTGGTAACAAATATACAATAAAACTAAGATCAGCTGCAATGCGAAGGAAAGTCGCGGACGCTAAGTGATGTAACAAACGAAAAAGCAGAAATCCGCATTTTTGCACTTTACAATCATTATGTACATTTATATGTTGTATCTGGGCTTAGCTCGTTTATAATACCAATTCAGAAATAAAATGAAAAGGAACACATCGTTTTTTCGCAGATGGTTGTTAGATCAGTCAAGTTCAGGACCTCCATCTAAGCAGCCTATAATAAACTAACGGGAAGATACCTTCGTTAAAGCTGTGATGATTAATAAATTACATTTTGAGTGATTTTGATGTGCGCACTCCGTCAAAACGAAGTGCATTGTTTACGTAAACGTAATTGACACAGTTGCAATTAGCTGATGGTAATGCTAACTAAAACTTGGAAAATCGCGATAAGCTTTATCTATAAAGTATGAGCTGCAGGCGAAAAAAAAAAGTCTCTGCATTCGCCCCCACACTTTAAAAATGGTTCCGCCATTGCTGAGCCACCTGCCTACCACTCAAAATGGGCAATCTCACTATGTAGCCTACCTCTCCCACGGCGCAAGTAAACTTGCTTGCTTGATTTCCACAGTGTTCCTTTGATACGAAGCGTCAAGCAGTAAGCTTTGAATTTCGATTCTAAAGTCATTGGTTTGATCTCATGCGGAATCAAACCAGAGTCTACCGCTCTGAAGTAAAATTTGGGGAGAGATATTACTAGAGGCCAAAGATTACGGCATTCTAGGAGAAAGTTTTAAGCATAGGCCTAATATTCGACTTACTCAATGCATTCGTAACGGATAGACGTTCCATATGGAAGCGATGGACCTGGATCTGGAATTGCAGTTCCGTTACTATCGAAAAATATCCTGTTTGATAATGAAGGTGCTTTTGGAGCATCACTCAGGAGACAAAATACAGCTGAAATGCAAAATTTAAATTAGGATCCGAAGAGAGAGGGAAGAAAAGAGTTTAGCTTGAAACAGTCTTTCTCAGAACTACCAAAATTAATTTGAAAAAGATGGTTTCGATGTAGTTCAAACTTCAAATCAATATTGAAATTTTGTACCACCAAATTTCTGTTTATAATGCAAAGTGTACTGTAGACTAAGCACAGGGTAAAGCAAAAAAGAACAAGAGGGATTTTTGCCTTGAATTGTTAAGAGACATTTAGCCAATTAATTACACAAAAACAGCTTTCTGCTAATCCGTTAAACTGCATTATACAATAGCCACTACAAATCGCCAATGAACTCCTGCAGAGTGGCAGATTTTCATAAACCAATCGCACTTGAAAATGTCTACAGCAGCAAGTAAGCAAGGTACATTTTTGTCGCCTATTCACACAATGAACATCTGTTCATCGTTGTTTATGTGCAGCAGACACTGATAGTGCTACAATAGGGGAAAGCTGCACAAAATGCAACCACAGAATTGACAAAACATGCTAAAAAATGTACAAAAAAACAAAATCAAATAAGCAGAGTCAGGGTTTTTCAAAATCAAATTCAAGTCACATTGAAAAACGTTCAAGAAATTCTCGGGCCTAACAGGCAATGCAGCCTGCTATCCCTTTAACAAAAATATACATTTGCCTACTTTCGATAAATAAATTGAGGAACGAAGTGGTGATTTTACTTTTGTTTTTAGGGATGGGCCTGGCTTTAAAGGACTGCGCCCCTTTAAAAAACAAAAAAGAAACTCTGCGGCAGAATCTGCTTTGATTTTGCAAGCTGATTAACACTCACACGCGGATGAGAAATTTGCAAGGGACAAATTAATGTTTCGACTATAACAAAAGTCTCGTCAGCCTTGCTACGCAGAGCCAATCCAGGCTAAACTCATTAGTCTTTACAGTCTGGAATGAGTTTAGACTGGATTGGCTGTGCGTAGCAAGGCTGACGAGACTTTTGTTATACTCACATGTGGGTTTGCGTAATTTGTAGACGACAAGTTAAAAAAGTAAGTCAGAATGTTCTAAAAAACTGCAAAGCACGACCATTAACTTGCAAGTTATTTGTTAGCTTACGAGTGCATTCGACTCCATCTCCTTCATATTCCGGCGTACATACGCAGTCAAAACCTGGATTTCTGTTGATGCAAAACGCACTGGGATGACAATCCGTCCAGTTCGAACGACATTCATCAACATCTGCACATAAATAATTAAAAAACATCTGGCAACCCTGTAACTTAAACATAAATCTGATGAAGGCATTAAATATAACCAACACACAAATTAGTAAACAGAAAAACACGGTGGCTTTTAGTTTCAAGTTACTTAAAAGCTCGTATGCAACTTTTTAGAAATTTAAGTTCACGTCATGCCTTGCTTTTTATGTTTTCTGCACGTGCTAGTGTAGCTTTTCCGTAGATATATATCAGTGTTTGCTTCTAAATAACATTTCTACCAATTATTTTAAATTTGCTTTAAAAGTTACAGCAAAATTAGTAAAAAGCACTAACAGTTGAAATGGACTGTAAAAGACACTGAGACAAACATAATTAATCAAAATCAAAGCAAACATAATTAATCAAATCAAATCTTCATTATGCTAGCGGTGCGAGGCCCATCTCCGCGGCGTAGCGCCTGGGAAACAAAAAAAAACACAACATCGCAGCGAAAGCGAGGCGACACTGCGTCCGATTTCACCAGCCCGGAAATTGAACCCCAGACCTTCCGCACCGAAAGCGATGTATTAAACCACTCGCTAATCGGCCGGCACGTAAAATTATTTGTTATAAATTTACCATCCACAATGATAAGCCATTTCACAGAGCATTTGGATTTAAATTATTTTGTTTAAGAGTTAAGGCTGGTTTACACGACCAGCTGAGCTGAGCTTAACGTTAGTTTGTTTTATTAAAGCTGACTCACAACAGTTGAATTCAGCTGGAGTTAGCTTTAATAAAACAAACTAACGTTGAGCTCAACTCAGCTGGTCGTGTAAACCAGCCTTTACAGCAGTTGTGAGGTGCAATGCATTTGTTTTGCCCCATTGTTGTGAAATGTTAATGATGCTTTGCTAACGGCTTGAAAAATTGCATGAACAATCAATTATTGAAAAAACACCAATTTGCATTTGATTTTTCACCTTTCGCTTTTGAGGCTACAAGAGATTCTCAGTAAAGATACTGCCAAAATTCGCATAACAAGAAGGTAAAACCGATCGGGTTGGCATCATTTGAACTATTGTTTCCCAGAACAACCTACCTTTGCGAAGCCTACCTAAGACTTAGCATAGTCTATTCGCTTAATAATTAAAAATTCACATTCGAAACGTTTTTTTTTTTTTTTTGGTAAAAAAGAAATGCCAAGTTTATACGTTTGAATAAGATTCTATTTAATTTGTGTAAGACTTTTATTCTATTTATATTTTAATGAGATTTCTATTTAAATGAAAATGTATTTCAAAAATACTCCCTGATGATCGCACAAGCGTGAAACATATAGTTGGAGTTTATAAATAAATGCGACCACATTACTTGAATTTCTTTTTTCGATACATCTGACAACTTGTGGCTTCCACAGTAAGTAAAGACGTTAGAACCAATAATATTACGAAGCAGATTAATTGACACTAGCGTGAAATTTTTTAAAAAACCCCAAGAGCCTGTTTCACGCATGATGCGATCGTCGGAAGGCACCTTATTCAAACAGAATGGATTTGATAGAATTGAACAAATTTTACATATCATAAAAGGGTAAGAGGTAAATCAAGCACGTAATTTTTTAATTTTTTTCGGCCTAGCATCAGAACCGGACCATATCTCGGCTATACCAAACAGTTTTTAATCTGATTTCAAAAAAAAAAAAACATTTCATGCACTGCGTAGTCCCGATGCAAAATAAATTGCAGGAACGTTTGATTAAAAATAACTTAATTTTTCCTAATTCAGAGTTTAGATTTTTACAAACACAATTTTTAGCTTAAGTTAATAACAATACAACGTATGATGCGTTCCTATAATGAAAAAGTCATTTTCACTGCTTACCAGCACGCAGCACGCAAGTACGTGATGAACTAACCTACCCGGAAATTACGTCACAACTTACGAAAAATCAGGAGCAGCGACGTTCAGGCAGCCTGAACAGCTCTATATAGACTCGTCAAGAGCAGTGCTTTTCAACCGGGTGTATTGTACACCTAAGGGTGTAACAAAGTTCATAAAGGGTGTACCATTACTATAGGGTCCAATCACACCATAAAACAAAATAGTAAATTTACTTTAATACCAGGTATCACTGTGTCATTATACCGTAAATAAACAGAATTATCCGTTTTTTTTTTAAGAACGCTCTATACAGACCTTTTTTAAGAGGTTGCGCGCATAAGCTTTTGTTACATAAATCTATTATAATGTGTCTCGAAAAGGCTAAACAGAAAGTTGAGATCCGGGTGTAAAGACTGGGGAGTACAAGCTTTTAAGTAAAAGTTGCAAGCGTGTACGATTTCAAAAAAGGTGGACAAACATTGGTCTAGAGCAGGGGTTCTAAACCTTTTTTGTCTCCTTTGCCCCTTGCCGAAAGAAAAAAGTATAATTTACCCCCGGTGTACCGCCACTGCTTTTTCAGTACTAAAAATTACAGTTTTCTTAGTCTTTAATTCAGAAGATTCACCCCCTCGGTAGATTTATCCCCAGGGGGTAAATGTAATCCGGTTAAGAACCTCTGGTCAAGAGTTTAATTTATGACTAGCAAAAAATACCACTACAATTTTGTTTGTTTTGGGTTACTAATGTTCACTAGTACCAATTCACGAGGTACCATCCAGCTAGTGTAAGTAAAGCCAAAAGTATGAGCTGTGTTCAATCACTCGCACCGTTTTGTACCAGTTAGTCGACAGGGTATAACGCGTGAGTTCTTGCCCCGTAGGGTCATTTAATTTTATATTATATCATTGCTATATCGGCATTTTCATAATAATGTTAGCTGTAATTAAGGATTTGGGTTGTTTCAAGGGACATTGACATTGATTGCCATCAACCGGGAGAGCGCTGTTTCGGGTTATTAGCCCTCATCAGTCATACTCAGGTAAAGGTATAGTACATGCATCCTTCAGAATGACTGAGCCTAAACGAGACAATTACCCATCTGGATTTACTGTGTATACCCAAGATTATTTGTTATTTATTTATGTAGATTTAGCTATGCATCGCTGCTCTAGAATTTCAAGATTCATGAATAGCAAATTAGACTTTTTACAGAAATCAGACCGATGGCGCAAGCTGTTGGTACCGACTGCATTAATCTATGTTTAGCAAATTAACTACAGATATTTAAGCTGAAAACAATACAAGGTGTTCCAAAAACTGTAATGTTTTTGCATAAATCAGAAACTGCGCTGAGTGTTAAATAGCAAAACGCATAAGTGCAAAATTATATATATAAAGTTTTCGTAAATGAATTTGCGCTTCGTCGGCTAAAAAACTTACCTAGTGTTACAGATAAAAAAAGCACATCGTCAGTTGAATTAAACACTGCTTCGGTCAAAGATGGGTCTTGTAGTAAGGTTTCAAATGGAGGTTGCAATGCCAAAACATCTGTGTAGTTAGTCCAACTTGCAGGACGTTCGATGTAATAAGAAAACGTTATGATAATTTCCGTAAAGTTAAATCTTGGTTCATTTAGTTCGAAAGTGTGCGCGGTATTGGCTGGAACTTGTAACTGCAATGTAAACATCAGAATTTTTATCTTTTTTTGTACCGGCAGCAAAAATGCATACATTGATGATAACAGCCAATTATTGTCGAAACGTTCAGTATTGATGATAACAGCGATTTGCGGGCATTAAGTTCTAATTCTCAAGTCATAAACAAAAAAAGCATAGCCTCATTCTACTCGCAGAATAACCCGAAGCGTGTAACCAGTGGCGGGGCCCATTTCCGTGGCTTAAAGCCTGAGCAACACCGCTCCAAAGAAGCGTGGCAGCAGCGGCGAACTGTTGACGACGCGGTGTCCGATTTTACCGGTCCGGAAATCGAATCCAAGACTTCCTGCGCCAACAGCAATGTCTTTATTTGAAAATCGTACTCGTGAACTCATTGACATGACAACCCCCCCAAAAAGGAGGAAATAGCAGCTCAATGAAGTAAATATTAAAAAACACTCAAACTCAGAGTGAATTGAGTAACCCAAACAAAACTTACCCTTTGGTTCAAGAGGCCAGTATCTATATCCACTGTCGAATTAGCAAATTCTTTTTTGTACAGTATTGTTCCATCAATTTTTGTAAGAAACTTTTCACACAAAGTGCCATAATGATTAACCGCGCATAAGCAAATGCAATCATCTAAATTACCAGGGTCGCAAACTCCTCCAAAAAGACATGGATTTGGTCGACCTAAAACACAAACGTTTCAATAAGTTGATATAGTAACAGCATTGGCACACTAAGGGAAGCTATCAGCGCTCACCCCTAGCCATAGTAATAGTTATACTTTTGCTACTACACAAGTACTTTAATGCTTCTAGTCTTACATGTAAAAAACTGGTAAATTAGCATATTTTTATCGATTCGTAGCCATCGTCTAAAAGATTCCAGGATTTGCCTTAAACAGCAAGCCTAAATAAATTAGACCACCTGCAATATTCATTCAACAATAAAGAGATAAGGTTGTACAAAGGAAGCAGAAATGCTCATGTAACGTATAACAGCGCTTTGGGGGACACCATTGCGCCACAGTCCCTACTTCCATTTTTTTTAAACTTGCGTATTTCAGTTACCAAGATCAACGTTTTACTAGGGACATTGTCGACAAATACTAAAATAAAAATTTTGAAGACGAATCTTCAGACACTGAGGGCAAGTTTCGAACCCACAGTGCAAAACTTACTTGTCGGAGTAACGTTTGTAGGTGATACGTCGTCTGTAAATTGTGATAACGTGGACACAAAGAACAGAGCAAGTGAAAACAAAACTGAAAAAATAAATACTAAGTCACTTGCATTAAATAGCCAGTTAAGGTTATTTTCAAATTATAGTCAACTGAAAATAAGACAGTAATTGAGAGAAGTGAGCTTGTGCTCCGCGAGTCAGCAGCCACCCGGTTTACATACCAAATGCAATCGGCCCCAGCTACGAATCGAACCCGTCACGTAGGATCTGTCACTTGCGCGCCATACCACTAGCCAATGTCGCTTTTCCTATGCAAAAGCTATTGTACAAGCTGGAACTACCGATTCGCAGTTGAGCTCTGATGAGAACTTTGTATCAGTTAAAATGTCAAACGCAAGGGATAGCGGGAGCTTGAAATACACATTGTGGCCGCCATAAGCCTAATTGTAAGCCCATAACAAATATCAATCATACCATAAGTGATTACCGGTACATGTTCTTAAGAGATATACTCGGCACACGCCGAGCACGTGGCCAGGGTCTTTCGTACGACCCGACCAAGAACAAAGCCCATGTTTTTTGGTTACCAAGCGGACGCTCTTTATTCAAACACCAACGGAGTATAAAACTTATAATACTCGCGTCAGCACTATTGCCTCAGGGCCAGAGTAGCTTGAACATGTGCAAACTCACGTAGCCCGTAGTAAAAGCGTTCGAAACGAGCGTAATATTAGATAAACCTATGATGCTTCGTTTTTGAATATCAGACCAAAGACTTTTCATTTTTAGGCCGAAAAATAAAACGTAAGACACAAATAATAAAAGCGATATCAGTCATTAATCATTATGTTACAGTATGATTAAAATTTGATAAACAAAAACACTGCCTCGCAAAAATCATGAAAGAGTTTCTTTTAGCATAACTTATTTGCTGCAACGTTTCAGCAGAACTCATTACCAGCACTATCAAATATTAATTGTCATTCAAGACAAAAATCAGCAGACTGAACCATCTTTGTATCGGATGGAAATACCCACGCAATAAAAGAGTAATTTAGCTGTACGTCATTTGGTTTTAATGCAAGCTGGTTGGTTGAATTATATTTCTCAGTTTCACCTAAATGACCTACAGGAGGGAAAATAGAACAGCATTTGTTTGTTTTCATTATTTTTTGGCTGACGTATCTCTGTTTTCCAACACAGTACAATAATCTCGACGAAATTTTAAAACCTATTTAAAAACAGACGCGTAAGAGTTGATGCCAATTTTCAGCGAATTTTCTCAACATTACCATCTCATTTTATGACTTTTCGCTTCACGAAAAAGCTGCACTTCGGAAGGGCTACGGAACTACACCAATTTTAACTAATATAATTATATAAAGTTGGAGTTTGTCAAAAAATATGTTTGTTGAGCAAAAGACAAAACTGCAATATTAAAGGAAACGAGCTTACACGATACCAACAATCACTGCACGCAATATTAACTGCTATATAATTTTTCCAAGCTGCTCTACAAGCTGTAACTGCTGGTATGCTGTTGGACCCAGATGATGATTGCCATATCGAAAAAAAAACCAAACGTCTCTTACCTTTTTGCATTGGTGTTTGTCGGGATTTCAGAAGCACAATAAAAATAATAGCAGTTAATTGACAAACAGAAGGCTAATAAAAATAAATAAATTAACGTTGTCTACGGTCTGTTGTTCTGTTTTAAATAGAAATTCTGGTTATTACAGGTAATCTTTGGTCTTATTCAAAAAATTTATAGAAAAATAGGGTAATTGTGAAATTTGCAAGGGAGAAATTAATGTTTCGACTATAACAAAAGTCTCGTCAGCCTTGCAACGCACAGCCAATCCAGGCAAGACTCATTCGAGACTGTAACGGCTCTTTTTTAAATAAAAATATTTTTATTTATAATGTTTTACCTAAAGAAGAATGAGTAGAGGCTTAGAGAATGGGGGTTATAGTTCTTTTGAGGGTTAGAATTTTTTTTAGGAAGCTGGACGTTGCTATGTTGCACTGATGAGACCGCTCAAATGGTTTCAAATTACCGTCCAATAAGTGTGTTAAGTATCTTCTCCAAAATATTAGAGAAAATAGTACATAAGCGCATCCTATCTTTTCTTTACTAAAACAATATCCTATTCAAGTTACAATTTGGCTTTAGACCTACCGTTTCAATCCATTTAGCTTGTTCCTACTTGTCCTCCAAAACCTCTGATCTTTTTAATGACAATAATTTAGTTTTGACCATCTTTTTAGACTTAACAAAAGCATTTGGTACTCTGGATCATGATATAATGCTTACTAAGCGTAGAAACTATGGCTTTCGCGGTATCGTTAATGACTGGTTTCGTAATTATCTCAACAATCGCCAGCAAAAAGTTAATATTAATGACAAATACTCAGATGTTAAGCCTATCTCATTTGGAGTGCCGCAGGGTTCTACTCTCGGTCCTCTTTTGCTCTTAATCTATTTAAATGATGTATTTTAAGACATTGATCACAAAATCATTTTGTATGATGATGATGCAACGGTTGTCATACATGCTACGTCTCTATCTGATTTGTTCTGTGGTGCTAATGAATCCCTTGATATAATTCATAATAATCTTCTTGTCAACAAGTTAACCTTAAACATTTCCAAAACAAAATTTATGATATTGACTCCACAACCTCATCGCTTGGCCCGAAACCCTGATTATGTAATCTCCGTTAATAATATTCTGATTTCTGAGGTGCACAACTTTCGATTCCTTGGCGTCACCCTTTTTAACAACCTCACTTGTAAATCCCATATCGAATCCATCCACTGTAAACTTCGTTTATGCTCGGGAATAATTTATAAAGCACGTGATTGTCTAAATACAAGTTGTCTATTACCTATATTCCATTCGCTTGCATCAACACACCGTAATTACTGTATCACTACGTGGTATACTACTAATCTTTCAAGAGCAACTGAAATCTAGAGCTTGTGCAACAGAATCCTTCGGCTAATTTTCCACCGCAATCCTCGTGACAATATCGACGACATTTACAAAAAATTTGCCATCCTCAAAGTTAGAGATAAGTTAAAATTGGAAATTTGCTGTTTTGTTTATAAATTTCTTTACCACATGTTACCTGACTGCTTTAATAACTTTTTTCAGCGTAACTCAGAAATTCATTCCCGCCAAACAAAACAATCAAATAACCTGCACCTTCCTCTATTTAAAAAAAGCACTTGCAAGCAGTCAATTAAATTGGTTGGCGTTAAATTATGGAACGAAATACCTAATGAAATTCAACAATCAAAAAACCTAGCTCAATTTAAAAAATGATTAAAACAACTGCTTTTAAACAGCTCTTAATTTATCACTTTTGAACTTGATATCACTTTTACTCCTCCAGCACTCTCTGGATCCTTGCATTTATCTCCTTTATAGTTAGTTTATTTATACGTTTTCTTTTATTTTTTGTTTTTTTTCTTGTTTTTTCTCCTATTTTGATTGCATAGTCTATGCATCGATAGTTCCTTGAACAATCGATTAAAAGCCATTTTCTGGGCTTCTCATAGACTCTGTGGCGTCGCTTTTTATTTTATATCATTTCTTTCTGATTAGTTATGTACTTTTAGCTGTCGCCGAAATAATAAACAAACAAGCAAATAATAAAGTTGAAACGCGTCTGCAGCTGCAAATAAGTGGGTTACCATGCTGGCGGTTTGTCGTGATGTGGGCTAGTTGGGCTACCGGTAACTTAGTTGTGGGTTAGGTGTCATAGTTTTTTCACTGGGCATCTTTGTTTGTGGCCAGTCGCTTGCTAAAAAAAGGGAATAACCTAGAAAACAAATGAAGTCGAGATGCTTAGGATGAGCAATGCAAAAAAAGAGTCTTTACAGCAGTCTGGAGTGAGTCTAGCCTGGATTGGCTGTGCGTAGCAGGGCTGACGAGGGCGATTGTAGTTTCACCAAATTTCAAAGAGCAGAGCCAGTAAGCAGAAGTCCTCAAAACCCAGTGCTTATTACGCTTATTTCAAACTGTTCAATAGTCACTGGCACAACTTGATTGGTTTTGATGATTTGAATAGCTGGTTGATGCAAGAAAACTTGCTCTGCTCAACAAGGCAAGGATCACATTGCCTTCGCACTTCGCAAGTGGCTTGGCACATCTTCTCTGCTCTGTGGCATATGGCCAGTTTTTGTATTAATTCCTCTGGTAAAAAATTTCTTATTTCACTAATAGTAAGCAGAATATACTGTATACAGCACGATTATATCCAGCCTAGCCTACTTCTTATTATGTGGGTGCATCAGAGTGGGTGCAGTTTTGATATGATGAGCTTTGCTCTTTCGCTGCACCAGAAAGAGTGCGTATTGCCTACACTGCGTAGTGCATTTTTATTCTGTGGAATTGATTGAGCAGTTTGTTGCGCAACAATCTCTCACGCTGAATAAAACATTCGTCAATCTACCTATCAAACCCCTGCCGTAGCCTTGCTTCATTTATTACACCCAGTCAGTACCTATCTCACATCCGTATGGGAGACGCAAAGTCATAAATGTTCATGCCGACAAAACACACGTTTTTTATAACCGTGGTGCATATTGATGATAATATCCGCAGGGTGTATTCCGCTGTTTGGTAAACACTTAGCTTTTTACTCCAACTAACAATAATATGCAAAATACAACGAATAACAAAAGTTCTAACAAATCAAACAACAGAAAAAGTTGTGCAAGACTCCAGGTAAGCCTACGTTGGAAGTCTGTTTGTTAAATTTTATGCAAGCGGCTAACTAAGAGACTAATCCAGGATATTTTTTCAGGTTTGTGCGAGTGGGGAAGGAGCCCAGGAATAAAAAAAAATCCTCTTCTTCGCAGTTTGGTGCGTCTATACAGTAGACGTGCATACCAATACAATATGTTGGTTTTTGGGCCTCATGAGCTTTCCCCCACCTCATGGATCTGCCAGGGCTATACAGGGCTGGCGAACTCAGTCGGCTTTTCATCGAGTTCAAGTTCGAGCTCAGCTTATTTTATGAGTTTGAGTTCAGCATTTCCATTTTTGCGAGTTCAAGTTCGAGTTCGAGTCCAGTGAAAATTCATTAAGTTTTTTCGAGTTCAGAAAAAAAGTGATTATCTTGAGCATGTAAAATGGAAATAAACTCGAGCTTTCTTAAAATATTTTCAAGTTCGGATTCAAGTTCTCAGCCCAGAATATCTGGAGTTCAAGTTTAAGTTCGAATTCTCAACTCAGACCTTTTCGAGTTCAAGTTTAAGTTCAAGTTCGGCAAAAAGATCGAGTTCTTCCGAGTTCGAGTTCGCAGCCCTGATATCATTAAATTTATTGCATTAATCAACTACCAGTCCACTACAGTCCGCACATGGTCGATCATAACATATTCACCTGACTATCGCTGTTCAGCTGTTTTTTCGAAAACTTTGACAACATCGCAGATATTTTATGAGCCAAGAACAAACTTTACTGCACCAATTATACTTTTTGTTCTATCTCACAAATGCTAAAATTGTTTTAAAAGTAAACTAACCTGTTTAAAAGCTTTGAGGTACTGCTAGCTCAACCTTTTTGACAGTAGCTAGTAACTGTATGTTTCCTGACAGTGTGATACAGTATAAACGACGTCATAGGCTAGATGTTACGCTTTTTTCGCGGAAGCGTGCGTTAATTTCTTTGACGTCACAATCAAAACGTTGTAAATGCTTGTTACAGCAACGAAATCCATATTCCTCAACTGCAAGCCAGAAAGTATCACTCAGAGTAGTTGGAGGTTAATGTAGCACTATCTATTCATAGCTTGTGATCGTCACAACTACCACGATCTTAAAAGAACAATTAAGCGCTTGGAAAATTGGCCTGATTTAATTGAACGGCGCGAACTTCGCGATAATCACAGTCAAACCACGAAAACTTTGCCCTTAATACAATAACTTGTCTTTGAACTTCTTAAGAGGCTTTCGAGTATTCCTCAGAACGCGCACTAAAGTCAAAAGTTTGGCGAGCTATAAGTAAAATAATCTGAGGTTTTATGAAGTCGCTAGTGAAGTTGTTTATCGATAAATTACTATGAACTGAATTCAACAACATGTCAACATCGTCTTGATGTTTACGTAAGAAATAACATTCTTGTGCGTACGTGCAGCGGTACAGGCAGACCGTTATCTAGACTTCTCATAATTTTTTTTCCTTTAAGCCATAATATTCTAAATCTGAACAGATACTACGTAGCATTTATCTCCACGAATAAGCAAATATCCACAACATGATGTTCCGTCCCTAGCCGCCATGATAAACCTCGTAGCTTGAAAGTTTATTCTGTTATCATCAATTTACTTAAATTATATCAATTTGGTTGTTATCGCTGAGCTCTTAACAAAATTGAAATCATTTTTAATTTAATCAGCAATTATTCTAATCAATGTCAAATTTGCCACTACTGATTTTCCAAACAGCCCCGGACAGGGGCGGATCCTGAGGGGGGATGTGGGGAATGCATTCCCTCCCACCAGCCATTTCAAGCATGTTTTTGATGAATACAACTTTTCCATAATTTCGAACATTTTCGATAACAATAAGCCTTACGCCTTAAGCACGCATAATCGAAAATGTGCGAACAAAATGCATCATCTTTGGTGCAACACTCAGAATTAGGGGCAAAAAATTTAAACAAAATTTGCCTAAAATTTGTTCAAAAAGTACTAAAATGGCCACTACAGCTAGTAAATTTTCAAAAATTTTTCGGAAGAGCGAGCCCCCGGATCTACCTAAAGCCTTTGTTATTCTCAATAAGCTTCAAAGCAATTCTGCCGGAAAAGTGCACTTAAAAATACGTCAAAATTGGGTGCCCCCTCCCTGAAAAAATTTCCCAATTAGCCCAGACATGAAAACATTTTTCAAAGGGTTTACTTTCGTCTTTTTTGGGTCTAACTTCTTTGTACTTAGTTAACATTCAGCCTAATTCCAAATTTCATCCCCCCCACCAAAATTTTCTGGATCCGCCCCTGGCACCGGCATTAAAATACACTAAACCATAGCCTACTCTAGTAGGCCATGCGCTGAACCATAGAAATTACTACAATTGCCAGTTTAAAACTAAAGTCAACAAAAGCATCAACAATGGCTTTTTTTAAAGGGAATATCAGAAGCCAACAATCATGTTTTTAAACTCAATTTATCACTCTGTCTCTTGCCTGTCTTATTACAATCTGATTCTTGTTACTTGTAACTGGACGCTTCGGAAGCATAAATTCAGCTGTCATTCGTCAGTAGTAAAAAACTGTATTGAGCTTTTTTGTACTATATTTCATCACAATCTTAATTAGAAAATTTTGCAGACACAATGTTGATAAATAAAAAAATTGCGGGTCGAAATCATTTTTAAATAAAATTTAGCTACTATGTTTAGACTAAATTTGGCATCAGTCAGCAGAATTTAGATAATAAAGAGTTGTTTAATCAATTTCGGTATGATATTGTCTCTACAATGTCGTTTCTTTATTAACAAATTTATTTAATTACAATATCTAAAAAACAAACTTACAAATTGGAAAGGCTGTCTGCCAGTCACTGCTCTGGAGTAAATCTCAAAATCGATCTATGCGGGTGCTTTCTTACCACGCGCAGATTAAGGATTTTTAAGAAGGGAGACCAAGAATCGAGTGAATGCTTAACTATCGGTTTTGTGACTGCAGATTAGAACTATTAAAGTACGTAACTATTTATATGTAGAACCGAAAGTTCAGGGATAGGTTAGACCCCTCTTAGCTACTTAGGCCCGCCTATGTTAAACCGGTGACTTTGCGGCCCCACAGCAGCCCCAGGGTTGTCAGAATAACTCTCAAATCCACTATACTGCCCCTACATACTGCCTGCTCGTATTAAGCCTACAGTTTCTGCTTTTTTTTTTTCAATATAATACTTTGGTAAATTACACATTTTAGCCAGTTAACATTTGCATAGTTGTGTATGAATCAAGTTTTAAAAATGTACCAAAATATTCTCTGCGCTTTGCTGCTAATTTGAGGTAAAAATCTGATTTAAGCCAAAACACTAAGTGATGCTATTGAGCAGCGTGCTAGCTATATACTAGGGTGGGTCAAATTTTTCTATACAAATTCCACACTATGCACGGAGTTAACCTTCATGTACTGATGCAAAAAAAGTAAAGATGAGGTTTGTGCTAATTGCTAATTGTTTCCAGCTCTCACATTTTGTTCAAAATTTCATGACATTTCATTTTTGTACTACAGTAATTTTTCAAATTCTTGGTCATGTTATACGCTAATATAAAATCATTTTCCCCTTGTAAAAAGACATGGAACTTGCAGCAATCAATTGCTCGTAGAGCAAAGAAAGTGAGATTTTTGCAATAAAGGCGTGAATAAATACAACGCTGTGCTCAACAACTATTAGAAACAAAGCAAAATTAAACGAATTCAATAGCTATGCAACAACAAGCATGAAGTAGGCTTTAGATATCCTGTCTCTTTTGCCTTCAAAAGCAGGTAACGAATTTCTTAATAGTGGGGCAGGCAATTCAATATGGTTCGAGGTCTGCTCTGATAACCAATTTTTGACTCAGCGGCTTGACTACCTCTAGCGACTGTCCGTTCTGCAACTTGACAGTGACAAGGAATATTATCAAACCGAAGTGGCGTTTGTTCTGTACTTCGTTTAAAGTTTTCATTTTCCCTAACTATGGAGGTGTTGCTATTTCACCTTCAAAATGGCTTAAGGCAAAGTAGTGTTCTGCCCTATGATTTTATTTTTGGAAGCACGAAGTTTCGCTCCTTTCTTGGTCCAATTGAGTGAGAAATCAAGGCGAGTGCTCTCTTACGTATGCTTTGCGGCTCATCTGCTAACGTGGCTATCAGAACGTTGTCTAGATGAACAAAAGAGGAGTTTTTATTTAAGAGTAGTCGCTACAATCTAGAGCACGATTGTAGCGACTACTTGTTCTAGATCTTTCTAGAGCACGACACAATGTACCAAAAGCTTCGTGCACCATCTCTCACGCTTGGATGAGATTTTATGTGAAGTCATCCTGGTGCATACAAAAGCATAAGAATTTTAACCAAATCTGTTACCTTCTCATTTGGATTAGTTGTGCTTATATACAAGCGAAGTATTCTATTCGCTCGAGTGAGCCATCGTGCGTGATGTATTCTATTCGCTCGAGTGAGCTGTGCAATCACAAATGACAACTTGTAGAGTGTCTTTGCTCTTTGTTGCAATGATGCAACTAATTACTGTAGCTCGCTTGCAATACAGTAGAACGCGCTGAAACATCATTAGGGGTAAGATTATCCACATATTGATAGCCTGGCTCTTTGATGATGTTATGATGCTCCTCCTGAATAGTTCCTTCACTTGTCTTTGTTAAATCTTTTCTGCCATCAAATCATAGTTGTCTGCAATCATTCTCTCTTGTTTAACCGTTCATTGACTGATTAATTTCATCTTGGCAGATTTTTTCTTGATTTTTCAAACACTATTTACGCAACACTATTTTTCATATAGCATGTGGTGGCAATAAAGTTACACAACCCACATGGACTATCGTCAGAATGTGAATTTCAATCAAAAGAAATAACGCGAAAACCAAGTGTTTAATTACAGAGTAACAGACTACATGATGCGGTGGTTAAGACATGGGTACTGGTTTTAGCAATGATACCATGCCGTTATTTTATCGCTATTTTCACTTCGGCTTATGCATCGAACTAACTATAGTAGGCCTACGAAAGAACTAGTATATGCCCAAAACGCTTTTCTAATACTGTCTAGTCAAACATTTCAAAGTTTTATCAAAAGTTAAATACTCCCTAAAATTTGGCGAAAATGAAAAAAATGTCAAATTTTGGAAAAAATGTGCAGGCCGGAGACAAGTTGCTCAAACTTTGTGTTTGCATATTTTAAAATAGTATATGGTGGTAAACTCCGCACATAGTGTGGAATTTTCAAAATAAAAAAAAAAATATGAAATTTGACCCACTCTGCTACATACAGTACAAAAAAAGAAAAACACATGGAGTTGGCCAAGTGGTTGGTGCTTTGGGCTCTGGAAGCGGCTTCGCGTGATCGATGCTCAATTAGGACATCTTTTATGATGCATATACTACACCAATGTAAAAATGTAAGCTGCAATCACGCGACTTAAAAATACATTGTTTATCAGCTTGTTTTGTTTGTTTTTGCAGCATACGATAAAAATTTTGCAAGACAAAACGACGCTAGAAAAAAAGTTTTTTGCCTGTTGTCGCATTGTCGCAAGTAGCGCGCGCACGCGACAGACAACAGCGTGACGCGAGGCATGCGACAATTTCCCCTTCTTTTTGTTTTATTTTTGTAATTAAATACATCATCCACACGAAACCTCGCTAGTGTCACTTACATTATAAATTATAATCGCGTTTGGTTTGTCGCGGGTCGCGTAGTCGCCTGAAGCTAGCAGAAGCCCTTAGCATGAAGCCAGTTTTCTACGTAAGATGCAACACGAAAGATCAAGTCTTCGTTGCCTTCAAGCGTGTTTAGCGATACGCGGCAAACGGCAACGCGACTACCATTACAAACTATACCGGCCAGCGATTATGGCGATATAAAATTTGCCAGACGGGCGATGAAATTGTGCAGGTACTTTTCCTTGATATCGCGTGATTTTTGCCGCGTTGTCGCACCAAAGTTCAACGTCAAAATGAAATAAACAAAAAAATTAGGTAGTCGCTTTGTCACTTGCCTCGTATCGGTAAACACGCCTTAATATTCATATTAATTGAACTATTTTAATGATTAAATTATTTTACCTGTATCGTTTAATCTATGCTCGTAACGTGCATCATGAGTCACAATTGGTATTAATAATGCATAATTCATTGCTGTCTGACGCATGCTTCTTGAATTTTTCGTATTTGGTTAAAAGCTATGATTGGAAGCATGAAACAGAGGAAGCTGTTTACACAATTAGCCTAGCTAGAGTGTAAAATTTCAACTTGTCATTTTAAGCTACGCTTCGTGAGAGTTTTTGTAGCATGAAACAGTGCCTGAGCAGAATTCTTTCTCACGCCTGATCAGGTTAGTTTCGTAAGCGCAAAAGTTTTTCTCATGATTTTGCAGCTAGTAAGGTCCTTTAGAGCCAGGACTAAGTTTTGTCAAGAATTCACTGACGTATTTTATTCTCTGTTCGTTTCGTCCTCCGCGCTACACTTAATTGCTGAGCGTTTAGCAAGTGTAACAGCAGAGAACCAGTTTTAAAGTCTTTGGTTTGACCCGATTGAGAATAGAACCCAGCCTACCAGCTTCCAAGGCGAACGCTCTTAACCACTAGGCCAATTTTGAATTAAGAGCTTGCTAGCTCTTGACGGATGCGGGAGAGCCAGGAGCTCAAGTCTTTTTAGATTTTTTGTCATCCGTATGGCATACCGGCCGGTTAGCTCAGTTGCTAAGACATCGCTTTCGGTGCGGAAGGTCTAGGGTTCAAATCTCGGGACTGTCAAATCGAATACAGTATCGCCAACGGCTCGCCATTGCTGCAGACGCTTCTTCGGAACTGTATTGTCCAGGCGCTAAGCTACGGAGATGGGCCCCACCACTTGTTACACACTTCGGCGTTATAACGAGAGCATAATGATAATTTGATTTTTGATGTTGTATTCTACATTTACCCTGTCCACAAGTACAATTTATGTGGACTTTAAGCTTGATGTGGGCTCGTTGGGCTTGATGTGGGCTCGTAGCTGTGGGCTTTTCGCATCACAAATAAATTTTTGATGTCATAATTTAAAAAAGTGATTATGACATCAAGCCCCCAGCAACAAGTCCACATCAATGTGAGCTTAAAGCCCACATAAACTGGCCATGTGGACAGGGTAAATGATACTTATGGACACACAGAAATGCAGGAGCAGCAGAATAAATATGTACTTAAAGTAATCTTACCCATTTCTACAAAATTAAGGGATATGCCCGTGGCCTGCAGCTTAGCTGCTGAGTTCATGCAATCAAAGTGTATTTACTGGTTGCTTATGTTGTTATAATAAAATACGTTATATCCTGACTGGTTTGGTGGCCTTGCTACAGGCACGAACCGTAAGCATGAGGCAGTCTCGCATAATTTCCGACTAAATTGCCAATTTGTGCTACAGTATAATAACTCCCATTATAAGTTTGCGGTTGCAACCACTTAATCACTGCACGAATTTATTTACTTGAAACGCCTATGCACGTTGCACCTACGCACACTCTAGCTCAGGGTTTTTCAAACTTGTTTTGCTCGAGGCCCATTAAAATGATAAAAATACGGCGGTGGCCTATTTACTTTTATCAAAAAGCAGAAAATGAATGTATCAGCTGAATTAGGGAAGCTGGTGTTGCTTTCTAGTCAAACTTAATAGCTCATTTTAAACAGTGCCGTGGCCCACATCGGAGCCATGGCCCATACGTTGAAAACCTCCGCTCTAGCTGCTAATCTTATTGGCCCATTCAACATTGTTTTGCGATTTCGCTATGCCATGACGAATTCCTAATCAATTACCTACCTTTTGACAGTATAGTTAACTACTACTGCACATCATGCATATGAATTATACCGGTAGCCATTTTTTCGGGAAGGCGTGTAAATTTTGGATAATAAACTGAAAGCACTTGTACAAAATAATTCCAAAGAAAAGCCTAAAAATGTAAAGTTTAAATGCGACCAGGGGCGTGCCAACTTTTCTGCTGCTCAAGTCGAGTTTGTGACTATGATACCCAAGGCATCCTCTTAAAAAACATCTAATCTGCTGCCCTAGAGCGTGTGGCCAGATGTGGGGGGGAGGGGGTGAGCCTTTGGCTCCGACTAAGCTCGACCCTAGATAAGACCCAAAACCACCCTTTCGCGCTTAGCTACACTAAAGCGGCCTGGTCGGCTGATCCATGGGTCGGGTGGTAGCAAATTTTTAAATTCATGCGATATAGACCTACAAGTTGTCTTAAAAGAAAGTTAGTGGAATTTCGAAGTTATGCTTAAGTTTATGTCGCGGCTCTATAAACGATAAAACTAAGCTATCACCTTTTAAGCATTTTGTATATTTCACACCTTCGGTAAGTAGGGGTGTGCCTCAGGGAAAATTACTCGGACTCGCCGAGTAATGAGTATTCACGACATTACTCGGCGAGTCCGAATATCTATGACGTCACGGGCGATGGGAAGTAAGCTTTTGCCTTTTTAGTTTTCCTGCATTTAGCTGCTTTAGAATCATTGGGTTAATCAGTAACAATGGTATTTTGTTTAGGTATACTGAGCTTGCAGTCGAATGGTAACAACAAGACAATACAATGCAATAATGACAATGTACCCCATAGGACCTTTTCAAGCAAAAAAGATGGTAATGTTCATCAATTAACAGTAGTGTTTTGTGCTGTACGGTAGATTGAAGCACAATTCAAAACGTAAAAATAGGAATAGTACTAAAGTCTATCATAGAGCTCAACAATCATTGCGCCGTAAAACAAAAACAAGGTTGTGACATCACAAATGTCTAATAGGATCTTGATTCTTGAATTCATTACACCACATTTTCAAAAAGTTGAAAACTTGTTTCTTCAACCCTCAAGCAGTTACGGGTTGCAGAGCCGGGATAAAACGAGAAATTACTATTGTTGAGTTGGTGACTTGGGTTTAAGTAAAAAAAATTTACTTGATTACAAACTAGTACTTGGTCGAGCATCAATTAATACTCGGCCGAGTCCTACTGTAGTAGTGAAAATGCCCTAATACTCGGGCGAGTACTCGAACTCGACTCGGAACATCCCTATCGGTAAGCTTTAACTATGAAATATCGATGCACAGGAACGAGTCCGGGGGGGGGGGGGGGTGTGGGGGACGCCCTAGGCACGCATAATCGAAAATGTGCGAACAAAATGCATCATATTTGGTGCAACACTCAGAACTAGGGGCAGAAAATTTAAACAAAATTTGCCTAAAATTTGTTCAAAAAGTACTACAATGGCCACTACAATATGTAAATTTTCAAAAATTTTTCGGGTAGTGTGGCCCCGGACCTACCTAAAGCCATTGTTATTCTCAATATACTTCAAAATAGTTCTGCCGAAAAACTGCGCTAAAAAATATGTCGAAATTGGGTGCCCCCTCCCTGAAAAAAATTTCTCAATACGCCCCAGACATGAAAACATAACAAAGGGCTTATTTGCGCCTTTTTTGGGTCTAGCTTCTTTGTACTTAGTTAACATTCAACTTAATTCCAAATTTCGTATCCCCCCACCAAAATTTTCTGGACCCGCCCCTGTTGATGCATTTTTGACTTATACAGCCAGCCGCAAGGAAATTTTGATTACGTTAGTATGAGAAACTGTTTAACTTAACGCGCAAAAAAGTGAGCAAAACATAGTGTCGGAGAAGATGCAACATGTGTTTTGAATGAACACTAACAGCTGCTTTGTATAACCAGTGACGTCATGCCACAACAAAGAAACGATTGACCAAGGTCAGAAATCATTTTTTCCGATCTTCGTAACGTTTGCTGTAGCTAAGGTAAAGGTATTCTCATGGACAGCAATGATACTCGTGCAAAGGCCAAGGTTTGAAAAGGAGAGCTTGAAAATGAGCACAAATTCAGATTGGAGTCACTGATATCAAGTCAATGAAGTCACGTCAAGTCAATTTGAGGGAGCAAAAGAGTGGAATGAATTACGTTTTCTTCAGTGACCCAAGTCGACTTAAAAAGAGTCATTGACTCGAATTTTTGCACTACTGTTGATACCAATGCAGTTTGTGCGACATCGAAACTACAAGTGCGTTTACCGATATGCGACATGCGACATGCGACACGCGACAACGCGACAAAAATTATAATTCAAGTTAATGTAGAAAGTTTTCGCAGATTTTGGCGTGATCGCTAAATAGTTAAAGAAAACAAACAAGGTGCGGTAAAAATTGTCGCTTGTCGCGTGCTACTTTGTCGCCTATCGCCCATCCGTAAACGTGTTTTAATCTGGACTAGTAACCAACTCAGAATTCATTCGATCATAATAAGCGTTGTTGCAAGTATGTCCGATAGCGTTTCTTGGTTGAATACAGCAAAAAGAAAAAAAGGCTTGCGAGAAAGAATTACTACTAAAACTAGATAAAATGTGGCACGCTTGGTCGTGTGATGAAGCTATCAACACATAAAGCCAAGATCAGAGAGGGTAGTTAAGTTCAGTGTGAAAGGTTGTCGGCGAAACCACGTCTCTTATTTTTAGCTATGCAGCTCAAACGAAGTCAATAAAGGTTAGGGATTTCTGCAATCAGCGCTGGTGGAGACAGAATAGGGCATTAAGAAAAGGTAGCAAAGTCTTAGAAAACACTTTACGATGATGCTTGGTGATGCTGCTTGAACGTAAGTAACTACAGTGGTGCACTATGTAATGAGGCATATATAGTATGATGTAATACAAAACGTTTGGTTTATACATTTTCCGCTGGTAGCAGCTCACGGTCTGTGTATGTCATTTTATTTGTGTCAGTTTTTGAATTTAGTTTCGTTTGCTTGTTGACAGAAAATAGGAAAACGGTTTAGGTAAATAATCAGTTTTTATTGATTGAATATATATTTTGCTAAAATAGATCAACAGTGAAATCATTTACCAAACAAAAATGCGAGCCAAAGAAGATTTATTGGAATTTAGCCAGGAGAGCTTTATCGAAACTTACGGTAATGTACACAAGCCGAAACACCATACAAAAGGTAGGTTGCTGTTTTTACGAGATTATATTTATTATGGCTTTTATGCTGTTAATGCAGTCTATTTGTTCTCTAATGCTCGCTGTGTATCGTATTATATATGACTTCCTCTAAAGGGCAATTATTGTTTTGAACTTATAGTGGGGAGCTTTTATTAGCAGTTCAGCTGTGAACACACCTTCAGTAAGAGCTACACAGCATAAAAAGCGCTCGTTTTAAAATAAACCGTTTGTTTGTGAGTATACTAGTGAGATAAGGTTATATTCTTATGCAGGTGTGATGTCATTAGCAGCCCCAGTGATTATGTCATCAGTACCATTGATTATGTCACCGGCGTCAAATTCAAGTGAAATCAAAAAGCGTGACTCTCAGAAGAAAGTAAGTTAATTGTACACAAGTTCTAACGTGTTTACGTTATTCTTCAACTATTAGCGAGTATTGTAATAGGCGTACGTAGCCTTTCATTGGTACTATAAGAAAGCAGAAACTGTAAAAATCGGAGAAAGCAAAGATTTTGTAGTTAAAAGTTTTTAAGTGGTTATTGATAAGAGGTAATTTTTCGAATTTCGTTTTTTTTTTTATCTGCAATATTCTCGCATCTCACGCTAGATAAATTGCCTGTCAATTAAGATTAATGAGAGTGGTTTAGGAATGTTAATAATTTTGAGGATAAGCAATAACTAATGATTGAAGTGAACGTGGAATTTGCAAGATTGTAGCAACGCTTACCATGTCTTTTTCACTTATTTCACGCTTAGCTTAAATTTACAAAATCTTGGGAAAGTTTAACTATTTTTTCAGACGTAGATACAGTGGTTTAAGGTTAGGTGTTCTGAGCATTTAGAGAGTAGAGAGTGCTTCATTTCATGCTCTGAATTAGGATTTCTACGGTAGTTGATTACCCTTGTTTTAAAAAAAACATTTAAATCACAAATAACATGCAAACATAATTTCGGTCGTTCGGTTGACTTTAAACGAAATGCTCTCAGATTGCAGATCTCAAATAATGAGGCAATTTGAGTTGAAATTCGTGGTCATTGCATTCTTTACTTGGTAAGAGCTAAATTATCGATACCTTGGCATTAGAGTAAAACTGCATTATAGGCCCACATTGCTTGTTATTTTATTCTGCTTTCGTGAGACGTGATTTGTTAAAGGTCTTTTCAGCAGGATAAACTAATTACGTGATGTTAATACTTCTTACGGCTTTACTGATAAAATATCAGGTATCATTGCAGTCTATGGAGTGATCTTTAAACACATACTACCTTGATTTGTAAAGCTATTAGCTAAGCTATTTGTAAAGCTAATAGTTGTGGCAAAGGAAATTGGTAAATATTTTTTCCTAGAACTAAGCCATTTGCTGGTATTTTAATTTTAAGTTCAAAATTGTTTTTTTGTCGATTTTTTTGTTGAAGACCCTACAGCAGTTACTGCAATATTCTCCTGTTTTTAGTTATTTCGACATCGATACTTTACGTAACTTATTTTCAGTAGTTCTATTTAACGATGCAAATTTTCATGGTTTGTGCGCAGTCTTTTTTGTTTTTTGATATGTTTAAAGTGATGTCGTAGTTTGCCCAAAATTTTGAAAAGGGCCTATTTTGACGGACTAAAGGCAGTCAGTCTGTCACTTAAAATAAAAAATGATGTTGCACGGAAAAGTCAAAAAAATAAGAATTTTTATGAGTTTTGTATTCCCTGTGGCTACACGTAGGCCTATGTCAATTCTAACTTTAGATTTTTTCTTCAGGTCCATGCACTAATCTTTGTCATCTGCTAATACATCTCAACCAATATATTTTGTTTGTATATGAAGGCAATGTTCTTAAAAGAGCTTATTTCTACTTCTGTTGCTTGCTTTCTTTACCTAGGTCTGCTACAACGACTTAACTTACCCCAAAAGAACCATTTCAAAGAATATGTAGAAAGCGACTTTATTCCTGATTCCGATTTTATTAATTTTGCCATCTTCCATTTTTTGTTCTGATGTGTTTGAACTTCTATACACAAGCGAATATAGTTTAGAATTTATGATAGCAAAGCAATTGAAAAAACTGTGAGATTTCAAGTGTATTTAATAAGTTTTTAAATGTAGTAGCTTGCCTCTCCTCATCTCATGTATTGTCCTCATAATCCAGAACCACTCAAAAAGCATTAATACCGTAGGTATGGCATTGATAACTGTGATATTGAGACGGAGGGAAGCCATATTTTCATTAGTTTTTGAATATTGTTAGTCTAAGATTTAAGTTCCCAATAACTTAAGCAAACAAATATTGTTACTCTAATTGACACCAAGCCTACTTTGAAAACTCAAGCGCTGTTGATTAAGTAAACATTTTTTAATTACTCCACTTGAATTCTTAGAGTCAATAATAAGATTTTGAGTGCCCGCAGACTCAATTGCAGCATCTTAAGTTTTTAATTCAAGTCAGTAACTGTTATTTGTAAATTTGCGTGACCCTCTAAAAATGGTCTCATCAGCTGGTCTCATAGTCGATTACTGGGCCATCGCCTTCCAAAAGATTTTTAACATGAGAAGAATTTCACTTAGCCTGTTTCCATGTCCACATTCTGTGGGCTTTTGGTTCGCGGGCTTTGCTCGAATCAGAGAAAATTTTGTTTTTCGTGGCTAATTTTGGCGAACTTGTGGGCTTTCCAGGCCGCACCTAAAGAGATAGTCGGCGAAAGTGGGCTTTAAGAAAGTTGTCCTTAGCCCGGCCCACGTTGAGTGAGCTCATGTTTTCTGTGGAAACGGGAACAGGCTAACTGTCAGTTGACTAGACGCTCCAATACCTTATCTAATAGAGCGTAAAATAAAGTACAAGGACCAGATCTAGTCTTGTTTTTTACGTCCTGAAATATTTTTGTGGTAAAAAATTTTGAATTTCTCGTCACTGAGATAAGTACGCTTGCACTCAGCATCATGGTCCAAACTTTGTGCTTGAAAGTGATATTTTGGCTCAAAACGAGCGGTTGAAATCGCAAAATTTGAATTTTCACCGAAAGGTAATCAACTCCAACAATCATTAGTGACAGTTAACCTATTTCCTTTTCGGTAAATTTCCACAGCAAACGTGCAGGTAAGTGCAGATGGAAAATCGTGTTAGGTCGAATAAATGCTTTTATGGAAACTATCCATGTGTTTGTTTATTTCATACTGTTTTATATTAGGCCTTTAGTTATGATTTACGTAACAATAGCTTGTAAGTCTGTCTGCCTAATGTTTATTTCTGACGATGATAAACGCTAAAATGATGTCTAATTGTTATCAGGAAGTTTTTGCATGATTTTTTATTGCTCACCGAAACGAAAGTTCTCGATTTCGAAGCAAAGAACAAGAAAGATCGTATAGTTTGGAAAGGAAAGTTTTTTGAACGACCAGTCAGCTCAAATTGCGAGTTCCACGCCAGCAGGCTAAGCCATAAATCTGTCGAAATTAGTAAAACTTCAGTTGCGCTGTGACTAATTACTAAATAGCTGTTTGAGATTTGTTTTAAGTCAACAAGAAACGAAAAGAAATTTCCGACGGAATGGCTCATTTTTGTTTGTATACCTTTCCACTTTGTCTTATCTCTTCTGTCAAATGTTTTAATGACGTTGCCAGGTTTTTTTTTATCTGTAATTGTTAAAATATTTTGACGTAAGGTTACGTATTTCGAAATAGCCTTTTGTTTGTTGGAAAAATCTTGCATTATTTAGACCTTCTTCCTTTTCTTTGCCCGTTTATCCCAGAGGTACTGCGTAAATGTGGTCAAAAGTATTGTAAACCTTCAAACTTTAGCCGGTTTGAATTTTTAAGGTCGATTTACCGAGTAACTGAAACAACACGTACACCAATTCATTTTCACGTATGCAAGTTTGTGGGAGAGGCTTGCGTGATACAAGCGGTACCATTAAAAAGAAATAACGCTATTATCAAGCGCAAAGCCCCTCAAAATTTGGAGATAAAAAGGCCAAGGTATGAATTACCTCTGCTAATGGCGTTATTATTATCCCGTTCTAACTTTCTTCCCCCCAAAAAAAAGCAATTTGGGAGGAGTGGCGGCTACTCTCTTTTCTTCTGGTGCCGTCGAATGCTGTTTCTTAAAGTGAAGTCACTGCTTGCCTGTGCACAGCCATAACAGACTGTAAATGCAGTTTGGCTGGTTGTATACAGATATACACCGGTAAAACTACTGCATAATGTACATATAATAATAACCAAACCAACATTGTGCAAAAATGCTGTACCGCGTCCTTACATGTCATGTCGAATGATGTGTTTTGGCTGAGTATACAAAGCCCGGTTTGAAGCAGACGAAACACAAAGAAAATCGTTGCTTGAAATTTGCCCATTAGTCTACGTTTTGCTTTTAAATTTTAAAATTCCCTATTTTTGTCAGAGCAATGCGTCAAATATTTGTGTTTTAAATTTAAATTATCTACGCTGGCCGTAATTATGTCGCATTTTTCAATCAAGTAAAGCCAGAGAATAAAATTTAAACGGACAGAAGGCTGCAAAAATACTGCGGAAAAAGCAAACAGCATAGCAGTTGAACTTGGATAAACAATTACATGGAAAAGAATAAGTTAGTGGTAAAGAATTCAGTTTTTACGTACGATTTTTGGAAGCGAATGCAAGGAAGTCTTCAACAGTCGCTATGGCATTGATTTGAGCTACATGTTAAATTCAGTTTGGTTTGAATCTCTGTGATATGTGCTCTGCTGTGTAGTCAGGCTCAGACAGACCCTCTTCAGTGGGATTCCAAATCATGTCCGTGATTTTGTTGCAGTATGTCCACGCTGCGTGGTCGCAGAAAAAAGATTAGATGTTTACTGATTAATTCGTGTCGAAAGAAATAGGAGTAGCGCATGAAAGTTGGCAATTTCATTATTTTTCAAAATAATGATGAAAGAATTACGTTGCATTTTTTGAAGACATACGTCAATGCTGCCACTGTCAATCAGGTTATATCCTTTAACCATCAAAAAAAAGTTGGATGACGTAATTTGGCGTCATATATGACGTGTAAACAAGGTTTGCTTTGATGGTTTGTTCGTGCTGTTTACAAAATGCTACTTTTTTTGCTAAGTTGTCTTCTAGTATTTTATGATTACCTGTAGATGACTTGGTAGAAATCGTGTCTGAACATTGTCCTCAAGTTAACTTTCGTATTTTTGCTGAGTTAACCTTCACAAATAAAGCGAGTAGGTGGCCCAGTAAATAGAGATCTGTTCAGCTAGATTTGTCACGGGGTGCGATGCCGCGTCAGGTTGCACCACAGATTCCAAAATTGGTTGTCGCGGTTCCCCCTTTGCTCTTCAGCATTTAAGGGGCAGTGCGGAGAACGGGGTTGATAGTTACTTAGTTTACTCCCAAAAAAGATGCTAAACGGAATCCCCCAGTTTTGAAAAGTAGACGAGGAGCCAACAGCTCTAAAGTGAACTTGACCTGGTGCACCGTATTTTTTTTCACGGTAGGAATATTAGTGCAACTACTTAGCAATTAGTATTACAAAGCTACAAAAACTGTTTTTATGCCGAAGATTTTCTTGGTCTTAAACAAATTTTAAAAACAATTCGATCGACTTTATGTCTACCACTGAAAAATACACTAAATGTTCTCAAAGTTTATTTTCTCTAAGAGGCCAAGCTGTCAACTAATTATGGTTAGCCAGTTTGAAAAGGCAATTTAATTTATTCAAAAATGTGCTTTGAGTTGAAAAAAGTAGACAATTTTTCACAAGGTGTATGGTGTAAACAAGCACCTTCTGGTTTTAATAAGTCTTCGCTTCGAAGATGTGCTAAATCATAGTTTGCAGTTTGAAATTGGCTTTTAGTTGCGTTTAAGTCGATCTACATTTCAAATATCAATCCAAGCTCATAAGCCCAATTGCAAAGTACAGATGAGTTCAATATAATGCAAAGTACTGAGTGTACGTTACTCTGGCCGTCGCAGCAATCGTTCGTCGGGCTGGCCGTTTGCCTATTTTTAACTTTGTTGTCTGGTGTAATATTGCCAACATACTGCACACAGGCTGGCGTTACGTCAGATGTTATCGGTCTTGCGTACATTGGTTATGACCTCTAATAACAATTTAGTCTTTCGCTGTATAACCAAAGTGACATGCCTAAAAATTTCAAGCTTTTCCAAAAATGGCCCCGGTGTTTTAAGGTGTAGTTTGTACAGCTTATTATTTGATCTTTACTGAATAAAATTGGAACTGATTTATTTGTTATGCTACATTTTTATATCCAAAATATTGCGTCAAACACAGGATTAGGAGCGAGTAGGAAACAATGGCGCCATCAGCTGAAAGCAAAACATAACCAAGCTTTATAAAGTAAACATGGTTTTGGTACAGCTATAATGTTGCAGAACAAAAGATTATTTTGTTTTTCGCTCGAGAAAAGAACCCTGAGACTCTGCTTTTGATTTATCAAGTCAACGCTTTGCAGTTTTGCACTACTGATCTCTGCTGACGACGACGGCTGAATCTATGTTCGAAACGTCCAGTTAGTTGTAGTAGTAGTAGTGTCCTTTATTTCTGCACCGTCAAAATAAATAGAACACAGTAATGTAGGAGTTAAACTACAACGGACACAGAAAAGGGAAGAAGCGACAAACGATTAACGTTGTAACATGCTTGCGAGAATGAAGCTTGAAATTGAGGGAATTAGTAGGCATAGTCGCAACGCCCGATTAAACTAAAATAGGGTAAGAAAAAAACAAAAACAAATACCAAGCAAATGAGGGCGAGATAAAAAAGACACTGGAGAAACCATATCTTCAACACCGCTATTATATAGTGCAATGGTAGGAACCATAACAGTGTACGGCATTGCTAGGTTACTCACTGTCGTCACAGTGCAACTGCTAACACGGAGAGACCCAACCAAATCCCAGACCAAGCGCCGTTAAGACCATAGAGTAACCATACGAAAAATATTTGGCTTTAAAAGCTTTCTGTTTTTTGCTTACATTAAAATTCGTTTAGAAGTTAAAGCAAAACTCAACTTCCTCTGGTAGAGTGCTTGATGAACGTCAGTAGCTAAAACTTGTGTTACAATTTCGTGATTTTACTTTATTTATAATTCGTTTTGGTATACGCAGTTATTCGCAAACTGTGTGGTTGAATTTTACTTTTTATTTATGCAATGTATCTGCTGCAGAAAAAAACGACCAAGTTGGACCTACTTCTCGAAGAAAGATACAAACTTACTTTAGGTTGCGTTTTGCTTCTTACTATTTAGTTTTTTATGCTAATTTACTGAAAACATAGGTTTTAATCATCGTTAAATAACATTGGTGATGACTTTCGAAGTATATTGAGCTGAAAATTCAGGAGTAATTGAGGGAGACTGTGAAGTGAGCTTGCGCTCTTCGAGTCAGCAGCCACCCGGTAAATGTGTCAAATGCGATCGGCTCCAGCCGCGAATCGAACCCGTCACGTAGGATCTGTCACCTGTTCACGGTACCCCTAGGCCTTATCGCTTTATTATCCCATCTGGAAATAGGATATATTTAAAGCCAGGGATAGAAATCGCTATAATTTAAGAGCGATTATTTTTTGCGAAATTTCCCCAACCATTTGCTAAGGATTTGCTCGGAATGTGCGAAAATAGCTCTTGCACAGTTTTGTATATTTTCACGAACTTGCTAACTAGCCTAATCTATGAAAATCAAATATGTATTCTAAATGCGTATTTTTCATAAAAATTAAACCCAAAGTGATTTCTTGATACAAACTGGCATCTGCAATGTACAGTATTCAGTTTTAGGCTTATTAGATTGATTTCCCGTTTTCATTATGGAGTCGGGGTATGGTCGTGGCGTCGTGCCCCCAAGATTGTGCCCAGTTGCATAATAGATGTAGGCCTACACATAAGTCAAGTTATGTTTTGCTTATTGTGTGATATCATATTCACTCTTTGATTGCAGATATTATGTTTTTTGTGATTTATTGTATGTGTAGTTTATGCCAAAAGCTGCCAATGTCCATAGGTAAGTAAAAATGATCGCAGTTTTTGCTGCTTACTCGACTAAAAGCGCGTACACGCGAATTAAATTCTAACTAGCTACGTTGTAAGGAGAACAGCGCTTTCATATTGAGCAGTTTAGCATTGAACTAACCATTCTATATCTAAGATAAGATATCGGCTTGCAAATACCTCCCGTAGGGCGTGCAATTTCTAATAATACGTCGAAGTTGCATAAATCGCTTTCAATGGAAAGAAATTTTGTTGCCACGACTTCAAAAGCTTTTCAAGTTTTTTGATTTAGCGATGTTTTTTGTGCAACTTCAGTTGTACCATATAGCTTAGGGAGACTCAAGTTCTTTAGCTTTTTTTAGAGTATTACAAATAAGAGAATCAGTAAGCAGAAGTAGGCTAGTAGCTAATCGCAAACTAGCACTGAAGCTAACTCAGTGAGATGGTACGAATAATTTTTATTCAGCAGATAACACAAAAAATCAAATTTTCATTACTAGGCGTTACTACGTCGAAGCGTGTATCAAGTGCAAGGGTGGAAACCAAAGCCTAAACTGAAACCTAAAAACCCAGTTTGCAAAGGAATTTTTTGAAACCGAAACTGACACTTGTTTAGCCAAATTTTTGAAAACCGAAACTTAAACTAAGACCGCTTTTTCTTGAAACGCCAAAACTGAAACTAAAACCTCCTCAAAATTGTCTTAGGTTTTAAAAATTGTCATCAGCATCATTAACAGTACTGTTCCTTTACTGCTGAGTGTCAAATATAGAAGCTGTGATTACTAATTTTTGAGTCTTTGGTTTCACTGAACTCGGAATTAAACCGAAGTCGTCAACTTTTGAAGCAATTGTTCCACTCATTCGGCCATCTGAGCTATTACTTATCATTGTAATAAAGCAAAAACTCCAAAAAATAGAACGCTTAGATAATGTGTATTCAAAAAAACACAGTTTTCTTCTATGAAACTTAAACCGAAACTGAAACCCAAAAACCGAAGCCATGCATAAGCAAAACTGAAGCCGAAACTTATACCTATTTTTTATCATCCGTGAAATCAAACCAAAACTGATACCTGGCATCTGCTTTTCACCACACTCGAACTGAAACTGACACCCTGACGACAAATAGCCAGGTTTCCACCCTTGATCAAGTGACGGGGCCCAGCATCTCCGCCTCTTAGCGCCTGGGCACTACAGTTCCGAAGAAACATGGCAGCGGTGGCCAGCCGTTGACGACACTGTGTCCAATTTGACCAACCCGGGAATTGAACCCCAGACTTCCCGCACCAATAGCAATGTCGTAACAAATGAGCAATCCGTCCGGTTATTCAGCAGATTGATTATGTATAATACCAGAACCGAGAAAAAACTGGAAGTACCTGTGATTTTCAAGCCAAGGTTTTTGCTTTAATGAAATATGTAAGCAGGAAAACTCGTGATTCTTCGTCTTGAAACTATTTTTGGTTTTATTTTCCTTCCAGGGTGCTTTTTAGTCGAAAAACAAGAAGTTTTCCGCAGAAATTTTCCAACTTGTAATTAGTTTTTGTTGAAAGTACATGCGGACCGATTTAATTCATCCGCCTATGATCGGTTTCTGAATTTCTTTAACCAAACCAACTGCTTTAAAATGATTTTGAGATTAGTTTCAAATTCTGTGGAAATCCAACAGTGATTGAGGGAGACTGCGAAGTGAGCTTGAGCTCTTCGGGTGGAGAGCCACTCAGTTCACAGTCAAATGCGATCGGCTCCAGCCGTAAACTTGTGCGGGACTACTAGACCTATGTCGCTGAATTAAACGTATAAGCAATAGATGAAATCGTTGAACATACAAAGACATGAATCATTTTCTACTTAGTACACTAATACCGTCAATTAACTAAAATCAAGCTCTAATAATACGTGAAATATGGTGACATTAAGCAAGAATACGCATATCTTAATGGTTTATTTATTAATGATGCATAGCTACGCTTTTTTACGAACCAGTTTTTAGCGCGGAGTAGAACACTTTAGAGAAGGAAGTTCCTGAGAAGTCAAAACACTTTTAATTTCCAATTAACAGAACATTAACTTTTGATAATACTCGTTGCTTTATTTACGGTTGTTTAAGCTGTAATATGCTTTGCAGTGTAGTTCACGCTATTACGAGAAAGGTAATTAATCTAACGCAGTTTTAGAGATGAATGCTTTAGACGTAAGGTAATAGTAATTGTCTAAAAATACGAAGCATTTTTCGTAGCCTTGTTGAGAATATAGCCTAATACGATAATGTATGTGAGGTTAAAAATAAGATAGCCTTAAACGGTAGTAAACAAAAAACTACTGTCACAAAAGGCAATGATTTTTATTTTTAACGCAAGCAAGTATTTATTTTAAGTGTTGTTTATGATCTTTTTTGCACTTGTTACTACCTGTTTGAAAGCGTCAGTATGATTATTTTTGATTTGGCAACACTTTCATCATTTCCTACCGAGACTAAATTCATGCCGAGACTGATTACATGATCATGGATTTGAATGCTTTTGATGGTTTTGCGTGAACGTTCAAAGACAATAGAATTATCCTTAGTTTCAAATAGGCTGTGCCAAAGAAGCAGTGGTTGCCAAATAATGGGATTTTTTTTGCACGTAGACACAAATCGATGATGATGAGAAAAATAACAATTTCAGTTCGGTGGATCCTACAATAAAAAGAAATATGCCCTCAACTGCTCAAAAAATTAACAATGGACGTTTTAATGGTAAGTGTCATTATGCGGTGTCGTCATTTGTCCTATTTCCGAACGACCTAGGCCAAAACACTTACTGCTTTGATATATTAACTTGGCAGAACTAGTTTAGAACTTTATGACCAGCTGAAAGTTAAATTTTAGCTGCTAGACAACGTTCAGAAATTGCTAAAGTTTTAACGTAAACGCTTTCAAAATTTATTTCTTGATTGTAACATTTCGTCACCATCAGCCGTTGCTGCCTGTGTTTGATCGACATTTTGCCAGAAACTGTTTTATGCAACATGAAGACCCTCTGATTTTTTCATTTTCACCCCAACTGAGAGGGAGAACATTTGTAACTTATGGTTCTAACTACCTAGTTTTTTGATCAATTAGAATCATTGGACTTTTAACTCGATTTTTGATGCAATAGTAACTGGATTCCATTTTCAGAAAGTCACAGCAAGTACTTAGGGCATTTTAAGGACCCAATTTTGTCTCTGAATTTGAAAAACATGCTCCTAGAGTCAAGTAAAATTGCAGGGGAAATAGCTTAAGGAGGAAAAATATAGCCACTGTAAACCTCAAGACCTGACCTTTCGACAATATAGATTCAGCTCTCTTCATCAGCAGTGTAAGCAAAACAGTACGAAACTGAAAGTGCGTACACTGATGTTGATGATAGTTGTATCTATATTGTCGAAACGTCCAGTTTTGAGATTTACAGTGACTTTTTTTCCTTTTTAAAACATTTTCGTCCCATATTCATTGTATACAGAAAGAATAGCTTTTTTTATCTTAATCCCGTACAGGTCATTTTAGACATTTAAGCATTTTCCGTAAAAAACAAAGTGGTTAGGGTATCGTAAATCAAAACTGTAAGATTTGCTTATGCAGCATTTTGCACTCTGCTTTTTGTAGTAAATAAATCATTTTTATTGTATCATTGACTTATTTTAGCGAAAAGGTCCTAATCAGTTGAATCATGCATAAAAATGGACGTAATATTGTAATTCAACTACGGCATTATGTCATCAGCTTACAATGTTTCGCTCTCGTTTTGCTCATTAGTAAGATTTTTATTGAATTGCAAGGTTCAAAAACGTGAAATTGCTTTCACTTTCCCATGTTAATGCAATTTGCGCACAATTCACTTACAGTATCTTAATGTGAATAATTTTTGTTTTCCATTTTTGTAGAAAAATGTTTTCAAACGTGTATCAATTCATCATGTGCAGTGTGCGTGGTCTATCCTCGAGTTTACCACCCAGTGACGTGACGAGAAGTTTTGCAAGGGGAGGGTCATTAGCTGTAAAAACCATCAAAAGAGTCTGATATATTTCAGTGACTTGGTGACATTTAATATTTTATTGCTAAAAGGTCAAGTCAAAAGGTGGGAGGGGACATGGCACAATGCTCCCCTAAGTATCCTCCTGGTACCACCACAGCTCAGTTATCGAAGTGTCGGTTATGCAATTAAAAGTTTTTATTTTTCTTGGTCCGAAACCTTAACATTGCGTCGCCTGTTTTTCATAAGAATTAAACCGGCAAGCCCGATCAGAGTTTAGGCCAGATTAGCAAATGTACCCGTTAAAAAACTTCTTCTACCTTCAAATTTTGGTTTAAGCAAAAACGAATACTGTGCACTAATAACCACAGCGGAAAAAAGTTCATCTACGATAGATTTTTTGTGAGTTTCATTGCAAAATTTTAATGGGGCAAAGTAAATTCATCCTTAATGCTTTTTGCCTTCAAATCATGCCAAAAAAAACTTTAATAATGGTTTTAATTCACTTTATTGGCATTGATTTATTTTTATTATTAAATTTGCATACTGTAGTTAAGTCATTACGTAGTTGAAAGATGGGTAATATTTATGTGAGTAAGCACAGTGTTGCCAGTGACTTGCCATTGCTACAGCGTTCAACGTTCGTGGTAGTGCTGCCTAAACGCTATGTCGCTAAATTAGAAACGGCCTACTCGTGACAAGCTTCAGCTTATTATGAGAGCTAAAAAATGTATTCGGGTTTCTAGACGGGGTTGGGTTATGTGCCAGGTTTTGGCTCTCATTTTTTGGTTTGAATTACAACTATCGGACTTTTTTGAAACTGGCAGGCTTGCTGTAACTATTGTGACTACATAGCGTTTAAGTTAGCCGCTATTAATGCACTTAATTTGTTATTTCCTGCTGTGTGAGCCAAAAAATTAAGTTGCTGCATGCAGCACAAATTCATTGCACTTCAAGTCAAATGTTTTCCCTTTGAGATAAATGACAATGATTAGGTGCTCTCTCCTATTTATAATTATTACGTAAGGTAAGTCGGGCGAATATTTGAAATTTTTTAGCGATGTTTGGCCGTCAAGGCATTTTGAACGCGTGACGAAAAAAATTGAGTCACACAAAACTGCAATTTCAAAAACGCAGAAAATTATTGTTAAAAATTTTCGCTCAGTGACGAATGAAATTCTGTGGCAAGCTCAAGCTCTTCGCAAAATAAAGCGCAGAAGTGCGAACTATGCATACCCAGCCTACTGAATGCCGATACTAATCGCAGAGAGTAAAGTTCTTTGCTGTTACAAAGAGTTTAATTTGGTCTTATCAGTCTAAATCGAGGCTCACAGACGGGGGACATTGGCCGAACTATGGGGCCACAAAGACAAGATGTATTAATAATCTATCAATTTAATTGAACGCTTATAACCAGCGGAAGGCTGTAGCCACTACAAATGAAATGCCGACAGAAAAAATTTTGCTAAGCAGGAGGTCACTGGTGTTGAGGGTTTCTGGAAGGGTGCCACTCATCATAAAGGGTTAAGAACCACTGGTCTAAACTAATTGATTGTATCGACTTGAGTAACTTTCTCGACATTTTTATTCTTTTTGAGTGCTTAGGACGACAGATAAGCCGTTGTCTTGGATCTGTTGGTCAAATGGAAGTGAGAAACGGGCTAATTAGACAGATAGTAGGTTTTTGTTGAAATATGTCGGGCGTTTACCCACTTAACCTATTTGTTTTTACGCTTGCTTGCGGATAAAGAAAATAAATAAACAACAAATAAAGCGTAGCGCCACGCAATCTAATTAACCAGCGAGAGTGGCTTTGATTGTTATAAATGAAAGTATGATCTCGGACAGGTTAAAGTGTATATGCGCTTGCCAAACTAAGATCTGACAGTTATACTTAGAAATCGGGTTTACCAGTCTGAACTACGGTCGTGCACTCATATCTTTTCTCGAGTGATTCGATTTATGCTTTGCTAAACTTCGTAGACTGGCAGTACCATCTCATGTAGTTTTATCTTCAGCATCTACTCTGTTTGTTACAAAGGCCCTACAGCAGCGGTTCCCAATTAGGGGTGCTCGCACCTCCTGGGGGTGCGAGAAGAGACTTCTGGGGGTGCGAGAAGAACTTAACCAACTTACCAATTATAAAGAACTTACCAATTTTACCGCTGATAAACGGTATCGTTGATTCTCCCTAGCTATGTGTTTGTGACGTCTGAAATAAGTCTGTGTGCAATTGGGCCATGCCCCCCCCCCTTTTTTTTGACTCTGCCTTTTTGAAAAAGAACAAAATTAATGTTGCCAAGGCACTGAATTATGCCAGACTCTTTTGATGGTTTCTGTTGCTTAGGGCCAGGGGCTGATACAGGGGGTAGGATGAGGAGCATGCATCCTCCCACTAGCTATTTTCAAGAATGCTTTTGATATATACAATTTTTCCATCATTTCAAACCTTTTTGATAGCAATAAACCTTACGCTTTAAGAACGCATGATCGAAAATGTGCGAACAAACTGCATCATATTTGGCGAAGCACTCAGAATTAGGGTCAAAAAATTTGAACAAAATTTGTGGAAAATTATTGAAAAAGTACTAAAATAACCATTATAGCATGTAAATTTTCAAAAATTGTCCGGGGTAGCATGCCCACGGATCCCCCTAGAGCCTTTCTTGTTTCTCAATCAGCTTCAAATTAGTTCTACCAAAAAAATACGCCTAAAAAAATGTGGAAATTATGACTACCCCCCCCTTCCAAAATTTCTCGCTACGCCACTGTCTGTATAAAACACAGTGCGTGAGTGAAGTACTGTGCAAGGGATGCGAGAATGATTTTTCCTTGCCGAAGGGGTGCGGGCTTTAAAACGAATTGGGAACCACTGCCCTACAGTTTCGCATTCGGAGCAGTTCTAAGTTCTCTTGGGTTCTCTTGGGTTTGAAATTTCGGAGCAGTGCTGAGTTCTCTTGGGTTTGAAATTTTGCTCTTTGTGTCAAAAACAACTTGAAAAAACTTTTTTAACGTAGCCGCAGTTTTTATGAGTTTTTAAGTCCATTTTTTAAAACCACGTACTTATAGCATGACTACATCTCTGCTAGATAACTTTAACACAATACACAGTCAATCGATTACCATATATGCTTGGCTTTAGTGTTTCAACCGAACATTGTTCGGTTTGAGAAATTTGTTTTTACCATCTGTCTGTTGCAGGAGTTTGCCTTATCTTTTACATAGTTTTTGTTGTTTTGTTTTCAACTTGTTTTGGATTACTCGTCGGATGTTTTTCTTTTAATGTGTGATGTTTTTCTTTTAATGTTCTCCGCTTTTTGAAAAAGTATTTTTTGGTTCTATTTTTTTCTACATTGCAATGGCGATGTTTGTTGCTTTTGACCTCTATTTTTAGTTAGGTTCGTCAAATTTGGCCTTATACCACAGAAATTATCATTCGCATTTAGATGATATGTTTACTGAAACGATTTGGAGATAAAACAAACTACTTGCCACTGCGCTAAGAAATCATATTCGAAAAAATCAGCATCTTAAAAATTAATAACCAACGCTTTAAGATGCTTCATGTAATATTTCTCCCAATATAAGTTAGCCTTGGTTTGTTAGCCAGTGTGAAAAGACCAAGTTTGCCAGTTTTTTGTAATTGTGTGCTAAGTTTTTGGCTTCTTTTTTATAAAATTTCATATCCAGCCAAGCACGTTATTCGTAAATGACGCTAACAAAAGCAGATTGCGACAACTTGACATCCAACTATTTCGGTGTGAAACGTTTTAACCGTCTGCATGCAGACACTAAAAATGGTACTGAAACGTTTTTGGCCGCATAAGCCGTACAGACGCATTACGACTGAACAGATATAAACTTTGACAAGGTAATCCACACCATTGTCAATGTGATGGCACTGGCGGCATGACAACGATGCTGATGACGTAATCGATTCGCAACTGAGGATTTTAAGATTTCAATATCAGGATTAGGGTTCGGGTTAGGTTTAAAGTTTGATGTTGGTGTAAGAGTTAGGTGTTTCAACGCTGAATAAAAAAAAAGGGAAAATTGCCCCCTCGAAATATTTTCAGGTACCACTAGCCTACAAACAAAGATACTAATGCTATAACGTAAGTCTACTAACAACGTAAGCAGGGGCGGATTAAGACCACTCGGGGGAACCCGTGTGTCCTTTTTGGACAAAAAAACGACGCTAAAATGAGTGTTTTTCTTGTAAAAAACCTAAAAATCCGTGGCTGCTAGGAGCTCTGTCCCCAGATCCCCGGTTGTGCCACCCCTCTTTGCCGAATCCTGGGTGCGCCTCTGGACAAGCCTATAAAGTTTTGCCCCCCCTCCCCGAAAATTTGGGTTGGCTACGCCACTGGGCATCAGTGATTGATGAGCTTTAGTACACAGTAAATAGCTTTTTGAGATAATTGTCGTCATTTCAAGAATGATGTTCCATTCTAAGTCTAAATAAATTCCTTTTTACAATTTTAAAAGATTGCGCCTGTAATAATTACTGTTGCGTGTCACTTGTTCACTGTATCAATTTTAGTGTTCTGTATTTTTTGTCTGACACACGAAACCCTGTGAGTGATTTTCCAATACAATACAAGCTACATGCTTTTCAAAATACATTAAAGTGAAAAAATATGTGGCCTATATAGATTTAACACCAAGATTTTATGATTACGGTCTGTATTAATCACTTTAATAGTACTTGAACTCCATGAGTATAGCCTTACATTAAATTATAGACTAAATCAGAAATAATATTTTTTAAATTTGATATTTTTATTACGAAATTTTACTCCCGCTAAGTCAAAGCAAAGATTTAAGAAGATTAGGTAGAATGGGTTTGGTTCTTCAAAGATAGATTGTATTGTGCTAACACTTTTAAGCTTATACAAAACTAACAAGATGATATGCGTCCTTCGAAAAAGTACGTCATTTAACGTTACAACACTATTTCATCGCTCGCAGTTTCATGTCCTTGTTATCAACTGTTCAAACTGAAAATTTTTGAAATCTTAGTAAATAGCAAAACAGTCGATTGAAGTCCAACAGAAGTAATGATTCGGTGAACAAAGGCCGAGGTGGCTATTTTTTTGCTGTTGTGTAATTTCTTGGACATTTCGTGATCACTTCGACCAATTTTCAAATAGCAGAGCTAATCCATTAGAGATTTAGATTATATTTTGTATTTACTCTTTTTAAATTGATTTTACAGCAAAATTTTTAAAACTTATGTCGGTTTTGGAGCTAAATTGTTCAGAGTTTGACACACTTTCGCGCTCCTTTTTTCGCGTCTTCAGTTAACAATAATTTATGCGCAGATGATTCCAAATTTCAAGACAATCCTTCAGTAAAACGACGCTTTCGAAAAATATCTGTGGAAAAGTTGTCATCGATTGGTGGCGCAGTGCAAGCAGCAGTGACTCGTCGGCGCAAAAGTGGTAAGCATGGCATATGGAGTTGGTTAATGATTGGTGCATTGGGCTCCGGAGCTGGTTTTGTGGGTTCGATTCTTGGTCATCTTCCAATACTTCAAGTGCTTCACTATCATAAAGCAAAAGCTATAATTGCGCAGTTTAGAAAATGGTCAGTGCAGCATTTGAAGTGTACCAAGTGGTTACTGAGTTGCTCTTAGGGCTCCATTATCTGTAGCATGATGCGGATGAGTGTCAGATCCGTAGTCAGAAGGGGAGACAGAAACACTGCACCTCCCCTCTTTGACACAGCTCGTTCTCAAGTGTGCTTAGTATATTGCTGTGCCAGGACCAAAGCAGATCATATTTCTGAAGTTTTCAGCCTATTGTGATATGCTCTCTCCCTAAGTTTACGACTGCCATCGCCCGTAACAAATACTTTAGTTAAAGAAGGCCAAGTCTCTCATTGCAAAGTTGAGTTGCAAAAAAATCTGAAATCGCTTTGAAATTTGTTTTTATCAATTTTTTAGTGACCACTGAGCCACCAGGTATGATGAGCCAGTTACGAGACAAAAAGCTGGAAGGCAAAGATGGTAGTTGGACCGGAAGTGCGTCCCCATATGGGAAACCCAGGTCGCGTTGCATCACTTCCGCTTCAACTGATGATGGGGAATACGAGTCTGGAAAAAATAGTGACTCCGCTATTTTTTCTACAAGTCCGAAATCCGGTTTAGACTCCATTCCAACGTCTCCACTCCACACCAATTGTGTTCACGAAGGATATTTGGATTTTCGTAACAGAAAAAAGCGGTGGGAGAGGTAGGAACATCCATCGTTGTAATGAATGCCGATTTTTTTGCAAATAATTATCTAGTATTGGTCGATTTGCGGATGTTTTTGATTCAATAATCTTATATTTAGTGCTTTGACGTTTTCATGTTGTTTTAATTATCAGTATGCTCTATTGCATAAAAATCACATTGAAAAAATAATAAACCTATAAAATTTAACATAAACGTTTTCTGCTTTAACGGGTTTTTATGGGCTTCTAACTGGGGCTTCACGCCAGACAATGTGTTTCTATTGCAATTTTTCGGTCTGGGCAACTTACACGAAAACTTAGTCTAAAGATCAAAACTCTTATATTACTAAGTGAAAACTTGTTCGCAAAAGTCAAATCTTTATGTCGCAATAGGGTGTACAACTAGCTTAAGTACTGGGTAAAGCAGTGGTAACGCAATGCTGCTGTCGTGTTAAAAGCACAGCTGTCTTAAAAGTGCCCAAAATCCGTAGAATATAAGCTGTAAAGTTAGCATTGTTTTCTGGTTTTCTAGTATTCTCAAGTGCGTATGAAACTGAAGCTTTTTTGCTGCTTTGTCGTCTTCGTTTTATCTTGTTTGTGTTGTTTAGCATTTCATAACTAGAAACGAAATTCCTAATTTACTATTGCAAGTACGGATGCATTCATTGCGTTTTTTGTGTTGCTGGAGTACCGCAGAACTCTGTGCAAGTGATCAAAAAGTCAAAACAAATCTTCATTATACTCACGGTATTGAGCCGAAGCGTGTAACCAGTGGCGGGGCCCATTTCCGCGGCTGAGCGCCTGGGCAACACAGCTCCAGAGAAACGTCGCAGCGATGGCGAGCCCTTGGCGTCACTGTGCTGAGTTGATCGACCCGGGAATTAAACTGCAGACGTCCTGCACCAATAGCGTCTGCTTAAGAAGTGAGCTAACTGGCTGGTACTATGTGCTTATAATGTGCAGTGTGCTGTACTGTGCTAGCAGTGGAGAGCAAAATTTTTATAACTTTTGTAATTTTTCAGATACTGGTGCGTTTTACATGATACCTGTCTCTACTGCTACTTCTCCCCACAATCTGATAAAAGTCGTGACGTCATTTTGTTGCAAGGCTATGACGTAATCGCTGACGTCAAAAACTTAAATCGTGTGCGATTTATATTTCATCTGCAAAAACAGGTAAAAAATCTTGCTTAGTAGCCAAGACAATGTGTAGGGAAGAAAAGCTTTTCTATCATCGTTGTGAGAATTCAAGTGTAACAAGAACATCTGGGTACATTTTGTGATTAGGTTTCTTTTAAATTCTTATTTCACTTTCTTTTTTTTGTGATAATAAATCTCAAACGGGGGTGTACGCAGAAATTTTCTAAGAGGGGCGTGAAAGAAGTTTTTCACATTAAGGTACAATTTTTCTAGTAGAATCAGAGTGACAAAGAATTTTATCGTGTGTCGTAAAAGATCTGGTCATAGAGGGGCGCATAGAAGCCACTTTCGTACGCTACTTACGTCAAAGCGAAAGTACTTTGGTTAATACATATTTTACCATTTTATTTTAACATCCCAGCTTGTTACTAAAAGTATCTTAGTTTGGTTAACTTTCGGCTCACTGCGCTAATGAGATATTCGGTTTATATTGATAACAAATTTGTTTACTTTTACATAAACAAACGTTGTTTACAAAATAAGCATGCATAACGCAATTAGTATCATCTAATGTACTTATGTTAAAATATTGCAGGGATTTCCGAATATCTACTTCAGTTCGGACAATCACCGGGACTATCTCCTATGGGTGGGCTGCTTGGAAAAACAAATAACTAGGGAAAAACGGTCAAGGTAAACAACCCTTCTGACCTTTTTTTGGGAAGATGCACCGACAAACGATGCTCCATTAACAATGGCAAACTATCGCTAAAAACAATTCGCGGCTTGCGAGCAAAATCATCATAAGCATATGTAATCGCAGAAGTTAGTTCATGTGTATATTGCCTGACAGCAGTTGTAATTTTAAACGGTAAAATATATGGTCTAGATCAGTGGTTCCTAATCTGGGGCTCGCGAACCCCTGGGGGTTCACAAGAAAATTTCTGGGGTGCTTTGATGCTAGTTCGTAGCCAACAAAAAATTGGGGTGGGGGCTAGGGCCGGATTTGGGCAATAAGAGTCTCCGTTTTCATTGGCCTTAGTCATCGATTTCTAAAACAAGTTCCATACTCCAAATAGAGGGGCCGAAGCCCCGGTCCCCCCCCCCCCCCCCCCCGGGTACACCACTGCTAGAATGGCAGTCAAGTTTTCATGTATTACTAATGTTAAACTTCCTATACTAGAGAAAAAGGTGTGTTGATTGGAAATAGTTCGTACATTATGCCTGAATCTGCGTTATTGCGATGCACCAGTGCAAAATCCGCTACTTCTTGCAACTGGTAATCCATATTCTTATCACTTACATGAAGTGTTAAATCAAACAAAGAACCATTAATTTGGTGTATTGGGGGTTCGTTTACCTCTCGGGGAGTACCTCACCAGGAAAAAGTTAAGAACCCCTGTTCTGGATGAATGCATTTTGTTTTGTCTGCTTTCAGATCTATCCCTGATGAGTCTCCCTCAAATGTAGTCCCTGAATGCATTCTCAATGACGAACAAAAGAAAAGCCTGTTAAGGAAACACAGAGCTAGTTTACCCAACATCAGATCTACCCCGACAATAAGAAAAGAATTTCTGAAGCAGGTGGGTGCTACGCCACTTAGTGTTTAAACCAAATGTAAATCCGAACGTTAGATGTCGCCCATGATTTAACAGACGGTGAAATAATTGTACTTAGCTATGCAATGTATTTGGTACTTGGCATCGCAGAAAATGACCCAGTTGAGCATCTAAGCCGCGAAGTAAGCTCTGCAGCTCAAAACCACTACTTGATAATATAACATCTAAGCTACAGTCAGTTAAGACTAGGTCTTGTAGCCGCACGTCGTATCATTGCAACAATTTCAAAATTTATAGCCGAAACATTGAACGTGGTTTGACCGCTACTCCAAACAGAAAGCTCTCTGGGTTTAACGGTAAGAGTGCTCAACAGATATTGGGTTGTTTTTGCCCCGTTTTAGCCATTTGCAAAATGAATAGTATTATATTTGTAGAGGTGTGGAAGTTCTCAAACGAAGATGGATCAAGATTTTGTTGCGATACAAAAACAAAATCTTCTCAATGAATTGGCGATTCAAAAAAAGCAATTAATGGAAGAGCAACTTCTCTTGGAAGGTCTTCCCACTTCCTCCAAAACAGAAAAGAAGAAATCTCCATTTCTGAAAAGGTCATCAAAAGATGAAATTTTGCAACAATATGAAAAGCAAAAAGTTCAGGAAGAATTAAGAGCGAAGAATTTTCAAACAGTTTTAACCTGGTAAGTACAACAATATTCTTACTTTAGTAGATGGTGAGCCCTTTTCACAAAGAAAGAAGCAAGGTTATGACAGTCATAATTACAAGGCAAAAATTGTCTAAGAAGGAAAATCTGAAACCAAAAATGTCCTGATATTGTTTAATATTGTTTGATTTTAAAAACGGATTAGCTCAGTTGTTAAGCGCACGCTATCGTTGCGGAAGGTCTGGGGCTCGATTTCCGGACCAAGCAAATTGGACACAGTGTCGCCAACGGCTCGTCACCATTACGACGTTGTTTCGGAGCTGTGTTGCCCAGGCGCTAAGCCGCGGAGATGGGCCCCACCACTCGATACACGCTTCGGGGTAATACCGCGAGTATAATGAAGATTTGATTTTTTGATTTAAAAACTTTTCGTCTTTCTATTTGTCCTAGTATAAATCTTTTGTTTCAGTCGTCGTAATTCTTTCCACATAAAGATGGCTCATATCAACAAAAACATGTCCCCTTCTCTCAACGATTCAGGAAAACGAGAGAACTTTGCCAAATTGGTGGAAATGGAAAAAAAGCTAAAAGAGACCAAAATTTCTCTCGCTCTCATTGACAGAGAAATAGAAGAAGGCAATGCCACTGCCCAGGTAGGCTGGATGATTTTTTAACAAAATATTGTCATGAAAGAAAAGCAAACTACAAATCAAAAAGTGACATTTTCTTTCACCCACCATCATTAAAATTGACCTCTAAGAAACTGAAGTTATTTTTAAAACTTTGAATCGACAATTAAACGGAGTAGTGAAGAGATTGCGAAGTTATTTTGCATATTTGAGCCACTTGATGTAAGCTAAATCTGACACGCTCCAGTCTCAAACCGAACATGCCAAGAAGTAGCCCATGCGCTAGGTCATGTCACTAACTTTGACAAAAATCTTGGGACCTCACTGGCTCACACATTCCCAGCCAAAAGTGCAAAGCAATTTTCACATCATCTTCAGAAAAGAAGTAGGAATTTCATTGCGACCACACTGACTGGGATATCTCAGTGTCTTTGAGACTTTTTTGATTTGTTTATTATTGCGTCACATACGTTGCATGGTAAGTAACAATATAAAATGTCTCCTTAACATTGAGACGTCTCAGTTGGTGTGATCGGACCGCTGTGCTTACTCTGTTTACATTTTACTTTTTTCTTCCAGCACAACCTCGAACGACTTCAGCGTAAGCGTGATTTGGAGCTATTCATTCTCGAACAGCAGGAAGCGATGGACGTGATGCGTCGACGTCGATCGAAAGATGAGTCGCCACGTCGACAACGTCGTCGATCATGTGATTTGTCTATGACGTCATCAAACGCTCAAACTTCAGATTTGTTTATCATTAATAATAACCTCAATGCGACAGCAACTTCATCAACACAACCATTGGTGAGAAGATATTGACGTCATACATAGCTGGCCTGCTTTCAGAACATACTCTACTCTAACCTTAAGCAAACAAGGTTTTGTTGAATACCAAAGACCCAAAAATTAGTAGTCACAGTTTTCAAAGTACCAGTATTTTCATGTTACAAATCAAAATCAGATCTTCATTATACTCGCGGTATTACGCCGAAGCGTGTAACGAGTAGCGGGGCTCATCTTCACGGCTGGGCAACACAGCTTCGAAGAAATGCCGCCACGGTGCCGAGCGATTGGCGACGCTATGCCGATATAATCGTACCGGGAATCAAACCCAAGGCCTGCGGCACCAATAGCGTGGCTTAATAACTGAGCTAACCGACTGGTTATTTTAATGTTACTTAAAACAACTTTGTAAATTTGAAAAATTGTTTTAGGAAAAAGAATTTTCTTCGCTTCACACTGTCACAAATCCCTCTGATCCGTTCGATTTTTCCTCTCCCGTGAAAGAAAAATCCAAGTTTTATTTGGGTCCGGATGAAGATGTCACTACGGATGAGGATAGCGGATTCCAAGCTTCCAACGAAAAACTTGAAGGAGAAATATTGGATCCACTTCATCATATGTCTCTGAAAGGAAGTTTTTCATACTCTTCCAAGCAATCCAGTGAAATGGATGGACTCCGTATGTCTTGCTCCTCCATGGATCAGGACGACTCTGTTTGCAAATCTTCACCTTCTCATTTCACGTCAGAACCGGAGGAGATTGACTCTTCAATAATGGCGAAAATTGAGGTAAATGCATTCTGAATCTTTAAGATTTAGCTAGGACCCTTTTTACTATCTTGTTCTGGAGCTGTAGACTCGGGTTTGAGTCCGAATCGGGTCAAACCAATGACTATAAAAATTGAGATTCTCAGCTTCCCTGCTTGACGCTCAGCATTGAAGGGACAGTGTGGAATACAAGCCGGTAAGTTTACTTGTGCCGTTGGGAAAGGCACTTAGCGGGGTTTGCAATATCGTGTTGTGGTAGACAGAGGATGGCCGGCAACTCCTAAGCAAGCTCGTTATAACGCTTCTTTCTTGTGATGGAAGGATAAATATGCAACTGAATATATACATAGTAACTCCAATATTTTGAGATTACAGTAGGCTACTTTTCAGAAGTCGGAAAAAGACTGGAATACATTTAATATAGTTAAGTTTTTATGCTTTTTTTGAGGTAGTCGCCTCAATTTAATAGCGTTTGTTTTTTAGTCGATAGTCTTACTTAAAAACAATTTTAAATATCATTTCAATAAACAGCTCCTTTTTGCTGCGTAGGATTTCGAAGTTTTTGCGAAAATGAAACTAAAAGAGGCGCATAAGCAAAGAAGATAAAACATTTCATTGAAAACTTGATTCACCTTCACAAGGACGAAAGTGCAATTGATGACTCTACAAAGCAGTGTTCTATAGGTTCATGACTTCACATTTTCGTCTTGGTATCATTTCTTGCATTATGGCGTTTTGAAAGTTCACAGTTTTTACGCTGTCGGCTAGTCGTACATCAAGGGTTTGCAAGCTCAACGCCAAAACAAAATAACTGAAGTTTTGAATGATAGACATTTCATTCGAATGCTTTTCATGTGATCTTCTTTTGTAAGATTTTCAGTGGGTTTGGCATTTTTTCCAGTCAGGAAGCCAGAAAAGAAATGGGGTAGGCTGCTGTTACTGTGATTGCTGGAATGCAAACCCAATAAATTTGAACATAAGACAATCAAGGCATATCGGCACTGTTGGAAATCTTTGTAGTGTTTTATTGTGCAGTAAGGCACAAATGATTTTAAAGCTTTAAGCATTTAAATTTTGCTTTTGAACAATTTGAGATGTGGATTTGCCAATGACGTTGCTTAATACTTAAGCTATTTACTTCTTTCAGCCATAGATTTAAAAGCTCTCCTGGATATAAAAAACAAGCGCTGTATATCAAAAAATTGCCTTGTTTTGTCTTGAATGATTTTTTCATTGTTTTATTAACAAATTTTTGCCTTGTTTATTTTAGTTTTAAAGCATTAGTAATTTTGTTTATGTTATTGTGACGTCAGTGTAATTTATTCCACTGCAACTTTTTGCAAAGTTTCATTTCAAAAATTATCATGTTCCGTTTCTATTTTATATACCGGAGAAAATGAATTTATTGATTGGCGGCAATATAAAGTTGAGATTTAACCATGTGTTGTATTTTTTCCGTGAGACAAGTAAACTGCAGTTTTGGGCAGCAACAGTTAAAGTTGCAAGCTTTTAGGTAGGGTATAAAAAATACGTAGATGGGCAATTAATGCATAATGTTAACTTTGTTAACCACTCCCTCGTTAGCAAATGTTCTACCTCCGCTAAATAGCATAATGCTTAGAACTCACTAGTTTTAGTAGAAAACATCCAGCCAGAATAATGAAAAACATTTTTTGATTACTTGACATTTCAAGATTTTACTTTTGACAATGGCATGAGTAGCATCTTGAAGCGTGAAGCAATTAAAGATATTTTCAGTTAATCTGGCAGAATGTTTTCTATTAATTCGATAAATTTAGCTTCAATTAACGAAAGTTAATTGAATCCGATAGATTGTTACTTTTTGTCTTTATGGCATTTGCTTCAAAACACTACAAAATTTTGAAATAATACTGTTTGTAGAAGAAAATTTTCACCCGCAAACAATATTTTTTGTTGCATTTATCTTACTTTTTTAACTCCATGATTAGAATTGCTGTATTTTTTTGCTAGGTCTTCGACGTCAAAGTTAACGAAGAAACGTCAAAGGATGTCAATTTGTTCCATTTCAAAAAGCATTTTCACGAATTAACTGCCGCTTAGCTCAGTCGGTTGAGACATCGCTATCAGTGCGGAAGGTCTGAGTTCGTTACCCGGGTCGGTCAAATCGGATACAGTGTCGCCAACGGCTCGCCACCACTTCAACGTTTTTTCGAAGCTGTGTTGCCCAGACGCTAAGCCGCGAAGATTGGCCCGCCACTCGTTACACGCTTCGGCTTAATAACGCAAGCATAATGAAAATTTTGATTTTTTATATAGATTACATGAAAAACTTAGCTTCGTAATTAACAATTAAACATCGTTCCTGTCCATCAAACTGGAGCAATTTTTTGAACTGCAAATGTTGTTTTTGACGATTTTTCCATGTGTTGATATTGTTTTCAGCTTCTTTGGCGGCTTAAATGAGCACCTCATGACTCCGGATGGAAGAAAGAAATGATAACGTTATCAATATTGTTTAGGAAAACTTTAGGTGCCCCAAAACAGCTGTATTGATTCACCCCAAAAAAGCAATATTTCCTCATTTTTTTTTCTTATTTGAGGGGGTCAGTTTTTATTTTTAATAGCCCAAAGTAGGCATTAAGGCTCTGGTGGTGCAAAATATAGGTCACTCTCGTTTCTCAATTTTACTAAAAATTGCTTTTAAAACGACTAAGTTCGTAACGAATAATTCAACAGTGATTAAGGGAGCTTGCGCTCTTCGAGTCAGCAACCACCCTGTAAGTATGTCAAATGAAATCGGCCCCAGCAGCAAATCGAACCCATCACGTGGGTTCTGTCACTAGGGCGCGGTACCGCAAGGCCATGTCGCGTAACGAAGGCATTTTTAATTTTTGACTTGAAAAGCAACTGCTTCACAACCTTAGGTTCCTTTGCTGTGTTTTAATTAAGAAACAAAACACCTGTTATTATTATCGATTTCATTCATAAGAACATATTGAGCCAGCCCATAATCCTTATGTCTGCAGAGTGCAGAGTTGTTTATTGATATAAAATTGAACTGAAAAACGAAATTTAAAAATAAATAAAATATATACATTATACAGACCTGCGAAAATCAATTTAAAATCAATATACAGACGGTACCTGTTTTTTTTCTATTTATTTTTTTTATTTTCTAATTATTAGATCAATAAAATATAGACCAATATTGAATATAGGCCAAAACATTACGAGATGCAAATGTCTCAATAAAAAAAGCAGAAATAAGCAATTTATTTCTCAATTTTATTCACAGTTAAAATCATTGCAACAGTCATAAATATTTTCGCTTAAACTTAAGCAACAAAATTGAGCAAGGTGTCTAGAAAAAGCAAACCCGATTTATTAGACCTACTGTAGTATGCACACTATCACTCAGTTCACTTGTCCCATTTTCGGAGTCTTTAGGCCTAAGTTCGTGGTTCTATAGTTTCTGCATCATAATCCGTTTCTTCATATCATGATCACTTTTTATTTACTATGACATCAAAAATGTAATTATGATGCAGAAACTAGAACCAGGAGCCGCTGACCTAAAACCCACTGAAATTAAACATGTGGACAGAATATAATATTCAAATATTGGCAAGTTACCTTCTAACTGCAAATTCTACTACTACGATCGGGACCTCAAAAAACACCAAAAGAGTCATTTCAAAATTTTTGAATGCATGATGCACATATTAGCGGTGACATACTGTATTTAAGCAGTAGTAGAGACCTTACACTTGATGTCCATCATTGGGCTTTGAGGAAAAACACCCATCTTTAATATGTAGCCTAATCCACTTGCCGTAGGTCCTAATGTAAGCACAAGCCTAGAACCCGAAAACATATCCTAAGTGGTGCTTATAGACAGGCAGGGATGCCTAGGTGTGTTAAGGACAAAAATCTCATAAAGTGGTCAAGGATTTCTTTAGAAATAAATTTGCAAAAATGGTCAGTTTAGGGAAAAGGAGCTTAAGGGTACGATATTAGACATATATGAGCATAATCACCCTGTCCACACGTCCAATTTTGGTTGCCTTTAGGCCCACGGTTCTTGATTCTAGTTTCTGCTTTATAATTGATTTTTCGATGTCATAGTGAAAAAAAGTAATTGTGACATCGAAAAATTGATTATGATGCAGAAACTAGGACCAAGAGTTGAGGTCTAAAACCCACAAAAATTAAACAAGGGGACAGGATAGGCCTAAATATCTTGAGTCACAAATATTATGCTGCGTAAAAACGCTTTCTTGAAGGACAAGGGAAAAAAGTCCTTTTTTATCTAACAGCACCTTCAGTGAGCCTTTTGTTACAATTATAAACGCATACTCTACAATGAACGGTACAAATAAATCAAGAACTGAATTGGAGCACAGTTATAAACAAGAATGTATGGAATCACAACACAGTGTTAAAAGTTTTTATAAACTTAGTAAAATTTTAACACGCAGTTACTACATGCTGTTGAAACGCCGTAACTTATAACACAGCTGGGAGTTGGAGCTGTAAGTACGATCGACTTATCAAGATTATTTTGAAAATACTGTAAATGAATCCGTGCAGTTTAAAACTTGTGAAAATTTTTGACCAATACAGTTTCTCTTTTCCTTCTACTATTTCGCTTTATAGAGCCCTTTTTGTAAGTTGGAATTTACATTTTCGGTCAAACTTTTACATTGTATTAAGATGCAAAATGTAAGTAGGCAGAAGGCGTTTAGGCAGAAGGGGCAAGAAAGTGTATTTTGTAAACAGAGTAAAATTTTTCGGTAGTTATTCCCCCTCCCAGGGCCGGATTTATCAATAGGCTAGGCAGGCTGAAGCAGAGGCCTCGAAAAAACAAAGGGCCTCGTCACGATCAGCGAAGACCTTTTCTTTTCTTTTTAAGACCGACCATCGAGACTTTTATATACGTACGTATAGATAAGTCTGATCATTGGTCATGCACTTTGGCACAAGGGCCTCATTGATGGAACAGCCTGGGGCCTCTCATTGTCCACACTCGGCACTGACTTCCCCAAAAAAAGATGATTGCCTTCGGAGAAAACTTTCTGCCTACGCCCATGCAAGGAGAGTGGGCAAAAAGAAGTAGGAAATAAGGAGCTGTCGCTCAAGCAGCACAAATCTCTCGAACATACCTATTACCCAACAACATACAGTATTTCAAAAAAACAACAGTGCTTGGTGGTTCTAGTAACACATATTTTTTTGCTGCGTATTGCACAAATTTTAACGATGCCAAAACAAAGTACACACGATTAATACATAAAGTAAGAACTATACAGCGGCAGTGATAAAAGAAATAAACAAAAAACTGAACTTATTAGAAAGTAACAAAACTTATGAATTTATCCAAAACAACACGAACGAAATAGTTTCAGAATGCAACTTATGATATTTTTGAATTCTTTAATTACAAAAATAAGAGCCGATAATATTGGAAACATTTGAATTTTTAGGGGCGTATCGCTTTTACACTTAAACCATTGCCAATCTTATTCAAATATTACACTTAAACCATTGTCATGAATAAGATTGACTACGGTTTAAGTGTAAAACTGAAACGTCTCTAAAAATTCAAATGTTTCTGATATTATTGACTCTTATTTTTGTAATTGAAATAGGTTCAGTTCAACCAAATTTACCAACTTATGAAAACAACCGCAATAAACAAAATAAAAAAAAAGAAATAATATAAAAATAACAAGCAACAAGATATTTTTTCGGCAAGTCAAGAATACAGACTGTAACGATATGCAAAAAAATTTTGAAGAAATTGATAAGGAATCGCTTCTCGCAGGCTTTTGGCCTATGCATTATGCAGGGAACAGCTGTTGCAAAAACCGCCGGAGAGAGATAATTATCAGCCTCCGAAAGCTTGCTTCAAATTGGCAAACACAGCGTGAAATCAGAAAACTGAACGACAAACTCTCCAATTGCTTTTCCCTTTTGCACCTGTTGGCCTATTTTGCATTCATTATTATTTTAAAACTACAAAAAATATTATTCAAAATTTTCAATTGCTGGTTTGACAATAAATGCTGGTATTTTGAAATATTAAATTTCGCAACGGTGCTGTTTTCCTACGCATATCAGTATTACAATATTACGACCTTAATCTACCTATCCCGGCAATAAAATCAAACTGCCCAAAAACTTTCATATCAGTCTAAAGTTAGAACTTTACTTTTAACAGCTCGAAATCGACCGAATAATTTGACTCGATTAATGCTTTGAAATTTACATCGCTTTTTCAAAAATTAGCTTATTGCATTTAGTATTATTCGAGAACATACAGGGTGTTCATAAAGTCCCACATAATTTTAAATTTTTTTGTAAAGTCAGTTCTCAAAATATCTTAACTACAGTAGGTTGATTTTATTTTAGTCAGCGCTACTTAATGTTTTTTGTTAAAATAAAATTTTCGTTTCATGAAAGTGTTAAACAAACTCCTAATAATTTAATATGAGTTTATTTAGCTCTTTCATAAGACACACCTGAAAATCATATGTGAAACACAAAGTTTTATTTTAAATAAAAACTTTGAGCAGCGGTTATTAAAATAAAACCAACCTGGTGAAGATATTTTGAAAATTGACTCACAAAACAATTAGAAACTGTATCAGGACTTTACGAAGAACCTGTATTGCGGTATTGCAACCGTTTTTTAACCGGTGAAAACCGAGTTTTAAAATTTGCCAAAATACAACTGAAAATAATTAACTTTTTAAGATAACTTTAAATTCCGCTTTCACTATTTTACTTATTATAGATTTATAACATGAACTTATACTATAATAACAAAAAGATAACAAAAAAGAATATATAAACTAAATACAGCAAACACAAAAATGCGATAAGCATACCCGTAATATTATCTTACGTTTAGGGTAGAAGTTTCAATAGATTTAGATGAAATTTCTTTGCAGTAAAAGCATCAGTCTTATTTTGGCAAGAAAAGTAGACAATATTAATTCATGGAGCTCTTTCAAAAGTAAGCAGAGTTTTCAAATTAAAAATGCAAAAATTTAAGGCTTCGTTGTTTTGAGAATTAGAAAATAATTTTTCTCATTCTAACCAATCTTTGCAATAGGTCAATTCACAAAATTTAAACTATATATCGACAAAAAATTGACGATATTGAAAAAAAAAATTTTGCTTGTGTTACATCTCTTTGGTGTATTGTAATTACTTATACACCGACACCGAATATCGTTTATGAAATAACCTGTTACGAAAAAAAACTTGACAAAATTTGGTACCAGTAGTTAACATAAAAAGATAAAAACGTTAAATCAGTTGCAAATACAGTCGTTTTACAAGTCCAACTGGATTTATTCTTGGCGTAATATATTGCTGAGGTGGGCAATATAATTCAAAGTCTGTCGGAGGACTTCTACTTCGGACAACTCTTCTTTCTGATGATTCTTAGGAGGAAGGAGGAGACGGAGTCGTTCAAAGGCGCTTTCCATGTCTCTTTTGTTTTTGCGTTTTCTGTAAAACAAAAAATTCACTTGGTGCTTGCTTTATGCTGAAGTTATCAGAGCTCTTTTGCGCGACGTAGCGCTTGAAGTCAACATCGATCCGAGCATACAAGACTGCTGCTTCAATGGTAAATCACCGGATGATCGCATCACTGACCTCACTTGCCCGATAATCGATATCAGCCTCCCAACTTCATGACACTCTAAACCTCCAGGCCAAGCAGTTGTCTTCATCTTCGTGCTCAAGGCCTTCAATGTTGATTCACAGCAGTACCTCTTTTATGATGTATTTAGCACGATTCTACCTTCAAACTTGGCCTCTCAGCAACAAAAACAACGGCTTTGAAAAATCGGAAACTTAGAGCCACAGCTGAAAATGGTTGGCAAACTAATAGTTAATATATTATTTTTAACAACGCGTGAATTTTTACTTGGCAATCAGCTCCAATGCCTGACTTGGTGGTGTTATTTCGAGGATCACTGCTTATGTTGGCAATTGCAACTCTTTGTTGTACATTATTATTTAGAAATTGCGGAATTACTCTATCGCATAAATTTTAATTTTATAAAGAAGTATAGTTTGTCCTTGATTGAACATCATCAGTCTTATTCAATTCAAATGATGTCCAATCAAGGACGAAATATGTTTCTTTATAAAATTAAAATGTATGTGATAGAGTGATTTTGCAATTTTTGAACAATCATGTTTATTTTTTACCTTATGAATTCTTTTTGTTTGTGATTCCTTTTTCGGAGGGTTTTTCTTTTGCCCAAATTTTCTTCATTATATGTGGTCATCATTTCAAAAACACTCTATCGTATGTAACCAGTTAACAATTACTAGAAAAGTTAAATAGCAATAAATAACTGAAAAGAAAGAGTTCATCATATACAGATCGCTTACAAAGAGAGTTTTCTTTACAATTCAAAACACAAATAAAGCTCCTGGCTGAGTTTGTGACGAAGTGTAACATACAACTTACATCAAAACTAAAATTCATCATCAGGGATGAAAGCAGAAATTTTCCGAGGAGGGGGCGTGAGGAGTGCCTCCAAATTGAGGTAAAAGCTTTACGCAAGCACAGGAAAAGATCTGCCGGAGGGCGCATGAAAGTGCCCTGCGTACACCACTGCTGGTCCTCAATTTCTTTGTTGATGGGTCGATTAAAAATTGGAATAACACTTCGCGAGTGTTCAGCTATTTTTTGACACAGTTGAATGCAATTGGAAAAATTCTTGCTTTCTATTAGGTAAACTTATTCACGCATAAGCTTGTTTAATAGACCTAACAATTTTTGTACCTACTGAAATAGCACAAACTTAACCCATACAATACCCGTCTGGTTTATGGCAGTCGTTTTTAAATTGTACGCAGTGCTTGCAAAGTCGACTACGTAACAACTAATAAAATTGCAAAATATCGTTAAATCTTAAAGATAGTTCGTTTTAATCTTGCTGAAAAATTAAAACTGCAATGCCGTAAAGTTTTGAACATTGGCGAGCCTTAATCCTGCTGAAAATTTAGTCTTTTACTCGCCAAAGCCAAGTTCACATAATGAGGTAATTCAATCGATGTTCACGGCGTCTGATGAAGAAGCCTGGGTCAGGGCCTCCGGAGAAAAGAAATCGAACGATTTTTCTTTTCCAAAGGCCACAGCTCAATATTTTTATTTTTTTCGGGGCATTTTCAATCAAAAAATCGCTTGGACGAAATGCTAAGGGACTCTCGATCGAAAATTTTAATAAATTATAAATAAACTTTGTTTCAACGCTGCTTTTTAGTCTTGAACTACAAATCTGTCAAACTGAGCAGTTTTATTTTTTAAATCAAACTACTATAGTAACACTGTAACAGTATGTTGATTAGCTCATACTGATGAGAACAACTAATTAATTGTTGACGTCAAAATGTTTACCTCATTGAAAGTTCAATGCTCAAAAGCTGCAAAATTACCAACCCTTCTGAAAATAGAAGAGTTACAATCGAAAATGCTTTTGGTACAGCTTAGATGGCCGAGTGGTATAGAGCGTCTGTCTCTGGAGCTGTAGACTCGGGTTTGATTCCGAGTCGGGTCAAACCAATGACTTCAAAATTGGTATTCACAGCTTCCCTGCTTGACGCTCAGCATTAAACGGACAGTGTGGAGGACAAACCAGCAAGTTTACTTGTTGTGCCGTTGGAAAAGGCACTTAGCGGGATTCCCCCATCTTGGTGTGGTAGACAGATGGCTGGCAACTCCTAAGCGAGCTCGTATAGCGCTTTGATCGCTTTCTCGTGATAGGAGGATAAATATGCAACTTACTTTTAGGTTATGAGAGTCTAAATTTGAGTAATTTTTCTAAAAAACATTTTTTGATTTTTGAAACTTATCTATTTGTATTGATTACTTTTCTCTCCTAAGTGTATTGATTATTTTTCGCTACAACCGTTGTCCCAGTAGTCAGCGATACAAATGCATCACGATTTCAGCAAACTCGATACCTTAACACACGTTTATTTTGTGCAGTTGACCGGTGACTATAGGGGTAGAGACAAGTAAAATTTAAGGGGTTTTTACTAATTTTTTCAGACCCAGAAACAGTCCTGTAATGCTCGTATTCACCCTGCAATGCTTATCATAAAGTTTTCAGTAAGATTGTACAAAAGGGGTGGGAGGACGCAAAACAAAAGAGAGTAAGTCCTCAAGTTGAAAAGGTTAACAAATCCGTAAGCGCCTTTTTTGCAAACGGGTAATCAAGGGGGATTCTCGCGTAGATCACGGGAAATATTTTAAATGCCAGCAAGAGTCGGTGAAGGAAACGCATTATAACTTAATAACCAACCAGAAATAAAATCCACTGACTGCCTGTCGTAATTATTCGTTAAGCATTACGTCATGTCACGACACTGTTGTAAACCTGAATTAAGGGATTTTCCTGCCAACGTAAGTAATTTAAACAGCAATCTAATGTAACTGATGAGAGTTGAGAAAGCGGAACAGTGTACTCTATATGATTATTTTCAGTTTGTTTTGAATTTAAACTTTTAATTAAGTTTTTCAAAGTTTTTTAACCTGCTGCTGAACTAGTACTGAAACTGCATATTAAACGCTCTACATTTACTGTACTTTAAAAAGTGCACCAGTTTACTGGTTTGTCTAGCTGGTAATAGCTACACGTATTGACGATACAGAACACTATATTTTTTCACTTTATCATTTTAGAGAACAATTAAGAATAATTTTTCAAAATTTTCTGATCAGATGACATCTGCTCGTCGAAAGCTTTCATTAAACGTAGCTTGAGCGTAGCATACGGATACAAGCAGCCCTTATAGATTTCCGATATTCTCTGATCAATTTTTGTCCGTCTGCCACTAACCTATACGGTTCACTATATTTCCTTCTAAATATTGCAGAAATTTTTTGGTATTTTTTAGACGCAGTGTTTAGGCAAAGATCTCGCCTCTTTTCTAAATGATATTTTTATTATAAATATACCCTACGGATCAAAGCTCGTGAAATTAACAACTCTAAATATTGCTTAAGTAATGCGTAACTCTTCCCAAACGCAAAAAATCGCTTTCGAAACGCTTGCGTCAACTTTTGTATGCGCCACACTATTAGCCACGCAATTCAGCTCCATTAAAAAACTTGCTTTATTTGGCTAGTTTTCTAGCTGAAAGGGCTGGCCAGGGCCGGATTTACGTATAGGATAAGCAGGTTTAAGCCTAGAACCTTGGAAAAAATGGAGGGCCTCGGAGAAAATGAGGGGCCTCATCACGAACAATGAAGACTTTTTTTGGTCTTCACCGATATTTTCAGTGAAAACGCGACATCTGTGGACATGAAGACCTTTTTTTAGTCTTTACCGATTTTTGGTGAAAAAAATAGAAATAACCTAGGGCCTTTCATTGTCTAAATCCGGCCCTGGAGCTGGCTAGGCTAAAAATATTGTTTTATTCCTATTGCAAGCCTATACATGATCGCCGATAAATAAACGACTTTTCTGAATTTAGCAAATAGCGATTCACCTTCACCCGACGGAATGATGTACACTTAAGCAAAATGAAGGAATAGACTTTTGCAGTGGTTCTAAACCTCATATAGTTTGTGGTACCCTGCTCAGCTATAAAATTTTTTCTCGGTGTTTCATTCATAGTAGCTACAGCCGTCCGCTGGTCATAAATGGTAAATTACCGTTAACAGGTTAATGAAACCTGACCTCGTCGCCTCCAAGTTAATGTTCGGTGGACCCCGTTTGAGAACTTCTGGAATAGTCTATTGAACTCATATTAACACCGCAGGAACATGTTACAGATTATTATTTGAACTTTACGCGACGTCGGTACGCTCGAGTTAGTCGCAAACTTATACCACACACGTATAGTCAACTGTAGTGTTGCTATGTTCTGCATCTGCTACAAACTGCAGACAGTTCCAGCTTTGATGGACTCAACAGGTAAAATTTGCACCACTATTTCGTTCTTATAGAATAGCGCATTATTTGTCGATTTGAATTCTCTAACTTCTGTCATCTGGTTTTTAATTTGGTTTGACCGCCTGCAAGAAGAAAACGCAGAAGCGGCATCTGGTCATTCCCGCGTTCAAATCAATAGAAAAAACATCTGTCGCCCGTGTTTTGGCATCGCAATCTCAAAGACAATACTGTGCTCGATTTTGAAAAAATTATTAAATTTATCTCACAAATTATGAGCTGCTGAGATTGCGAAAAAATTCTTTCCAAATCACCATTTTTTTAAAAATGCTGTTACGAGTTCAACTTATACCTGTAGAGACCCAGATAAAAAATTTTTTTTTCCACAATTTGTTTCAATTTCAAAAACCCAATCATCATTTTTGAGTCCCAAATTACGCGGGCCCCGAAACACCTTAAAAAAGGGGTGTCTGTCAGTCGTAAAGTACATTACCAGCATTATTGATTCCCAAAAACAGGAGCTGTCTTACGTTTATAGTTAGTGCGTGGAGCGCTACTGCTGTCGAGATTGTGGATTCGGTTTTACGTCAAAGCAAAATTTCAAAAATTCTGCGAAGCAAACAAGCATTTATTTAGTGAAAAATTGTTGCGGAGTTACAATATGTTGGTAACTTGAAAAGACAACGTTACAAAACACAACAGTCGTAAAGCGCTATCACTGTAAATGCAGTTAATGGCATTTTATTCTGTTCGTTGGAGCGTTGAGGTAAAGCTAAATACAGTATAGGCAAAACTCTGGGGCAAAGAAAAGAGGTTTCTCTAAACTTTAAAAGAAAGTCATAAGCGCTTGGGGAAAAGCGCATCCAATGCTCTTAAACATAAACTTGAATCCAAAAACGAACCCAAGTAAGCGATGTTTAATATTTTTTGAACATATTGGCAGAAGACTCAAAAGAGAAACCCATCTATATAAAACGCGCACAAGATTGTAGATAAATTTGGTCCCCTGGTTTGCTTCCGACTCAAAACCATAACCGAACCACACGGGTATTTCATCCAGCTTCGAAAACTTATTCTACCAACACCAGGTATATGTGTAAGTTGTGTAATTTGTGTAAATATTAATAACATTAGCTGTTATGGAAACACCTTGCCTTGGACTCACCAAACTTTCTAGGGTGTTTACAAAAAAGTGCTTACAAAAGTAGAGTTTCACCTCCTTACACCTGCTCGTTTCATTACTTATCAACAATATGTTTAATTTCCCGCGCCATTTTTTCGAACACGTCATCATTGACGGCTGTTGCAGGGCAGCGTCATATACAGGGTGGAGTAGGTAGTGGAATTCCCGTGGAAAATTGGGCTTTTTATTGTAGCAGCAAAAATTCGCTGAGCGTTTAGGTTTATAATAAGTGCTAATGGCTTTTTTCTGCGACAGCGCAGGTGACAGATCCTACGTGACGGGTTCGATTCACGGCTGAAGCCGATCGCATTTGACATATATAACGGGTGGCTGCTGACTCGTGTTGCAACTCTCAATTACAGTTGAATTTTCGTTCAATATCATTTGAAAATAGCTGAGGTTATTTATTCTTATTTTATTTACGGCTCGTTTTATCATTAACTTTTATTCTTCGTTTCCAATTTTTCTATTACGGCGAGCCAGGGCCGGTGCCAAGGGAGGGGGGGCTGGCCCCCCAATCGACACGCTTGGTCCCCCCAATTAACAAGTTTATTCTTTTGAAGACAGCGGCTTTTGTGCTTAATTTCTAACTATGCCCCCCCTCTGATAAACGCTTAGCCCCCCTAAGTCGATTGCTCTGGCGCCGGTTCTGCAGCGAGCTCAATTAAGTAGGATTGAATTGTAAGATGTTTTGTGGCTAAGTCGACGAAATTCCCGTCTGCTTGTCCGAATGATGAAAGAGCTATAAAATTGGGATTCGTGGTTCAACGCTCGATCGAGTAAACTCAGTTCCGTCCTGCGTGGCCCTGGTCGCTGACTTACAGAAACTGACACTCAGTGGCTTAGCGAGAATTTTTAAAAAGGGAGGGGGCATCGATCCCAAAAGCCTTGAAAAGAATCTGGCATGGCACAATGCCCCCCCCCCCAAATGCGCTCCTGCTGACACTTCAAACTCGTGACACACTGCAAAGCATCCTGTGAGTTAATGAATTTTTCACATCCTGCGTAAAGCAAAACGTAACTTAGTTTAGGAAGTATTTTGACCAATATGATGATAGTAACCACTTTTTAAAAATAGTAAAGAATAATGACAACCAGTAGCGTAGTCCTCTGTAAATACGCTCGTAATGATAACATCTGTTTTAAAAAATTAGAAAGAGGCTTTCCTCGTGGTTGCAGACCCTATTACAAAAAGTAATCCAAAAAATATACTCCACATCCAACACCAACTGCATGTTTACTGTATTTCTGTCAATATTTTGTTTTGTAGTAAAAAATTGATTGTATTTTTATAATAGTGTATACCGGTTTTTGATGATAAACCACATTCAAAAAAAACTACCACAAAATTATTGAACCACAGCGCCACCTTGCAGTAATGAACCTGTAATGAACGGTCACTTGGTAACGCAAAAACAACGAAAATTCATTAGCACAGCTACGCCGCTTGCGAGCTATCCACGTGAAGATCGGATCTTAACACAAGTAAATGAATATTCGGCGGTAATACATTTGTAACGAAATTTGGATCTTCAGTATCCAACGCCAGAGCGCCAGAAACACTTCGAACATGAACGTCGTTGTTCTTTTCACGCATTCCGCTACGTTGGCATACAACCGGCCGGTAAAAGACACCGCTTTCGGCGCAGGGTCTGGGGTTCGATTCCTGGGCTAGCTAATCGGACACAGTGTCGCCAAAGGCTTACCACCGCTGCGACGTTTCTTCGGAGCTGTGCCCCGCCACTCGTTACACGCATCGGCATAATGCCACGTGTAAAATGAGGATTTGATTTTTTGACATTGGTATCAGTACTTGAACATTGGAATCAACAGGACTTTTAAGAAAATTTTGTGTCAAGAAAATAAAACAAAATAAGAATAAAATAGTGTACAACTTGTGCTTTAAATTCTTTCAATCGATGTGAGCATTCAAATTTAAAACCCATAAAGAGCTGCATTAGTTCTTCTGATAGTTTTATTATTGTTTTGCTTTCAGCCTCTGCTATTATTTCCATTTGTGTTTCTGTGCTTTTTTTTTTTTCATAGCTGATAATTAGAAATTACAACTGTTACAGAAGCTAAAAGCAGTTGAATAAATCAGACCAGGTTTAAAATCAAATACTTTATTGCAGCCACAATCCCGCGTCTAGCACCGGTGCTAATGCTGATTATCCAGTCACATTGCAAATCAAGACAAACACGTCACTACGTCATTAAACAAAAAGCACAGACTCGAGAGAAAGACGAGCTTCCACCATCTTAACGTCATTACGTCATGCATTATGTACCAAAAGCACAGCTTCGACTAAGATACGAGTTCCTACCATCTAACACAATGTCACACTACTACCTGCTTGACGGTGAGTTGAATCAGTATGCCTCTACTCCATAATAGCCTGGCATACTCTATGTAGGCTTAGTTGAAGGAGAATCCATGTCAAGATGAACTTTACCAAGCTTAGTTGAGGCTCTCTGTGCGGATATGCTGCTTCATGATTTCTTCTACGTTCGACTGTAAAATATTAAAAATGAAGCCAAACACGTTGATATTAACGATTACTCTAAGAGCGTTTGAAATGAAATCTAATCGTGATCTAAAGAAGTTAAAAGCCTTGCATATGGGTCGGATATGTCTGGAGACAAATGCGTTAACTCCTATTTAGAGTACTTTTAGCGCTCTTTGAGCCTCTTGTACTGCATCTTTCTGTTTCCATAATTCATTTTTTAATGATTATAGACCTATGAAGTTATATTTTTTGCCTAACAACAACTTAGAAATAGTGCACCTATAGTATTGGCACGCTCGACTGGTACGTGGTAGCAGAAGCGTAATTAGGAAGGGGGGCATTGTGCCACACCACCCCTCTTTTGACTTCGCCTTTCAGTAAAAAAGAACAAATGTCGCTAAGGGACTGAAATATGTCAGGCTCATTTGATAGGTTTTGTAATTTATGCTCGAACCCCCTTATAGAATTTTTCGCCACGTCTCTGCATGGTGGTTTTAATTTACAATTATTTCCAATAAGGGAAGTTTAATGACATTAACAATCCATTTTGTCTTGCAACAAGTACTAAAGACTATAACTTCTGTGTAAAAGCTATTTAGAGCTTAAGTAAATTGATCAATAATGTCTGGAGTACAATAGAAAGAGCTTAAAGCCCAGACATGGATGTGGTAACTTAATGAGTAGATTTATTTAAGTGATTTGCCATTCCATCCAAATTGACCTTAAAAGCCACAAATTTACTAACTCAAAATGGAAAAAGGTGCAGCACGGGGTATAAACCTCAAAGAACTTATCACAAAATGCTCAAACACTCAACCCAGGCCCCAGCTGGAAGCAAATGCTTAGGGGGGCGAAAAATATTTTAGGGGGGGCCAAATTACCTATACCGATATCATGTATCATAATAACCAATTTTTGTAGGGGGGGGGCGAAATTTTTTTCCGCACCCCCCGTGGTTGCGACCCTGACTTAACTAAAAGCTTAAAAACATGAGACAAATCAACAATCAAGGCAGTACTCACCAAATATTCAATGCGTACGGCGTCGAAAAAATAAACTTTAAACCCAAGGCCAGGAGTTCTCAACCAGGGGGCCACAGGACATTAACCAGGAGACCGCAATCGCAAGATTTATGAATGGCAATTAACCACTTAAGGCAAGCAAACGGCTGTAGCTACCAAGAATGAAATACCGACAAAAAATTATATTGTTGAGCAGGGGGCCACTGTGTTGAGAGTCTCTAGAAGGAAGTCACAAACCATTAAAAGTTGAAGACCACCGCCCAAGGCCACTGAGTAAATGCTCCAACATTAAGGTATTGAGTAATGAAATCTACGAAAAGTTTACACATTAAACAAAAAATGCTCTTGTAGACATCTTAAAACGATCTTATTCTAATAAAATGAATGTATCGCACTTCAACTTGCTGCTAAATTAAACAGTAAACACTGCTTTCATATAACCAAGCGAAATTCCTCCTATATAAGGATAGGAATTATAATCATGGAAAACCAACGTGAATTACCTGATTAGGTGGAAACTGTGGACCAGTGTTCTCCAAACTGGGAAGCGAGGACTACGACAAGGGGAAGCGCGAATATTATCACAATTATTTAAAAATGATCAAGGGTGCAAAAGTGTCATCAGTTATGAACATTTCAAGTTAAATTATAAAACACGCTTTAAAGGAAACTTTTTTGGAGATCAACTATTAAAGACCTTTTTTTATTTTTATTTTTTGGATGTCGTCACTGGAGAGGCGTCACGTGATTTACGATATAGGCAGCCATGGCAACACAAAGTTTTGAAATCATTGCACTGCTGTAAACACTCAAAACGACAAGTTAGACCTCAAATGATGGCCCTGAATTACAAGAGACAATCGCGGGAACAACTCCGTGAAATACAAGCTGCACTATGTAAGTGATGTCTGATGTGTAATCTGCAATTAAGCCGACCTGAGTTCGATTCTGGCTGTGGTCAACCATTGTTTATGGTTAGCTTATATCTGGAATTGGGATTCCGACTTAAGCTTCACCTTATCATGAGTAAGAGGTTTGGCTGAATCGCAGCAAGCAAAATTTAGCACATAAATCAATGAATCAATACAAGTCAATAAAAGAAGCTTAATTGCTCTGCTTTGCTTAATTATTTAAAGACGTTTTGCGGACAGAAGACATATTAATGGGTTTGCCAGTCATGAAAGTTTTTCATGATTGTAATTTATCATCCGGTGAGTTTTGTCCAAATAAAGATGTGTAGAAGCGACATAACCGAGCGGTACTGCGGGCCAAGAGCATGCTTAGGGGGCATTGTGCCATGCTCCCCCCCCCCCTTTTGAGTTGGCCTTTTAGTAAAAAAACAAAAACAAATATAGCTAAGTTACTAAAACAGGGGTTCTCAACAAAAAAATGACAAAGATTCTGTAGCGTTTTCTCAGGTATATCAAAATTTGTTCGCTCCATTTGTTCGTTCCAGCTCTGCATGAGAAGTTTCGTAGTAGCGTGGTTAATTCGGTTTCTAGCTTTGCAATGACGTAGCGATGAAGTGTTGATCTGTATAGATTTGATGTTTTTATTGGCGCTTTTAAATTTAATCTCATGACTTTGTTTTTGTTTTAATTATGTGACTTTGTTGTATTTAAGTGCTGACTCGTCTTAATTGCTTTTATTGTACCCTGATCGGAGGCAGATAGTTTATACTGCCAAAACGTTGGTTTTTATCAATGTTTTTAGTGTCAGATTAGCAAATTAGCTGTTTTTAAACTTCTACTGGCCGCATCCAAAAATATAATGGGGGTTCTTAACCTTTCTTTGTATTCTTTACCCCTTTCCGATTAAAAAAAGTATAATTTATTACCAGTGCAAAACTTTCACCTTTTTAATACTGAACATTAAAGTTTGGTTTAGTTTATATTTCAGAAAAATTTCCCCGTCGGTAGGCTAAATTTACCCCCGATTAAGAAACCCTGGTCTAAAATATGCCAGATTATTTTCATGGCTTTTGCAGTTTTGGCTCCACACTTAAAAATTTCTCGCTACGTCACTGCTGGGAGCAGAATGCAAGTCCTTCGTGATGGGTTCGATTCGCGGCTGGAGCCGATCGCATTTGACGCAATTGAGGACAAGACGGCTGCTGGTTTTTCAATAAGATTAATCTTCATACAGCTTACCCTTTTAAGTGGTATCCCTTCGTCGTCTTGAAATTCTTCCGTTTGACTCGAGCAAGTATTACACCAAATGGAATAACTTTTCCAAAGCCGCTTATCAATCAAAAACTGAAGCGTTTAACTGTAGCATAAGCAAATCTATTTTCGTTTTATTTTTCAAAAATATATTGAGATTCATGGGACCGCCAACCCAAAATTCGCATTTAAAATCAAACGGGTTGCTGCTAAAACAATTAAAGTTCCGCAATCAAATTAAAGAGAGAGCATTTGCTATAGCTAAGTAAAAAAGAGAATAAACGGGCCTTTAAATTGAACGTTCAAACTTTACGTAAAAAAGAACAAAATTCAATTAATAATTCAGTAACGAAAAAAAAAAAAAAGAAAATAAGTTGGCGTTGGTGAGATTACGCTGCCGAGCAAGCTTATTCTGTTTTTGGGCGAATTCAGAATACGTTAGTTGAGTGTAAACTTATTTGTTTTTTATTAGTACTGTATCATCATATACGAAAAGTTGTCGAAGAAACAGTAAAGCCAGTCTCAGTCCTACAAATAAACTGTGCGCCTTAAATTTGGAGCTGAAGAGAGTGAAAAAAATTGACGTACCTTTTCAGGTTATCATAACACGTGGACCGTAGTTCATTTTAGCTTTACTCAATTTTGACATGTTTTTTATGTTGCTGCACAACATAAAAAAGAACCAAAAAGATAAAAAAATAGAAATGTAATAAGATTTAGATAATAGATTAAGCCTGAATCTAACTTAGGCTAATTTAGACGGAATCAGAATTATATAGCTGATTCCAATGGATCTCAATCGTAAATCAGAAATATTCCCACTTTGATTAGATGTTTTTAATTACGTTTGAATTCGCCTAAAATGTAGTGGGTTAGATTTAAGTTTAGTTCATTCATTGAAATTTTTTATAGGCTATTAGATGATAAACTTGAATCAATGTTATTTTTGAAAGCCGTTAATTTAAGGGGTATTCATAATTTTGCAACAAATAAGTCATTTAATGAATGCAATTGGGCATAGTAAAATAAACTAGGCCAGAAGGCCTACACCTCAGGTTAAACTGGATGTCGCATAGCCTAGACTTAAGCCGCGTAGACTCACTGTAACTCGCATAGCTAGACTGGATAGATTTCGATAAAGCCATCATTGCACAACTAGATATGTAATAAAACTAAAAAGTAAACAGAAAAATATCCACACTTTATAACATTGAATCATAATAAGCGTCCAAAAGTTAGAAAATACCCGTAACAAACTGTAGCTTACATTAATTAGTAGGTCATTTTCGAAAAGCACGCAAAATTAATTTCTGAGAATCTTTTGATCAGACAATACATCTGTTTCTATCGCACATAACTCATCAAGGTATATCTTAGACCAGGTGTGTCCAACCTTTTTGGCCAAAGGACCACATGAAATTTACGAATGATTGCGCGGGCCACCGGAGTGTTTACTGCTAAGACGCTACTAAAACTCCAATCTTAGAAATGTGTATTTTTACAATTATAAGAACAATAAACGTGCCAACAGTAAATTCAACAAAGTTTTTGCTACGCGTCGACATTTCAATGTCAAGTTTGGCACTGTTTTTTTTCTAACGAGCTTGGCAATATTCGGCAAGATCAAACGATTTTCTTCTCGACTAAGTCGGTTTCCGACCAAAAAATTCGAGATTTTCACGTCTCAGACAGAGGTGCACCCAGGATTGGGCAAAGGAGGGGACACAACCGAGGGTGTGGGGGCGAAGCAGGCAAAGGGGGTCGGTTTTCACATAAAAAAACACTCATTTTAGCACACTTTTTTAACGAAAAAGGGCATGCAGTGAGTGCAGTTACTCGTGACAATACAAAAATATTTTCGCAGCTTACGGTATGTCTAAAAGCAGAAGCATAGCCAAAATAAGTGAAAGGAGGCTGCAACCATTATCAGCTTGAGAAATTATAGACTGAAAGTTAGGTTTTAGCATCTTATTACAGAGCCAAAGGGGGGGCATGGCACCGTGCTCCCCCTGCGTGCGCCTATGGTATAAATTCGGATCGCGACCAAATCAAAATCAAACCTATTAGTTTATTACTGACTACCTAGTTTGTTACTGACTACTTTTGAAGCACGAACACGATTGTGTGGAAAGGATGTGAACGTAACGATATCGAAAACGTGATGCGAAACAATTTCCATTGTTATGCAATAAAATTAACTTACAAGAAAGCAAACATTAAATGACAATTTCTCGGAATCTAAGCTCACCATAAATTATGTAGCAATTAAGTTGATAATATTAGTAATTTCGGAAAAGTCCCGCGGGCCACTCAAAGCCTTTCCGTGGGCCACATGTGGCCCGCGGGCCACGGGTTGGACACCCCTGTCTTAGACTTTTTTGGTGTATTCTTGTTACATCCATTTAACTTAACTCAGTCAAAAAGTTTGTTGATATTGTGCCAGTATAAATAGGCGTATAATGTGCAGACATGAAAATACAATAGCAACAAAAAAATTGGCGAATAAAAACCTTCCAGCTTTAAGAACGCAGTAGCGTTGGGCTTCTTTTTCCAAAAAGATAATGCAAAATCAGGCAATATACAAGGTCAAGTATCAATGGAAACTACTGTAAAAAACGTTTGGAATGAATGTATGAACGGCTACACTTTAAATGTATGCGCCTAATTCAAAACTTAATGTAATGAAATTTTTGTTCATGTTTAGGAGGATTTTAATCATCCCGAAACCCTGAAACTATTACATCATACACACAAAATTAATCACTAAATTGAAGGAGATTCATAATTGAACAGCTTTATTTGCCGTACGGTACTAAGAACGTGTAATAAACCGCTCGATCAATAGGCGGATTTTCTAAGCCTGTGTCGTGCTAGCAGTGCCACCAATTATGCATGCTGAATCAATGTCGCAATATCTTTAATACGATTCTTACAAGACTAATTAATTAAAGCCAGCGTGTAAGCTAGTGAATCGTGAGAGTAACAAGAGTTTTTCGATCGCTTCTGTGTCCACGTTAAGTCTCTCTTATACAACACATATTTCTTTATAACCCAACTTTTGCCAAATTGCAAAAAATATTTAATTCCAGGCTGCTGTTGGAGTTAAGATCGACAATTGCATTTTGAAAAAGAGAACTAAATAGCTTAGAAAACCATTTTTCGAAATGTTAGTTAGTTACATGAAACAACACCAGCTGTTGTGTAGTTTTGCAGCTCTATGTAATAAAATTTCGAAAATCAAAAAGCCAGAAGATCGAGCCAGTGTATTAATCAAAAAGCAAGGTCGCAGCACAAAGTGTTGATTTGGCTATTTTTTCATCCTCCTCATTTTCTGTATTGTTGTGGAGAGACATGAGTGTTTATTTTTATCAATCTATGAGTTTTTATATACTTCCAATCTACCAATGGTGGCTTTCTTGCTTACACATAGTTGGTTAAAACAAGACTCCCAGTTTTCTTTCGTGGACGGTGCAGAGCTTATATTTCCAGTAGGTGCTTTGACTGTTTTCAAACAAAAAATGCAAGGGCAAGTGTTAAGGTATAGCAATTTCATATCTGTGCTCAATTTATTATAACACTGTACATACTTTTGTATTTAGAAGCATACTTGCATGAGGAAAGAAATGCTAGTAGTTTTGGGTAATTTATGCATATTTCTAAAGTAAATTGGTGTTTGACTTAAAAAAAGTTAGATCTTTTGACGGTTTTAACTGTTTTTAAAATGTCGTGGCATTTTGTGGAACGTTGGCTACAAAAGGTAAACTGAAAACCTATTAATTTTTAATGCCTGTTGTTCGTTTGAATTAACTAGAACACAAAGCTAATAACAACAACGTAGGCTGCTGAATTTACTTGTGAGGTTATAGGTTCCAAACCTGACTAGGACGGACGAACTTTCGAAATGCAAAATCGTGTGTGGAACAGTATTAACACCAACCATTTATATTAACATAAAAATCTTCAAAAAACTGGTTTTGCAATCTGTACAGCTATCCTCCAATACATGTACGCGTAGCTAGCTTAACTAACATTTTTCAAGGGTTTCTGTGCGAAAGAAAGATTTTTGAAACTAATTTTAAGACGATCAAATATAATTTATTTTGGGAAAGACAGGGCTCCTCGCTAATTACCTGTTACGATTAGGCCAGTATGTCTTGGATCCACACAGATTAGCACCTTTCATTTTTCTTCAGAGCATGGGATATAACTGTTCAAAAATCATAAACTTAAACACTGGAGAGACTTTTATTCGTCGATTCTAGTAGCGAATTTAGATTTTCTGTTGTTTATAAATTTAGAACTGTTGTTTGTTTGCTTGTAGTTGGTTGAAGTGGAAACAAATTTCTGTACGCGACATTTTAGGTAAACCAACATTCTACCTTAATTGGAAAATTTTGGATAACTTTTCTCATCATATTTCGCATAGTCGTCGTGTCGAGCGTCGGAGATCGGGTTTATTCGGACGAACAGAGTGAATTTAAGTGTAACACAATGGAGGTGAACATACTTACTCTGCCCACATGTCCAAGTTTGGTGGGCTTTAGGCCCCCGGTTCGTGGTTCTAATTTCCGCATCACATCCAATTTTTTGATGCCATGGTTACAAAAATTGATTATGATGCAGAAATTGGAATCAAAAACCCGGGCCTACTGCCCGCTAAACTTGGACATGTAGACAGGGTACGTATTGACTGAATCGAAGTGTTGTATAATTTTTGGATCGGTTTTAGTGTTGTTTATCAACAAACGTATTGCTTTGTATTTATGTGATTGGTTTTTTCATTTTTTCTGTCTGTCATACTAAGACAACAGAAGCGCGGTGTGTTTTAATGCAGTTTTAAATAAGAGTAGCAATAATGCCACAGCCAGAAAGGGACACCGGGGAAATCTCTCTTTTGGCAACGCTTAATGTCAAGTATGCTTACAAATGTTCCAACAAAATACCGCAATCTTTGGTTAATTGCGATTTGCCCCTATATTTTCCACTGCTACACTCGTACGTCAGCGACCCTAGCGGTACGACGCGCAGGTGACAGATTCTACGTGACAGGTTTGATTCGCAGCTGGAGCCGATCGCATTTGACGTATTCACCGGATGGCACTGCTGACTCGAAGAGCGCAAACTCAATTCGCAGTCTCCCTCAATTACTGATGAATTGTTATCAGTTCAATATAGTTTGAAAACTACCTTAATTATATGCCCCCTAGTAGCAGTTATAATTTTGACGGTTATGCTGATGTTCTTAACACGTATCAGATTTTCGTACGAAATTCAAAACACAAGAGAATTGTTTGCTGTTAAAAATACCGCTGTGCATAGTTATAAACATTATTTCCATTCGCTGTACTGAAGCACTAAATGAGCCTACTAAGCAATGTAATACAAAATTATAACCTATTCTAAAATTAAATTTTGATTAGAGGTTTTAGCTGTTCTACATGTGTCAGTTGAGTTTAATTATTTTTTCATAAGTGACCACATATTTTTCTTATGAGATATTAAAATTACTACAATAGAAGCCAAAATCATTAAAAAATGAATATGGGGTTTTAAACCTGGTAAGTGCCAATTGAGTTTACGTAAGTTGTTACGGAGGGCGGGGACGCTTTTGCGTGGCAGCAGGAAAAAAGAAATCTTTTTTTGAATTCCTAACAGAACTTGTGCAATATCTAAGCAGGTCTACATTTACCCTGTCCACATATTTAATTTAAGTGGGCTAAAACCCCACTGGCTGTGCGCATCACAAATCCTGGGCTTTGGGTAAACGGGACATCATGTGGACAGGGTAATTGTAAAAAAGGTTTTAAGCGTGATACAGAGGAATGACATTGTAACTGGTACAAAAGACTATATACCAAAGGTTTTAGAAAGTAGGCTTCCCCAGTAAAACGTGGGGGTCTTCCGAAGTGCACCTCTTTTCTGTCTTTAAGGCGAAGGGGTTAGAAAGGTTATGAACCATTAGTATTCAAAATGGCGTTGCGTCGCGCTTCATTTTTGAACTTGGCCCAAAACTTCTACACTTGAAAGTTTGGTTGCAACCGGCCGGTTAGCTCAGTTGTTAAGGCCTCGCTGCCGGTACGGGAGGTCTGGGGTTAAAATCCCGGGTAGGTCAAATCTGACAGTGTCGCCAACGACTTGCTACCGTTGTAACGTATCTTCGGAGCTGTGTTGCCCAGGCGCTAAATCGCGGAGATGAACCCCTCTACTCGTTACACGCTTCGGCGTAATACCGGGAGCATAATAAAGATTTGATTTTTGATTGCGGTTGCAATATCATACTAATCATTGCAATTGCAACTTTTAACCCAAAACATTATCCTTTTTGTTCATGGTTACCTTACTACACGTGCTTCTGCTAATTCAAAAATCTTGAAGTTTGTACTTGTTTTTCGTCTCGCAAGCAGCTAACTTTGAAATTTAATGAACGTTTTCGCTGCCAAAACCCCTTCGAGCGCGTCATTTATCCAAAATTGATTAACGTCAAAAATGTGGCAAGACGCCTTTTGAGCGCCTATTACTGCCCTTGGTTGTAATGACATGCAATACTGCCTCTTTATCACACCAACAGCTACCCTGTCCAATCGTACGCTTGAAGCGAACCGAAGGCCTGCCAGCTGATGCCACAGTAACTTTTTTCAATTGTGGCATCAAAAATGTGGTTGTGATGTAGAAAATCTGTGTGCTTTGGCCCAATCTGGACGCATGAGCAAGCTAATTATGTTGAAGTATACAGGTACGAAATGATTGGGTTACCAATATTTAGTGTAGGCCTACGTACAAATTCTTTCAGTAAAAACTTACATGAACCGAAGCAGTCGATAATAAAATAATAATGTTTTCTTGATTGTCTAAAAAACTTGACTAGATATTTGTAATTGCCAAAGTTTAAAATAAACTGCAGACCATTGAAGCTATTTTTTGTAATTTGTATTTAAAAACAGCCATGTCACTGTTTAAAGAGCGTTCTATTGCTGCATAGACTGACTTAAATATACTGAACGTAAAACGTCATATTTAGCTTTTGGGCACCAATACATCAAGCAGATAAAACATAACAGGAAAATAAACACGATTCGTATGGAGTTCTATCTCCAGCTACGCTCTACCGAATGCGCTTTAAAAGTTTGAAGCTTTTAGTGAAGAAACAACACTATTTTGCAGGTCGGGTGTCCCAATGTTTGCTTCAACAAGTTTTCGCCCATATCCCACATTCGTTTCTGGTCCTTTCAAATCATTTTGGTCACTGCTCCATCTATAGCTTTTATTGTGTATTCAGCTCATAAAGTCAAGAAGAAACCAACGGCTAAGCAGAAATCGTTTGCAAATGAGCAAAGTTTTTCCCCAGTAAGTATATAAGAAAAATATAGAATTAAGCAGAATATTTTGGAAACATTGGATTTAAAATTTGACTGGGATTGAGGGAGATTGCGAAGTGAACTGCAGCGTTTTTCGAATCAACAGCCACCATAGATATGGGTCAAATGTAACAGGCTCGAACCACGAATCGAACCCGCGATGAAATATCTAAAACGCTCTGTTCAACCAGGCAATGTTGCGTACAAATTGACACAGCATAGAAATGCAAATCTATTACAAATATTAATAACTGGCACTGTATGTCGGCTGATTGAAAGAATTGTTCTATCCAAAGCTTAAGTCATTTGACTGCGTTGCCCGAGTCAAGTCAGGTTTGGGAATTCACAATAAAAGTCAAGTCAATGGTAAACTGTTTATACTTAGCAGCAATTTAATGGTAAAGATTTAAACAAGCATAAAAATACCATCAATGGATGCTTAAGAGTTGTATCTTGAATACCACATTTTGGATGAGTTTGAAATTTCATCTTTTTGATTTGCCAGACAAAGAAACCAGAGTCAAGCAAGGAAGTCTGTTCTGTTGGAGATGACAAGAGAAGAAATTCAAAGTAAGTTTTAACAAAAATTGAATATTTCTACGAAAAGATTCTGAATCGGCCGGTTGGCTCAGTTGTTACGACATTGCTATCGGTGCGGGAGGTCTGGGGTTCGATTACAGGGTCGGTCAAATCGGACAAAGTTTGCCAAAGGCTAGCTACCGCTGCGACGTTTCTTCGGAGCTGAGTTACCCAAGCGCTAAGCCGCGGAGACGTGCCCCGCCATTCGTTACACTCTTTGGCTTAATACTGCGAGTATAATGAAGATTTGACGTTTTGATTTTCCTGAAAAGATTTTTCGGGGATAGGTCAGGTGGTACCTATATAATAACTCGGTTAAATTTGTTCAGATTTCGAGGCGCCTCTCTCAATCAAACTCCAGAAGCTGTTGATATCAAACATATAATAGCAAAAGATTTGTTTGGAGATGACAAGGCTGCTTTCTCTCAGCATTACATACTTTATGCTCTGTCTGTTATCACGAGAACAGGAATCGAAGTGGTTTTCATGTATTTACAGGTAACTTAACTTTATGGAACAGCAGTTTTTCATCTTTTTTACCAGTTTTTTCTTTTTAAAGAAATGTGATTGCTATGGTTTACTTCAATATGGTGAACGGTGCTCATTTACAGTAAAATAAACTAGTTTTGGATTAGCATAAGTAGATATTCTGAACTTATCAACGACATGGTTTAGCAGTACCGCGCGCAGGTAACAAATCCTACGTGACGAGTTCGATTCACGGCTGAAGCCGATCGCATTTGACATATGTAACGGGTGGCTGCTAACTCGAAGAGCGCAAGCGCAACTTACGCAAGCGAGCAAGCGTTTGCAAGCACATGGCCTAGTGGCAAGATCGTCACCCTTGAAGCTGTAAACTCAAGTTTGATTCTGAGTCGGGTCAATCCAACGACTTCAAATTTGGTATTCAAAGCTTCCCTGCTTGGTACTCAACATTAAAGAGACAGTGAGGTAAACAAACCGGCAAATTTACTGGTTTTGTTGTTGGGAAAAGCACTTAGCGGGATTACCCCATCTTGGTGTTGTAGACAGGTGGCCCGCAACTCCTACACGAGCTCGTTATAGCGAATTGATCACTTTCTCATGATTGGTGAATGATAACGAAGTCTTAGGCTAGGGCTGCACCCATCAAATTTAAACGCACTGGTAGCTCATTAACTCCAAAACAAAAAATTGCATTTAAAAGTAAACTTACCCAGATTAAATAATGCAGTCTAAAAAAGACGCATCTCATGATATTGAACAATCTAAAACTTTTGCGCTGAAGTGAACCAGAATTTGTTTTCCAATTGAATTAGGTTTAGCCTGGGAACCAAACCCAGTTTTTATACTCTGTTTTGTCGAGCTAACGCGGCATTTTAGTAGGGCCGAATTTGGACAATGAGAGGCTCTAGGCTCTTTAGATTTCACGTTTGCCGCTAGTGATCAATGGTCGGACTTATCTCTACGGATGTAAAGGTCTTCATGGTCTATTTCAAAGAAAAAAAAGAAGGTCTTCGGAGTTTGTGACGAGGCCCTCTAATTTCTCCGAGGCCCTAGGCTTTAGCCTGCCTAGCCTATTGGTTGATTCGGCCATGCATTTTAGTGATATGTTGTACATTTCTTTACATTGTGCAAAATCAATGAAGAAATTGATTTTCCTACGCAATTTTGATTTTTGGCCTTTAAATCGTAATTTATCATTTTGACCTGTTATAGTAGAGTTCAAATGAGGTCGTATAGTTAATAATAAAAATATAAACAAGCCCAAAAAAAGAAACCGCATTTGTTGGCGAGTTAACATCAGCATGCAGCTTATATCGATAAATTTCGTGATGACGAAACTGGCCGAAAATATGTTTGAATACAAATAATTCTAAAAGGGAAAATCTAAATAAAATTTACTGAATTGGTCTGCATTATTGTATTAAAACACAGTGGCTAGCAACGGGCTTACTAACTGAGATCCATTTCTGTGTCACCTGCTGCAGCAAAACCGAATTTGCGTTTTTGAGTTTTTAGAAAACCTTGTGCCAACTTGAACTTTTCTTGAGTAGATAGTAGTAGTACTAAGTAGTTAATCTGAAGCAGCAATAACTAAAATTGAGCTATAACAGCGCGTCAAATGCACTTAAATTGAGATAATTTGTTGAGTATCACTTCAAAATGATATACTGTATTTTACGACACGGCACCCCAGTGGCGTGGGCAGAAATTTTCAATGGGGGAGGGGGGTTAAAATACTAAGCCGGATTTTAACTTCAATGCTGTCACTATGACACGGTTGCGCAAGGCAGAGATTCATACTTTCGTATGTGAAGAGCGGAAGCTATGTTAACGTATTATAGTATGTCGCCTATACCACAAAAACTCATCGCTTACTATAGTATGCGTGGCCTAGCGGTACCGCGCGCAGGTGACAGATCCTACGTGATGGGTTCGATTCACGGCTGAACCTGGTCGCTTTGACATATGTATAGGCTATAGGCTACGGGGTGGCTGCTGACTCAAAGAGCGCAAGCTCCCTTCGCAGTCTCCCTCAGTTACTGTTGACTTTTCTGTTCACAATAATTTGAAAATAACCTTGGTTATTTATTTTATCTGTCGTAAAAGCGTCCGCCTCGGTAGCTCAGATAGCCGAGAAGTTAGAGCGTCCGCCTAGGAAGCTGTAGACTTGGGTTTGATTCCAAGTCAGGTCAAGCCAATGACTTTAAAATTGGTATTCATAGCTTTCCTGCTTGACGTTCAGCATTAAAGGGGCAGTGTGGAGAACAAGCCGGCAAGTTTACTTGTTGTGCCGTTGGGAAAGGCACTTAGCGGGGTTCCCCATCTTGGTGTGGTAGGTAGATGGCTGGCATCCTAAGCGAGCTTGTATAGCGCATTGATCGCTTTCTCGTGATAGGAGGATAAGTATGCAACTAAATGCAAAAAAGAAACGAAAATCTACTACAGTAGATGTTGTTCTCACCTTACCAACAGTCATGAACACCGGCCACGGGCCAACGCTTTTCGTAATTGCGATTGCTCAAGAGCGGTAAACAATATTATGACGCAACAATCCACTTCGTAATTGAGCAACGTCAGGGCAGTGGGTTTATGCTGTTATGTTACAACAATCGCAGATGAAGCAAGGACCAAAATTATCGTTTTTTACAACAGATCAACGAATACAGGCTATAATGCACAAACGTTGCCAAACCAATGGGGGGAGGGTTAACCCTCGACCCCTTGCCTACGCCCTTGCGGCAACCTCTGCTCTGATGCAAGGCCGTGTAAGCGCTGCTATGTAAGCACAATCTCATCTCCGTCACGCTAATCTGCTTAAAATACAAATTGCTGGAAAAGTTGATCTCTGATGCGCTCAACAGTCACTGTCGTTTCAAACCTGCCAATTAGCTTTTCGGCAGCGTGATCTCATCTACGTTGAGAAGATACGGTTGATATGGTCCGCAAAAACTGCTCTGAGGGTCAAAATAGTCGTATTACATCCACCAACTCAATTGCATTAAACCATCATCAAGACCTATACCGTACAAAAGTTGCTAACGGTTCTACATTTGCCTTTTCAGTATACATTTTTTGGTTTTTCAATTGTGGAATTGTACAAGTGTCAAGCTGAGCCCTGCCCCAACATTGTGGACTGCTTTGTGTCTCGTCCCATGGAGAAAACAATATTTTTGTGGTTTATGTTTATGATTACTATACTCTGTTTATTTCTCAACTTTCTCGAAATTCTTTATCTATTTTGCAAGGTAGGTGCTTGATATGACTTGAATGTTGTAAAAAATAACTTGCGACGCTCGTCGCCCTATCTTGCGTGGCCTGAGCGAAAAAGACGTACGCAAAAGCAAAATACGGTATAAATTTGCAATGTACGGCACCGGTTTCTGGAAACTGAAAAGAAAACACGGTGCTCATTGGAGGATATAAGAGGAACCGAGGGAATCAACCCCTTCTAATTTTTCGTTGTAAGCTTACACAGAGGCAGTCTTATATGGAAGGGGACCTGTGCAAGATTTACCGGGTGTCTTCTGGGTTCGAAGACTAACTAAAGCATGATATAATTGGCGGTAACTGGAGTCGGGAGATGCTTGCAATACCAGGAACCAGCAGCGCATCCGAATCGAAGATCGAAATTTTGCTGTTTTCGTCTCCTAATTTTCATTTGTGGACCAAAGAACTATATTGGTTCAAATTTTGGCCAAAATTTGGAGCAAACTTATTCCAGAATAGATGACATGAGCCAAAACCAGGTTGTTTTTCAAACTTCCTTTTCATCAAATATTCATTTTATTTTCAGCTCTGCGTCAAAAAACGAAAATTGGAACGAAAGCAAAAGAAGTTGCGATACCATTCAACTTATGCTGTAACAAACGGCGGCAATTCAGAAGTTGTACATCAAAGGCCGAACAGCAACGGACAATTGCCTTCTGCGCCCCCAAATTACGGAAAAGTGGTCAATTTACCCGATTTTAACACCAGTCAATCTGGGGTACCTAACCCACCCCCCATACAAACAAACCCTATCGCAATGTCCTTCAGTATGAACGATGCGGTATTCCCAGTTGAAGAGCCTACCGCTCCTAATAAATATGTCGTTTCATTGGTAAGCAGTCCATCAATTAATAACCAATTTGTTGGTCGTGGTGAGCAAGACCAGGCTTACATATCCAACTCCCGAACTAACGGATTAAACAACCGACAAAAAACATACAACAACTATGTCTAAGTCGGTGGTTTTTAACCTTTTATGGTTTGTGGACCTCTTCTGGAGACTCTCAACACCAGTGGCCCCTTGCTCAGCAATAAATGTTTTTTACCATAGAGCGGGACAGCGCTGTTTCGGGCTATTAGCCCTCATCAGCAGCCCTCAGGCTTAAGGTACACTCATCCTTCAAAATGCTTGACGTTAATCAGCCAAGCACCCCTCCGGATTTGTATACCCCAAAAGATTTTAACCTCTTTAATTCCTCACCATTTGTTAGATAACCACTCAAGTTAAATTCCCCATGTGGCCAAGGTACAACAACAAGACAAAACGTCGTCCCACCTGGCCAGCTGAATAAATTTTTTCTTGTTATTTCATTCGTATAGTGGCTGCATCCTTCCCTTGGCCTTTATTGGTTTATCGCCTTAAGGAAATCGTGTGGTTATTGCCCCTTGGTCATAGTTTCCCGTTGCTCCCTAGTCTAAGAATTCAATTACTGGCAGTTTAAAAGTGACTCACTTACAATAGTCTCAACAACACTTAGATACCACAAGCGCTAACTAGACACTACTCCAGACCATCATCCATTTTGGGGAACTCAAAAATAATGATAGCCCTTCAAAAAGTTGTTTAGAATAATTATATGATCGAGTAGTATAGTAGCTATGTTCGTTGAACTATATCTGTGTAAAAATTGTAGGCAATGCCATGCTTTTGTTTTTGAAAGTGACATGTTAAAAATTGATAGTTGCACTGCATTTATTTACGGCATAATGTAATAGTCCAGTTAGTAAAAGCAGCGTAACGATATCTTTCATCTTTGTTCAACCAAAACCAGAGTTTGATTGCAGGATGTAAGGTAAAAATGGATTAGACTAGCTTGTTGGATACTTGTTGGAATTGCTGCAGTTTCTCCAAGTTTGGTTGTAAAATATAGGCTGTTGAAATCGGTGTTAAAAATAGGTCAATACGTAAACAAAAGAGCCTGGCTGGTACGTTCAAATTGAAATAAAAAACGGTTAATCACCGAATTTTCATCGTTTTTTTGTTGTTGCAGCAGAGCAGGTCCAGCCTGCTCATATTGCATTTTTATGGTCAATGCATTAATTATTCATGCACTGATCTAAGTTATATTGTATCGGCGACCTCCGGTATCTGCCAAGTAGGCCTACTCACTGTTTATATTATCATTGAACATTCGAATAAAATATTAGGCCTAAGCAAAGTGAATAAAAATTTTTACTTATTTTATCGTATGTTTGCTTCCTAACCAATAAATTTAGCAGACGTTGTACCCACAGTGCCTCTTTATGAAAACCGTTCGCATACTTTTGTCGCCACCATGCGACGAATAAGACGATCAGGCCAAACCAAGTATTGCGGATTTCATTTTTAACGTTTTGTAAAAAATATAAATGGTTGATGTATTTCAAAATGATATTCTAAGCTTTAATAGAATCCAGAAAAGCCTTTTCTTTGCTTTTTTGGGGGAGGGAGGCTGCCCCTATAAGGTTCCCCCAAAAGGGCTAAAAAGGAGATTCAAACGACAGAAAACACTATTTATTTAGCTTAAACCTCATGTCTCAAACAATAGGTTCAACTGTCCGCTCAATATCGATTGCTCCTTGTCTATTGGTTTGATTCAGGCTCAATCAATTGAAAACTCATTCCGTCGAACGTTAAAAAAAAGCAATAGATTAAAGTAAGAAGGAAGAATTTTTTATGAATAATTTAGCGCTTGATCTGTTGTTTAAACTTTTTTACGAGTTAATCTTCTCAAGGCACACCTTTCATCTGCATTCTAACTACAATATTATATACAATTGATGCGTAAATCCTCGGTTTATTTGTCATTTACTTACTAACAAACTGCAAATGGCTCAAAAATTTTCTCGAAATGTAATAGCAATGTAGTATTAACCAGTCGTATAAAGTGCCTTCTCCCGATATCAAGGATAAAGCTATAAAAAAAATTAACAATAGCCTACACTTGATCGCTCCTGTGCGTGAGCCCTCTTTAGCCTATTTCAATACACGTTATAAAACGCCGTTATAAACCAAAGTCTTCTAGAAAACACATGTGCGCCCTTGCAGATTTGTAAGAGCATTAGTCTGCACTCAATGCTACTCACAACTACACCAATTTTTTGTTCTTTTTATTTTTCTGAATACAACGTGTTGCAATACACCGTTGCATTTAGATAACAGCACAACAATAACCAAATAAAAAACAAAAGCAAAAAATAACACAGCACTCAATAACCATGTATCCCCGAAAGCAAGAAAAAATGCCTTTTTAACACTTAGCAGTACCTTTTGAGTTGAAATACACCCATTTTTAGCTTCATCCTTTGCATTCCTACACAAAGTTAATTTTTGCCTTTGTAGGCAACATCTTTTAGTTTACAGACTCTACACCCAACCAATCGACTTTTAAGCAATAATATAACGATAATATTGCAAATATTTCATAATAAACAACACTAAAAGTAAACAATGTTAATGCTTTAGCCGTTACCTTTAACGTATTTAATTCATTTTTGATCTATGAGTTGGTTTAAGGCGAAAGATTTAGCTTTGTGAAGATTCGCTGAACAAAACCGATTTCGCAGCAACCAGACGATATGCACCCCAACTTGCCCTTCTTTGGGTTAAGATAACCCAAAATATTTGGGTGGTTTTGTCCAAAATAATCATAACCAATGTTGCACATTGTAAAACTTCATTTACATCACACACAAAAAAAAACTAAAAACCAACAGCATCAAATGACCTCATCCAATGACGTCAGTTATGACATCATCATGTAGAGACTGCATTTTTCATGGAAATCGCATATTTGCATCAAGTTCTTGAAATGCAAGCAGAATTATGTCATTGTCAAAGGACTTAAAGAGTAACCGCAGGATTGCAATGGAGAAAAGTTTATCAGTGTGTAAGAGAAGTTGGAGAAGGTAATTTTGCTCTTATCCGACGTTGGAAGACATCATAAAGATGTTGGCAGTAAAACATATCCCGGCAATTCATTGGTGTTTCACCAGGGAGCATAGGTCGGCTGCAAGGTCTAGAACCCTTAGGAACGATTCGTCGTAAATCATCTTTTCTCCACATTCGGTCCCGCCGAGCCTTAGTTTGAGATCTAAAAAAATCAAAAACTTTGGTAAAAGATTGTTTTCTAGATCGAAAAAAAGTTTTGAAAATTATTTTAATTGGTTGTGCATTTAACTGAAGTGAACACAATGCAGAGCTACAAAACTCGAAATGTGTAATTGTTAGCCATGCTGAATAATAGTAATAAACTGTCAAAGTAAAAACTTAAGCTTAACAAAACAGCTGCACAATATAACATAAAAGAGAGAAAGACAGAGAACATTGACGAAAAAAAAAAAAAAAAACAGAATAAAGTGAGTAAGAAAGAGTATCCGCTGGGAGGCAGTGTCGAGTTGCCACTGAAACACAGCCGTTATTGTGAGTTGCGAAAATAGTTAAGCATAAGGTCTCAAGACCACGAGATTTTTAGATCAATAACACGCTCTTATTGATATCTGAAATTAATCAGATGTTACTTCAACTTTAAATAAGAATCTATCAAACATGAAAATATAGTACGCAGTCAGTTGGAACTTCTACGATATACAGTAAGCTCAATTCATTTGGCTTTAGTCACATTCATTTCTTTTTTCTTTTCGCTTCTGGTAGTTATGTTGTTATATCAGGGGTGTCCAACTCATACTCGCTAACGTGCCAATTTGGTAAATTATCACTAATTTAATAATTTTTTCTACTTTTAAAAGCATTTTGCTTTCAAAAACCTAAACATTCACAAAAATTCGAAAAAACAGTCGCAGTATTTTAAATTTTATCAACAACACGATTAACAAAAGCCCTTTTTTACAAGCATTTGTGCTAAGCCAACTAGCAAAATTAAGCTTCAACGGCGCAATGGCAATATTGCATCCAATAAGTGTCGGTCTGTTAGCTGACTTCACAATTCATATTTATTGAGTTTTATGACGGAAAATCCCTGTTCACACAGGTTTGTGCTTCCAAATTAAGCTAACCAGGTACGAGGATTTTTCAAAAGAACTGACTATGTTTCTTCCTGCAACTGAAAATAAAACTAAAGATAATGCAGAATCAATGTAGAAAAAGCGTGGAAGCTTTCGAGCAAGTTAACCTACATAATACATTTCAAACTATCGTAATTCAATTTTTTTCGCACAAAAATATTTTAGTTATGACAGAGCAATCGCGGCCCACATGAGGGACCGTCGTGGCCCATCAGTTAAAAAGAACTGTTTTACAATAGATCATACTTCGTAGCTGACGCAAAACCATTCTGCGGGTTAGCAGATATCTTAGTTTCAAACCTCATGCGTCTCGAATCAGGATAAACGAGCGAAAACTGTGAAAATCGGAGACTAATTTTATTAGTACGATACTGCAGCAATAAACTATATAACGATACTTAAAATTGCATAGTTGCATATTTATGAAACATGGCAAGAGCTCGCGTGCCAAGTGTTGAACACCCCTGTCTTATATTGTGTCAAGTAAAACACGTAATTGGAAACAATGATTTAGAGTTATAGCGGCCAAATCATGAAAGCTAGCTAGCTACGTTTTGCAACATTCTTGCGAATGACACAGAAGCCAAATGCATTTGACACATGAATGAAGTGATTGCGATACAGTGCAAATCACATCTATTGGTTGCTTTGCTGAAGGCTTGACAGTTTATAATATGATTGCAGTTAACGCCCAAGAACAATATCGGCAATTTTGGGGTAAGTTTACAAATGTTTGAGATTTATTTGCTACGAAAAATACATAACAGGATATCAAACCGGTTGGAAAAAACATGACTATATTTCGATAGGAAACATTTTGCTCTGAACAAGTAAATTTTGTTTACAGTGTTTTTAGAATCGCTAATATTTTAATTATTTGCTTTGATTTCTAAAAAGCGTGCTTTTCAAAAACAAGGAGAGATAAAATTAGCAATGACGTTTGAAATATTAAGTCCGGATTAGAATAATTTCCGGCCATTAACGACATTAAGGATTTCGACCTCAAATAACTAACATCGTGAAAAAACATTAATATTCAAGTAAATTAAACGCTTAAAAAAGACACCGAACACAAAAAACTATTGCAAACTCTATTGATAAATTGAAAACAAGATTATTTTTGCATATACCTTTAACTGGTAAAAGTATTTCGCGTCGATTCAAGTGAAATAACTAGGTAATTATCAAAAACTGGGACTAATTGGCCCTACTTCCGAACTAACAAAATTGGCTGACGTTACAGTCCAAACAAATTGGCAAGAGAAATTTCATTCTCAGAAATTCCTGACATCTGAACTTTAAAATTTAATTTAATTTAGCTGCCCTGAAAATTAGAAAGAGTGTATGCCAAAATTAAGGTGTAAAATGAGATCAATGTTTCACGAACAAGTTCGCAAACTCATCAATTTACAATAAAAATCAATTAAAACATCCGGATGAATTTACTAAAAAATTACTTAAAAACTGCAAATTGCGTGAAATTTAAAAAACGATAAAATTGGACGCAAGCTCACGCTCTCCGCAAAAAAACCCTCCAAGACCACACAATTAAACTTAACAAGTTAACCACCAGATACCAAAACTGCTCTGCAGGCAGCTATTTTAGCTTAACAGTAATAACATCGGTCTATTTAAAGTCCAGTGCAAAACAAAAGAAGAAGAAAGTACTTGATTTGAATACTAATATCCTGATTGTGATTATAAGCGAATAGTTAGCTAATTGTTCAATTGAAATTTGCACACAAGATTCTAAATTGGTAATTGAAACGAAAAGCAAAAGCATTCACACAAAAAGCAAAAACAAACAAAAATAATTCCAAAGGTGTCAAGATAATCCTAGAGTTGAAAATAATAATTAAAACTTGTAGGGGTGTGTATAATATTTAATTTTTTTCGCGTAACAGTAAATTTACTAATTTAAAAATTAGACATTCACAAATACAAGCGAGAATTATTTTTGATTTTAAAAATTATTTGATGTCGACGTATAAAAAATACACTGGTAATCCATGAAACGCAAATCATACCGATTTTAGCAAAATAGTAAAAGCGAAAGTAATTGGGCTGTTAACCAAATATTAGCCTTTAATGCAGCTTGTAACTAGGTGGTAAAATTTCATAGAGTTACGGTTCGTTTATTAAAAATATTTTTTTTTTTGTTGAAACGAACGTGTCACACTGATATAACAAAATCTGTGTACGCGTTCTTGATGTTATCGACATTTTTCTGCCTCGTCATGCAAAAATATGTATGTTATGTAACAATGACAAAACATGTTTTAAATTTTTTAAACAGAAATAGCCCTGGTACACCACATGTGATTTAATGACCACAAAAACGATACAAAAAGGCTTACACAATCTCAAACCATGACTGAATAGGGCCCAAACCCAACTTGAACAAGAAAACCTGATACACCAAAATCCGGCCCGCCTTGACATTAGACTGGTCAATACGTCAACTTATCACCTGGTGTTTTAAGTTGAACATTGTAAACACCAGTTAAATAATTAGACAATGCATTTTAAAGTCAACGTTTTGATCGTTGATATTTATTATTTTCACAAAAATTTGGTAGTTTTTCTACACATAAAGGTTTCATTAGCAAGTTGGTATTGAAACCCAGTTATCAGTAGCCTTGCATTTTTCAATTTTTTTTGAACTGATTTGTATTATTGACCATTTGTTTACGCAATCTACGCTTATCAATTAGAACAAACTTGCATAGGGTAATTAGAAGCCAATCACAGCTGCTTGACGAAACCACATTTTAGTTATAAATAATGCAAGCTTCCACCAAAGTGTTCGTCTAAGAATGTTAACCTTATAGCAAACGACGGCAAGATGCTATTTTTAAATAACGAAATCATACGAACGAAATTTGCGCAAAACATTTTATCTATAAACAGCAACAATAACGACCTAAAAATTGTGAATTGAAATAGCCATTGGATGAATGAAATAAATTATAAAATACGGTTTCTGTTACATCGTACGTCAGCGGTTTCGAGTTACCTGCTTTCCGCCCCAAACATTCCCAGTAAAAAAACTAAGCGCAACCCAAAAAGAGAAAAATGCGAAGAACGCAAAGGAGAGAAAAATCCTTTTAGAATACAAAAAAGTGACGCAAGAGGAGTAAAAAATGCAAAGAAAATAAAGCAGAAATGAATGTAAAATTACCTGCAAAATTCCGAGTAGGTGAGGACGTAGCACCTTTCCTCTACACACGCAACACTAATTTCGTCTTGATGACGTGATGCAAATAGCTCGTCTTCGCATACGTCAGAACTCTTGCTTGCGTCATCTGTATGCTCCGGTCTAAAATCAGATGAATTATTCATAAGCGAAAAGAGTTAAAATTTTACACAATTTTACAAAACAATGTGCATAAAAGTGCACATTGATACTGACACAGCCATCCAATCACATGTCAAACGGATTTTAAGCTGATGCGAAATGAATGATAGGCTACTAATGCCTTTCGTTCTTAATCAAAATAAGTAAATTAAGTAATAACTCGTGGAAATTTCTTGAAAATACCAGAAGAAAAAAATCACCTCTAAGCTACTTAAAAACCCATCAAAAACTATAATTATCAATATATCTAAATAATTTAAAACCATCTATGCTATCACCTTAATTGCTGGCTTTAATTCAACTAATAGCTTTGATAAACGCTTTTGCTAACGGTGTCAACTTGGACCCATTCTTCAAAAACTCTTACATAGTTATGAAGATTTAATAATTAGAAGTATTTTCCAAAATTTAACAGTCATTAAAGCTCAATAGGATTTCCAATTAAAAATTAAGGTATATACATAATACATTTTGCAATGTCTTTTAGCAGCGCAAAATAAGGTCGCTATTGCGCAAAACTTAATTTTACAACAAAATGTCGGAATCAAACCACGATTAAGCCCTAGTGATAGAATTTGTAGAGCATATCTAATGCAAAAAAGTGCATTGTGCAACGACAATTTGCGTGCATTAAATCTATAATATCAGTTCCAAGTTATTTGACTTGCAGTTTTCTAGCAGACGAATTTTGCGACGATGCTGCTAATTTTTTTGCCTATACGCCTTCTCACGATTGATGTATTATTGGACGCTCCTGGCACAATCCCTTTGACTAATTTTCGGAATGACAAGTTACACTTCAACGATCAACGAAGCCTTTAAGTTAGCAATTCACATGAACCAGACATTCTGAGTGTGTCTGGTACCCTACAACGCAAGCTACCCAATTCCAAATGCAAAATGATTCTCCCCCACCCCTCTCCCCAGAAAAAAAAAAACAGCACTTAAATGCTCATGTGAGGGTAATACAATTTCTGTTTTACCTGTAGTACCAAACCAGACTGATCATCATTTCTTTAGTTTTAGGCTTTTCCCACAAAGCAGTCACTTTGGCAATGTACGACAACTCCTCTTCACCGGCAGCGAGAAGAAATACGCAATCCTTCACAAGGACATAGTCTACGGTCCCAACACGTTTATCCATTCGGCACATACCAGGATAACAGACGCGAGAGACATACTTGCCACTATCCTGTAATATATTCGCTTGCTTAAATACATGACGGTAAACACATTTATAAATTGGGTAAATCCCAAAAAATGTTTCATTTCGTCGTATCCCATTCAAAGCCATAATTTTCGAAGCAAACGAATAGACAGTTTTTACTACATTTCTTCTCACTGCATTAAATTTTTAGTCTCTGCGATAAACTATCCATTGCAAACGTTATTCTGTATCACAACAAATTATAACTGGTAAAAATGGTGCAAAACTAGTTAAAACGCACTTGCAATTTTCAATGCAAACAAGCCGAGCAGCTAAAAAAGATCAAAGTTTCTTAAAAATAGATACATTGGCCTTAAAAAGCTACAGCCACTCTGATTCATGTTTGCGGCTTGATGACGTCACATCATATCCGTTTCGGTCCGTATGCAATTTAATAAGAAGTCGTGCATGCGAAAAAAAAATTGTGATATCATTTTCTCATGTTCTTGTTACAAATTTTCCGATTCTTGTTAATAGTTCCAGCTACAACCGAAACCACATGCAATTGTTTAAAACAAGGTGGAAAACCACCTGATTAATCAAAATCACTCGACTCTACATTAATTATATGAAAACTTTTATTCCCCTACGTTTTTGCTAGTTACCGATTTCCTGAACGGTGTAGAAGCAACCTGTGCTTTTAAAACGTAGGTTGAAGCTAGAGTTAAAAATTTGGATAATTCTGTCTAGCAAAAAACTTAATGTTTGAAAAGGCTTTAAAATTAATATCTTCTCAAAATCGCTTACCACTGAAAAAACTAGAGAAGTGTACGGTTTTCCAGTCCATTTCCAACCATTATTGCTGATCTCCGGTGAGTTGAGAGTAACCGGGTCAGTAGAGGATATAGGTCGGGTCTCATCGGCTAATCTGCGATTGATTGTCGACTTTTTTTCTTGCAATTTCGCCTTTACTTTTGATTTTGCCCTCTGGGTTCGCTTGGCTTCCGCTAGCAAGCGACGTTGCTAACAGAAAAAGTACATTAGTAATTTTCTAACCACAAAAGACAAACAAATAGCTTCAAGTCCAAACGTCATTCATGTCATAGCGAAAGGTTATGCTGCAATTGAAGCCACAGGCATTCAATAAAAGAGTTTATGATTGTTTTGATGTTTGCACGTTTTCACGATTGTGCTAGCTGCAAACGCACATGCCACGGAACTGTGCACACGCTAATCTGCAATTGTGACAAGCCCATTTTGCCAAATACATTTCCAAAAACCGAAATTTTGATTTCACATTAAAGGCCTTTCACAACCTTAATTGGCAATCTACTTGCAAACATGAAAAGCAAAAACTGCTTGTTACGACATTATGTAAGAAGTGATTTTATTGATATACTAATGCAATACTCAGACACGACTTCAGCTAAAAATGAACGTATGTACACGTTTCACAAATTTTAAAGACATATAAAGTCTAAACCTAAATCACAAAAACAAACTGTCCATTCTTTTTGAGCAAATCGTTAGCTATAAGTTATTAAAATATGGAGAAACGAGCCGCTTTTAAGTTACCTTATCGGGTTACAACTAAAAGGCAATTTGGGTAGCGTAGAAAGAAACCCAGCACTATCAACTTCAAAATTATTTTCGCAAACACAGCCGTCTATTCTTACACAGGAAGTTTTAACAAGAACAACAAGAATTTGTAACAGTAGGTATACTAAAATATATATGTTTCTTTGCTTTAAAATGATGTGGATTTAACGGATAAAAACTTACCAATTCAACAAAAGCTTCATAATCCCGTGTCCCAGGAGCAGGGGCCGCTTTGTGACGAAGAAGGATTTGTTTTCGGGTGCAAGAGTGACGTGGTTCCCGATGCATGTCATCAACATCCGGGGAAGAACAATCATAATCTGAAGATAAGTTTTTGAAAGACTTCAGCTTAATAAATCAATTTTGAAGCAAGTACAAAAAGAATATATCCCTCCGGCGCTTTGCTATTTAAAACATCCATATTTAAATGAATCAATTCAAGGCATAATGAAGCAAAACGCTTTAGGTACTGGTAAAGATGCTAAATCATAAAAGTAGAAGCTAAATTAGTAATTCACTAAATCATAAAGAGAAAACTTGCTTGGTTCTGGAGTTTGTGTAACAACTTATCAAAAACTGGGAACACCAACAACAATTTTATTGTATTACCTGGAGAAGGGCATTTGGTTGGTCGCTTTCTTCCAGATTTCACAGTATTGGGTTGCTTGTTCGATTTTAAAACTGTCGTAAGACTAGCTCTACTTTTTCTTCGCTGAAGTTTGTTTCGATTTGAAGTTTGTGAAGTAGTTGTTTTCGACTGCTCAGTGGTTGTTGACAAATTTACTAACGAATTTGATGCATTTTTTTCGCAGTTTGAATTCAAAGATTTCGGGGAGTTTATAGGCTGAACAAGCGCTACTTTGGGTTTCGAAAGAACACTTTTAAAACTGGGAATAGTTGTTTCACCCATTTTTAAATTGAGAGGTTCATCTTGGGGCCAGTCTAAACCAGAATTAATAGCAGAATTTTGTTCCGTAATTTTTGGTACAACTAAATCTCTGGTTTTTGAATTCAACCGGTCAAAAGCTGAGACTGTTGGTGTATTAGTATTAGTGGAAATCCACTGCTTTTGGGAATTATTGGAATTAATAATGGATTTATTTATTCCGAAGCAGTTAAAAAGGTCCGGAGATGCTTGAAGAGTAACCAAAGACAGTCCTCCAACTTCTGTGGGATGGCTTTCAAGTCCAGATCCTTGGTTTGCTTTCAGAGATACTGGAAGAAGCAGAATTGGATTTACGTGAGTTGAATTGGTGAGAGCCGGAGTTGACGTTGTTGAACTGATGGGTTTGGGAGGAGTTGTTTGAGGTTTAACAAGTGGAGCTACCGAAGCAGTCAGCTTTTTTGTACCGCTGGAGTCTTTACGAACTTGTAACGGTTTTGTTAGTGGGAAAATGTGGCCACTGCAACCAGCAGAAAGTTTATTCTTTTTTCCATAGAAATCAGAGTTTGTCAAAAAGTCTGAATTATTTAAATCCATATTAGCATCAACGATAGTTCTTTTTCTACTGCGTCTAGTAGGGATATCACAAATTTCATCCAGGCCGTCCTTGCTGATCGACGACTTTCGTCCAGACCTATAAAGTAGTTTACGAGGTCAAATTTAAATCATCATCATCAGCATTTTTAAGAAATATATCAAAATTTAAAGGAAAAAAAAAAAAGAAGACATCAAACACGAACACTAAAAGGGGTGCTTTATCAGCTCAATATGAGAAATCAGGGGTAAGGAGTAACACCTCACAAACCAAGCTCAGAGGCAACTTCCAATGAACGTAACTAGAAACCAAAAAGATAAAAGCGCGAAGGAAGAGGTTTTTAGGATAAATTCGAGGACCGAGTAAAAGCTGGAATACGTCATAGCTAGCAACTTACTTAGTGACCATGCTACTGGTATTATCGTCTTCAATTTGAATGTTCCAAAGCATTTGAGCAGTTAGACTGGCAGCTCGTCGACTGCGACGTACCGCACCGCCTTTTTCGAACATCTTTCCAAAATCTTAACATAATATTACATATTAAACTATATAATTAACGAAAAGGTTTAACACAAGCGCTTCTAAACTCAAATTTTGAATCAAAGCAGGCTATACTGCTATTAAAAAGCTAGCAAACTAAGTATCGGCACGTATAACGAGTAATATTTAAATTGCCATACATTAATGGTTGTCAAACCCAAAATCTCGGAGCTACAGAGTCTAATTAGATGATGATAGATAAATATAAACAACCAAAATAAGAGTTTGAATATGCTGCATTAGACAAAACTTTTAAGTTAAAGTAAATGTGACGTAAGGTATAATTATACATGTTAAAGGTTTGACTAATCCAAGCCTTTGTATCAACAAATGAAAGTCAAACAAAGCATACCTTTGAGTGCAGATTTCAAACACACGTAGTTCAGGCTTGTCAACACGTGTTACACAAACTTAATGTAATGCAGTTTCAGCAGAAGAATATTCCTGCGCTGCCAAAATACACAGTATCACTAAGCTATAAGTATACAATATATCTGAAAAAGCAAAGCTTTCAATGCAGGCAACATTCACAATCAAAAATCGCTCCAAAAACTGCTTCTATTCAGTTTTTGGTTTTGTTTTTCATTTTTTCAACGCAAACACTCAGCTATTTTTTTGCTTTTGCACAGAGGAGGTTTGAATACTGGAAGTACAGGAAGTCGTTCACGTTCTGAGACATCCGGTTTAGCATTTCAACATTTCGACGATCACGTTTTAATAGCATTGCTCTTTTAACTTTGGGACCGAAAATCGTAAACGCACGAAAACTCAAAACTAAGCTAATATGGCAAAAAAACAAAAAATTTGAAACTAAAAAATGAAGGAAATGCAACCGCAATTGTAAGTTTGTAACTAAACATGGAAAACCACTTTTTCGGGTGACTCTCGCTCAAGTAATTACAAAAAGTGTAGAAATGTAGCAGCAACTCGGTTGTAAGCACCACACAACACTGCGAATCCCAATTTTTTGTTTCGGAAAGTTACAGGTTTAGCCATAACATTGAATTCAAAAACTTTGATGGTTTCTTTACTTTGCGACAATCTATCTACCTTATACTGTACAAACAAACCTAACCATATAAATTAGCATATTAACCCAGAGTGTGTTTTGACATTGACTTAAATGCTTGTTCCTATTCACCTCAGCAAATTTAATAAAATCTACGGAAAACTTTTAAACGATCAAAAGAGTTTAAGCGTCAAAGTAAAATGTTAGAAGTTTAATTTCAACTCTAGGTAAAACAAACATTCAAAATCGCAGCACAAATTTTTCACTCATCACTCTGAGGTGTAACGCTCAAAACGCTAAAAGCGTACTACCATTTCGTCTCTCAGCTTAAAGTTGGTTTAACACACCCAAAAAGGAACTAGTGTTTATTTTACTTAGATACAGCGGTTATTCGCATCATCGTTACTTTTTTAAGCGCACATGAATCAGCCAATGTAGGTAGGTTTCTATACTACAGGAACTTCACTCAGCCTTTGGGTAATCACCACCAGCCCAAGTAAAAACAATGGAGCAAGGGCTTGTATGTTTTCCATAGAAATTTCCCTTTCCAAGTATTTCAAAACATGTACACTAAGCTAATTTACTTAAATTAACTTTGTTTTACCACAACATCAACTTTCTTCAGCAATTTTTATGAGAGCAAACCTTTGTTGAAGGAGATTTTGGCAGAAATTTGGCAGCATTGAGTGGGTAACATTACAGCCGCGAAAAAATGCTCAAATTCAGCAAAACTGTTTCAAACAAGCTGTCTTTATGGTTACGCACTTTACATAACTGTTATAAAATATTTGAGCTGATTTGGTAAAACTCACACTAACCGTTTTTTTAATAGTTTGGTTTAGATTAGCATTTCGTACTAGCCAGATAAACGAAAATTTGATAATATCTTATCACAAGACGCAAATATTAAAAGATGAAATAAACTAAAGCAAATAATATTGCGATAATGTGATAATGCTCAGGCAACAGAAGTAACGCACAAAGCAGATCCAGGTAAAATTAACAAAGCACAATTCTCCTTCAAATTAAACAGATGGCCAGACAAAACAGTCATTGTTTACGTTTCAAGAAAAAATAAAAAATTCAGAGTTTCTGGAAAATCATCACAACTTATCAGTCCAAAACTTTTTCGAAACTTTATATACAATAGACCAACTACATGAAATAGAAAACCTTCTAAACCAACCAAAATGAGAAACATTGTCTGTTTTTCATGTATAAGCCAACGGAAGTCTAAAACAAGCTGCTTTCAAAATTAATTAAAATCTCGCTCACAATACGAATTCTATGATAACAACCAATTATAGCAAAAAAGTCACATAAGCCATTGGCATTGAAATTATTTAAATTGAGAAAAAATCCAAAAACCGTAGCAATAAGTTTGATAAATTTTTATGGGGAAATTTTTTTAATCCACAATTTTAAATCCAGAAAAGCAGTTCAACTAAAGCAAACATTTAAATTACAAATCATTTTCGTGTAAATTTACGCCATTATGTATAAAAACTACGTGCTGCAAAGGAAATAATGTTACCATTGATGTCACGCAGTGTACCATATCATATGAGAGTTGTGTTTTACCAATGTATATAACCAGAATTATCGTTTCCGCAACTGAATATACAGTTCTACGGCTGGGTACAATTTTGCTCTTGTATTAAATCAGCAGTTCTTTAACTTTTTTGATGCTGGTCCTTAAACTTTTATGGAATTTCCTCGCTGCTCTTGACTACAAAACTGACACCTTGTCTCCAATAATGACACAAAGAAAGGTCAATCCATTGCCAGAGAGACCTACACACAGCCTTTAATTTGGCAAACTATCTCGTGTCCCCCTGCTTTGGTGATTCGCAGGCGCAGAGGATACACGTACGTATCCCTGGCTAAAAACCCTTGCATTAAATAGAGATTCTGTTACAGACGCCACTCCGTGTTAATATCGAAAAATAATGAAAAACTGGTTAGTGCCATGTCAAAAGTTTGTCATTAAAAAGTTATTTTTAATCTTCCCAAGGCTAAACTACAACTTAAAACACTTGAAAAGATCTCAAATTTAAATGCTAACGCTTGACTTCGTGATCATTACGATTCTATTAAAGCTTTTTAATTGTGCAAAGCCAGATTCCAAGGCGTGTGGTTAAAAAGCATGTATTTTAACAGGAGTATACTTTATATTGTTTACAGCAGCATGAATATTACTTCTCCTCTGTGTTTATACACAGCATATTTCCCACGCTAGCACTAAAATACGAACAAGCAGAATAATAAATAAAAAAACAAAAAAATTGAGTCAAGCAAGAACACTGCAAAGAACCCCACATACATCCTCACTCAATCCATCTGTTACGAATTTAAAAATGATGTATGGTGGTACAAGTCGTATCCTTACTAAGCGATTACAGCTAAACGACACTCTATTAAGCATTCTGAAGCAGCTTTAAGACAAGGTTTCGAGACTAAATACTAGTTATAGGCAATAAATAAGAAAAAAGTTGACGCCACAGTCGCAAAATATACGGACTGAAAGTCAATAACTGAGCCGAAGTAGAGCTAAGCGACCAAACATTGCTCGGCCAACAAAAGCTGAAACGAATAAATGTTAGCGTGGAAAAGTAGCAAAAGAATAAAAACTAGTCTCAAAATGTAGAAATTAATTACCACACACAAAAAAATCGAGGAATGCAGCAATAACATTTCGAAAAATTGCTTTATCGAGTCTTTTGCTTATCTAGTAAATTGGGTCAAAAGAGCCAATGGAGTGAGATTATTTTGGAGTATACGTGAACCACCGCAATGACCTTATCTGCTTATGTAATTTGTGCACAAGGCACCTTAATGCAATCAATACTCATTTTACCATCCAACTTTTGCTTTTTCCATCGTTTTTTAAGATTACAGATATAGTCTTGCTGATACTGCTTTCTATTTCACCTTACTGTAAAATAGCTTATGGCACGCGAATAAAAATATTCCACAAGTAATCGAAGCTAAATATAACGATCTTTGCAAACAACTACTTTTTTTTTTTTTTGTAGATGAGATTAGAAAATCTGAACAATTTCTGTCTTTTTAATAATATTACTTGCGGTACATATTCCTGCTCTACACCTTTTTTCTATACTTTTTCGGTGCAGTTCACTCGTGCTTTGATAAATAGATAGAGGACTAACTGCGTAACACTCGATAATACCAAGTATTGCACTCAGGTCTTTCCTGGTCTAAAGCAATACTTTCCAACAGATCACATTTACACCAACTGCCTTTTTCTTTCCCTACAAATTATTGCACAGCAAATGTGTAATTAATGGTTAACTAGTCCTTAGTTGTTGACGTAGGCAATGACAGTATTTTGAGTAAACATTTATCTCAGTCACCAATCACCAACCTGCCATCAGCTATCTTATAATGCAAATGACCCGCATTGGCGATTGCTGTCACGATAAAAAATGCAGACGAGAGAAAAAAGAAAGAACTTTTTTCTTTTACCTCACACAAAGATAATGAAAGAACCAAGCCATTCCTCCCATTACAAAGCAAAAAACGCGAAAGGAAAAAGGGAAAAAAGAAAATAAAACTCCGAAAAACGCATGTAGATAGACATTATTTTTAAAACCAAAATATGATGTAAAAAATTTGGTATAAACATGAAAACAACTGGGTATGTCGGTTTACTATACGAAAACGAACTGAATAAATTGCTTAATGCAAGGTTAATACCGTCAACCACAACAGCCTGTCAACTAAAACAGCAAAATATTTTGACCTATAAAAACAAATTCCAAAATGATAAGAGCCAAAAGAAAATGGGCTACAAATGTTAAGATTTGATACAATTTTCGTAACAAATTTATCGGAAGCAATTCTTTTTACGCAATTCGTATTCCTCAAACTGCGTGCAAAAATTGAAAAATTTATCAGGCAAAAAAATAACAGATACGTCGGCTTTTTGTATCTTAATCAAATTTTTACGTCATCAATCCCAAAAAAAGATTGTGACTGAACATTTAATGGTCAAGGGTTTCAGATCCTCCCATTATGGACAAATACACGGATCAATTGCCCCACTAAAAATGATCGCAGGATACAGAATAGAAAATGTAAACAACTAAACTTTATGAGCAAAATAAAATACATAGGAAATGAGAGCTTTGGTTGCAATACGCATATTATAAGCTTACAAATATCCAATCCATCTATAATGTTAAAAACTAAAAGACTAGCCAAACATGGCTTATATGGCAAAAATGGATATATGTGCTGGAGACGACGCGAGAAGTAACGATTCCACTTGGCAACACCCCAAAATAAAAATAACCTTTTGACCTGGCAAATGATAACAAAAAAATCCTAGATACGGCTATATGAAAATTTACGACCATCATGCACTTCATTATAAATAACTTCGTTGACCAGATACTGGCAAAATCATGCAAATGCAGGATTGTGCATTCAGAGCACACTCAGCTATATAGTAGTAACGTATCAATTACGAACAGAAGCGGTAATATCTTCATTCTTCAACTCAAAAATATCTTCAACTTAGAGGATGTAACTACGGTAGTACTTAGACCGAATTGTAGCTAAAACTTAAAATATTTAATTAAGTCTTGTACCTGCGGAGGTTGAGCTTAACTTGTGTTTTTAGTTACAATTTAAAAATGAAAAAGTCAATGGGTTGTGCAACTGTACTAACATGCATATACCACAAATATAAGAACCTTTAACGGCATATGCAGAATGTCTTCTGCAGACTGCATTATGCTCAATACCACATCAAAAAATTGAAAAAATAACTTTGGCTTTTTTCAAATTATATTGAACTGATACTTCAACAGTAGTTAAGGGAGGCTGCGAAAACCACCCGGCAGGACCGCAGCCAGAAGAAAATGTTAAGGGGGCAAATTTTTTTGCAAGGGGGGCGAGAAATGTTTAGGTAAAATTGGTTTAAAAGAGCTACATCCTCTCTGTTTCAGATGTTTACACTTCCATCACGCTGTCTTAAACCAGTTTCAAAAGAGATTAGTAGCAAAGTACTCCCTAACCTAACAGAAAGATTTGACAGCGTATCGCTTGTTGAAGGCTATTACGCTATAAATTAATTAAATTTACATGCAAATCGAAAAAGTGACGAGGAAAGTTTTAGTGCAAAAGCAGTAGATAGTACATCATCGGCTTGCGGGTTTGGCGGTTTCTTTTTTACAAATGTTCTGCACCAGAGACGATCAAATGAAGTGGATTCTTACTTTGTAAAGCAAAACATGCACCGGCACCCTAGTTGGCTTAGTAGGTCTACATCGCGGCGATTAATTGTAATTCAAGCAGCTATCATTGGTTTCTACACCAGGATGTGAAAAAATACCATATTGAACTAGGCAAGCTTGTTGGTAATGCGACTTTTTCTAAAAACTGCGGATTCGCTTATTTCAGTTTATATTTTATACAAACAACACGAATTATATCGTACCACACTTTAACTAGTCATTATCTAAGCAAAAGACAGGGCAAAAATTTTTCTGCGCCCCCTCCTGGTTGCGGGTCCTGAAGACAGTAATGCGTAAAAGTGGAATGAATTTTTGATGAGATTTGTTTATTATAAAAAAGTACACTAATACCCAAATTTCGGATTATACAAAGAGTTTCTTAGAATAATTTTCTGTCACGCATTTAGCAGATATTTACTAATTTTTTCCGAGTTCGTTACACAACATATACACAATGAACACCAATGTATGAATAGCTAATTTTCTTAAGGGGAGCAAAAATTTTTCCAGGGGGGCTCTCCGCGCCCCCCTCTCCTGGCTGCGGGCCCGCTACCCGGTAAATATGTCAAATGCGATCGGCTCCAGTTGCGAATTGAACCCGTCACGCATGATCTGTCGCCTGCACGGTCCCGCTAGGTCATGTCGCAGACGAAACGACACAAATCTCGAATATTAATCGTACGTAGGTCCCTAGCAATTCAATTCAACGTTGAATCAGTAGCGTTTATAAAAGTTTGCTAATTAATTTTACGATTCGAATACGAAGCAAGTGCGTCACTAAGAAAAAGTGATTTACATGAAAATATATAATCATACATATTTAAGGATCACAAACTATTTAATCATAAACTATTCAAAGAATTTCGCAGCTTGACTTGATATTTGGGAAGTCATAGCTTGGTATTTTAAAAATAAGGAACGATTTTCATGAGTCAAAACTCAACAATCTAAGTTGGTTCCGGTTTCCGTAAGAGCGTGAAAAGAAGCTTTATTCCATGCGCAAATAAATGGATAAGTGAAAGCTGTTACCCGCAGTAGACTCTGCTGAAAGCTCTGATCTCTATGCGTTTATACGGAAAAGCTATACTCAAAAATGTTCGTTTTATTACTGCCTTCAAGGCAAAGTGATGCTTTGTACTCAAAGTATATCAAATACAACCGAACAATTTACTTTATACAGTTTTTACTCTTAGCTATACCCTAACCATGATGCAGCAGAATCTGACGAAAGGTCAGATTATTAAGAAAATTAGTTTGGTATAGTTGCCTCACCCGTTTTTTAAGCGCCAAGCTGAATAAAACAGTGTCTAACTCAGTAGTTTTCAACCTTTCTGGAGAAGCGGAACTCCGATGAAACAATCCAGAGACTCGAGGAATCCCGTGCATTAATTTAACTCACTAATTTACTTAACCCAGCTCTAAATTGCAAGCTTGCGAAATCCCTGGACTGTGCTAGGTAAATCCTAGGGCTACGCGGAACCCCAATTGAAAATTACTGGTCTAACCAAAACAACCGTGTCGTGTAAAGTGCAACATTCTCCGACTAACTGTAGTACTAAAGTTCATTGCAACATAAACAAGCAAAAAACAACACCGTCACTGTGGCAAAAGTGGTTGTAAATTAACGAAAAATGACAAAGCGAATTTCTAAAGTTCATTTTCAGATAGTCAAATGGCGAACATGGATTTCATTATTTAGTTAATGCTATGGTGAAAAACTGAAATTCCTTAAATATTTTCAAATCATTTTAAATTTTGCGAGCAGGCTTGGCTATAATTAATTTTTGTGATTTCGATTTGAGACCAATCACATTCGATGTACTTAATATCCAGTAGCACCGGTACTCAAAAATCATATCTCTTGCTATTAACTCACTATGCTCCTTTTACTTACATCAGCTCTTACAGATATACGTACGTACTTAGTATTGAATAGGCCTATGTGAAAAAAGTATTTCTCTCCGTTTTTCGTATGCAGTCGGTCACGCTAACTAGACATAAAATAACTGTGAAAAAATCCTACGATCATTCACTGAACTAAACCCAAATTTACAAAACGCAAACCATATTACGCGTAATTGCCAGGGGTAAAACGCACTTCTGTATCTTCAAAGTAAAAAGTTAAGCGAAAAATATTTTTTTACCTCTCCGTATTAACAAGACAATAAACGCAATTGAGAATCTTATTTTTCCGCTAAACAAAACTCATGCTTTTCTGATTAGCTTTCAAATCATCACCAATACTTTTCTAAGCTAAATGTTGATAAAATCACTTCATGCAGTTACGATAAACAGAGCGACCTAACTAATGCGTACTAACTGCTGTCATTCGTAGAACATACGGAACCTCGTGCAGAAGCAACCACCTTTGGATAGTCTGTTGCACACGGCACGTGGCAGATTGAAATCGCACACCATAACACGAAACAGATTTCAAAATATTAATCAATGGTGAGATTATGTAACATTAGCGGGACAAAATAACGATTAGCGACGGTTCAAAACAAACCATAACATAACCAAAAGAGACCAAAGTAGAAAATGCATATTTGACAACTAAAAAAAAGCAAAAAGATCGAATAATAACCTTTTGCCAAAACTTATTTACTTTCAGAGGTCAGAACGCAAGGTTGAACTTACCAAAGTACGTAAACGGTCGCATATTTGAAATTTTATGCTTTGTAAATTACAAGTCAGCGATATTTTTGTCAAGCTAGAATTAGCTCTTTCAGAATAAAATGCGCTGCAGCTGTTTTTCACATTAATCGATCATCACTCGCTACGTAATTTACAAATTGTCAAAAGACGGCTCGGAATTAATGTCTGCGATATTCAAACAAATTTGTAAGGTAGGGTATTGCGTCTATGGGCAATGATGCAAAATGTTTTGATGCGGATAGATTTCTGTTAATTTTCACATTAATATGTTTAGGAATTTTTTTTCCTTCGGCGTAATTACGCGAGTAGTCTATAGGCATACTGTAATTGAAGATTTGATTTTTTGATGTTTTTAAAATTTTTCTGATTGAACTTTCCAATTTTAACGTTGCAGCTATAACGAAGTGTTAAACTGATTTAACATATAGGAATTCACAGTGAAATAATACTGGCCTAATAACTAAAATTTGAGGGTCGACTTAAAAATTTATCTTAGTGGAAAAATGTTAAAATTTTTGTGAGAAATCTAATGGCTATGTATTGCTTTTAAAACTGCTTTTTATTAATCTTGAGATAAACTCAGCTCAGAAAAAAGTGTCAGTTTGCTTTCCAAATCGACTAGTTACAAACCTTCTAAAATGCGATGAATAAAAAAATCGAACGTGATGTTGAAAATGATTAGTTTTTGATGTAATTTTAGAACGACTCTTTTTGAATTTTAGCTTTCCCAACACCTGTTGTTCTAAAATGAAACAAGGATGCTAAAAATAATTAGTTTGGCTTCTCTCCAATGTTTTTTCTTTCGAAATTTTGACCTTTAAAAATGTTGCAATTAACGCGTAACAAATTCGTAGAGGTCAAGCTGGTGCAAAAATTCCCAAGATCAAATCAGCATAAAAATTTCTTGAAATGTAAATTTTCAAAATTGCAAAAATCCAATGTAAAAATCCAGAATATCGAAACTCTGAAGGTGAAGTGTTTTTTTTCCCGGAGCGGCTTTGCCAAAAAATCTTAAAAACTGTATTCGCTGCTTCTTAGCCAGCTGCTCGGCACAAGCGAGTATATGTAAACGTGTCGCATGTCTTGTAAGGAAATCGCTCAATCATTCGTGATCAAAATGACAATTGACCCAAGCACCTAATAACGGCCCACACAGTTGCGGCGTCATTACACTAAGACTTCTCATCGTCTTGAGAGCTTTTTGAGTTGTTTTATTATTGCATCACATATGTTGAATAATGATGTAAGAAAGCAAATAAAACATGTCTCCCTAACATTGAAACGTGTCAATCAATGAAATTGCACCTTAATGCTTCAAGTACCGGCTACCCCATAATATTGTTTGTTGTTTAGTGAATTCAAACGCGGCGTTGCAAGAGCAACCGAAGTTTGTGACCACGGGCGGTATACTGTTCAACTTTTGTTGCAGCTAACGCAATGCGTTAACTTTGTTTGTTTATTAAGTTAACACATTGCGTTAAGTACACAAAAATTGAGAAGTATACCGCCCCAGAAAGCGAAATCAAAGCTTGAACGTTGTCGGCATCCAAAATCTTTTACAAAAAAAATTCTCATTGTGGCCAAAACCGAAAAATTGAGACTAGAAAATAACAGAGATAACTCCGGGCTTTCGCACAAAAATGTTTCGTTAAAAAACCTGAATGTTTTTTTTATACTTGGCAAAACTACGCCAAAAAACCCAAACTTACACAATCATTTGATTTAAACAATTGAATATTGGCTGATTCTTTGGCACATTTTGATTAACTCAAATTGACTTGCTTAAAATTTGCCACACCAACCGTAGGCTAGGAAAAGAATAGCCAGCCTTTCATTATTGTTCCGATAAAAGTTCGGTCTTTGTTGCTGCATTTTCCATAGTTCTTACGTAGAAGCTTACTGACAACTACACGGAAGTTATAACCAATTGAAAATAGCAAGCTCGCTACTAATGCAAATGAATCATGCCTTCTTGCAGCATTTAGCAAAGTGGATTCTGGTTCCTTTTGTCGCGTAAAACTTCATATAAGTGTGTTTAATTAGTTGATTGAAAATAACAGTTTTGCTTAGTGATTTGTTTTTTTCTAGAATTTGATAAAAATACATCGAAACAATGTCTTATTGTTTATTTTTTCAGAAAGCTCAAGCAAACAGCGTTGGCTGAGTGTCAAAAAAACGCAAAAATATATAATGCATGCATAATAAGCAAGTAAAATTCCATAGCTCTTATAAGATAACATATTTCTTCATATACTCTATAACAAATTACTTGCAATTTACAAATTTAAGAAACATTTTCTCAATAGCCCGCTTTCTTTGATAAATGCTTCATCTGCAATAACAATGCGCCGAAGACTGTTCATCAGTTGCATAACACTTTTAAACATTGAGTTATTCTGCAACAACCTTTACTTCAGGTTAAGAGCTTTTGATACGCGCGCAAAGAATTTATTATGATAACAGAGGTCAACATGAAAACATATCCTCTTTTAGCCTATCAGTCACCCTTTCAGACAATAACGCATATTTTTAGAAATTAGAAGCATGCACTATAAACGCTATGAGCTTACTAACCAATTGCTAAGCTGTATATTGTAACCACATTCATCAAAAAATCAAATCAAAACGTCACTATACTCGCATGATTACGCCGGTGTAGCAAGTGGTGGAATTCATCTCTGCTGCTTAGCACCTGGCCAACACAGCTCCGAAGAAACGTCGCAGCGATGGTCAGCCGTTGTGGGCGATTTGACCGAAACTGTACCCGATTTCACAGACCCGGGTTTCGAACCCCCAGACCACCCGCACCGACGGCAATGCCTTAATAACTGAGCTAACCGGCCATCTCACTGAAAATTTAGTGAGTGCTTTCAGGATGTGAAAATCAAACTTGACACTTCAGGTCGGTTAGAATAATCACAGAAGTTTTTAGTCAACAGTCACAATAGATTTTGAGGTAATCCACCAATGCAGTACTTAACGAGTCGAAAATTCGTCATTTTATTTTTGAATTTGCCATTCTTCACCGTGTTGTTGGAGCTCTTTACGCTTGCGCATTGAGTCATTAGTCATGACAGGAATTTAGGTCAAAAAAGTTAAGTTTTGAGACTTGAAAGTTAAATCTCGAATAAACTCGAGTTTCCGCGAAAAACTCGAAATAAGTCAACCCATTGTTTACACGACTAGTGTCAAGCAACTCCAACATTGTTTCACTGCAAGCTTTAATGCCAAGAAACAAGCAGAATACATTGTTATCTAACAGGCAGTACTTCCAAAATTGACCCGAACGGAGTTAGAATTATCGAAACCGGTACTTCGAGTTCTCATTGCTCGGCTTTGCCACATTGTCCTACGAAGTACCTACTTGATCAGCTGCAAAGGCGGCTTTTTTCTGCGCTTGCTTTTCTTTATGCGTTTGGCAGTCAATGGCATTATGCAAAGAGCTGGAAGCTGCTGCGACGCATAAATAAATCAATCTTAATCTTGACTTTCTAGAGCGGCTAAATTTGGTCTGCTTTGAGATACTTGCACAAACTAAACTTTATGCCGTTGACTGATTCATTGTTCCATTAAACTGTGCTATTTTGTAACGATTCAGAAAGAACACCATTAGCAAGCAAAGTTATAGGCACTCAATTTGGACCAATCACACTGTCTATGTAAATTTACATTTCACCGCCCAAAGCAAAGCAAAACTGACGAGATAACCATAAATCTCTTAAAAAGGCAACGAAGGAAACAAAAAAAATTATGTAACTTCAGCAGCAAAGTCCCGACAGACTGTTTTTGCAAAGTCCGTTTAGTTTGCATTAAATTTTCAGTGAATTAACTTGTTAACATCGCTTAGCTTTAATCGTCAGGAATTTTTTACAATGTTTTACATTCTTCTGCTATAATATAAATATAACCATCTTTAACTCGATTAGTGCGTAATTTTGGAGGTTAATATACTATAATGACACTTAATAGCCCTAAATTAGATGTAACCCCCAAAAAGCGATACCATCCTTCACAGCAGTCAAAAAGCAGAATGATAGAAAAATGCGTTTCTTCAGATTTTACACGTCCGCTCTTCTTGATTTTAAAAATCGGTCGATCAACTGCTGATACACGATTCCAAAAATACAACCGATACGAAAGCAACGTCATCACACACAATACAGCCTTCAAACAATTTAAAATTGATTGCGGACGTTATCTCCCTCATTTGGACCATTATCAAGGCTTAGGCCTATGTTAAACTGAATACTTAGGCCATGACCCCATAATGTTTTCACAAAATTTATTAACGATGAGGGAGTAGAACGTTCGCATCTGTCTTGAAAATCTAGCTGAAAATGGACCCAAAAGTGAGCAGACGCCAGTGACGTAGTGAGAAATTTAAAAGGGGGGGGGGAGGGGGGCAAACTAACTGCAAACGCTATCAAAATAGTCTAGCATATGTTAGTCACTTAGCGAAATTTGATCGTTTTTAATCAAAAGGCAAAGTCAAAAGGTGGAGACCATGGCACAATGTCCCCCACCAAACTAAACGCTCCTGGCAGAAACGTTCGACCAATATCTCTCCCAGCAACTTCTTGGCTGTATCGTTTGTGATAAAATGCGAAGCAGTTTCCAACTCTAATAATAATACATGCAACTTTAATAACAACTCTAACGTTTGCCAAAGAAACTGAATCTATATTAGAACACAAATACTTCATAATCGTGATAACATGTGTAAACAAAACCTATATAGTCACAAAACTATAGTAAAAAGTTGAAAAAAGCAGACAATACTGAAGCTATTTCTTTCCAATCATGTGTAAAGTTACGAAAAACTTGCTTTTGTGGCGCAACAACTTCAAATATAGAGGAGTTCTAACTGCTGAAATAGAGCGACACGCTGGTAACTCTAACCAAGCCTACTCAACATAAACAAAAGTAGGCTTACACAATACCCATATTGTTGGCGCAATAAGCAACAATGTATTGAAGCAACATGATTTGGCCTGTGCTAGCAGCTGAAGTTTAGTAGCAGCCACTTTCCAAGTGGTGCAACCTTTGGAAAACATTAGTTAAATGTCATGTAGTTTCTTTATGGCAAAAAAAAACGTTTCTACAGTTTTCTAGCTGAGGTTACAGCAACCTAGGAAAAAAAACTGTAAAAATGTGAAAAGAATTTTCGGTCAATCTGAAAGCAACCGTGACAACGCAAAAATATGAATTAATTTTCCCATTTCTTGAATTTCCGAAACAAATCCTACGATAATATTACATTATATACACTCATTACTTCGCTGAATTATTAAGAAGGCTTAGTTAACTAGGGCCTATTAGTAAATCTATAGCCAATTAAACAAATGTTTGAAACCACAGTGAAACACAGCCATAACACTATGTCCCATAACTAAAATTAAGAAAACTTGCTCAGTGACAAATTGATGTTTATGATTGGGTAAAAGTAAGCAAATATCGACATAACGAGTTCGCAAACAACTAGAAAAATCGACAACCCACTGCTTATTGAACATAATTTTACTTAAATTATTAATGTCAAGCAAAAGCATATCCAATATAGATTAAAATTTACAAACTATACACTGAGATAACGTTTGCACAAAATTATGATAGACATAACAAAACACTTCCTTAACGGAAAGCCGTGGTAGCAGTATACCTTCCTATCGCACGTTTTAACAGCTGTTCAATTGGTAGCTCAAAACAAACAAGCTATAACCATTCAATAATGCGACAGCTAGTACACTACAAACCAGAGATGGAACCGGTCAGGATTTTCTCGACCCGACCGGTAAAATTCAAAATCTATGCCGGTTGACCGATCACTGACCGGTACGGTCGACCGTTTTGTTTTTACTGAAGGATTTTATGTTCAGTGTTAAATAAACCTAATGACAACTGTAGTTTACACTAACTTTGTCACTAGATGTATCGAGTACGTAAAATTTTATCTAATAAAAAAGTATTTGAATGAAAGTAAACAGAAAACAAACTTTTGTTTTTAGAAGGTATGATTTGTTATTGCCGTTTTTCATAAACTATTCAAAAAACACATGTCGGTAATGGTATGTGTATCTCGGTATTTAGGTGTATTTTAGTAGCAAAAAAGGAGATTTTGACCGGTTTTTTGACCGGCCGGTCGACCCGACCGGTTTCCATCTCTGCTACAAACAGTAAGAATTCAATGGCGTCTTGCGTCCACCTAAAAGCTTGCTATATCTACAGAGGTCTATAATCTTGTATTCTCGGTCTATTTGTGAAGAAAAAAACTTTTCTCACAAATAAGAGGCGGGGGCAGCGATTCACCCTTAAACTTTTGGTACTTTTTACACGCGACCGCTCTCGGTGAGAGAATTAAATGATCGAAAAAAACTTTACACTTAATTTTAATCCGAAACTTGGCCCAAAAAAGCTGGCACCGAATTGCATCGTACCAAAAAAAGTTACAAAAAATGGTGCCAAAAATCAGTACTTTTTTAAAAATGAGGCACCGTCTGTTATTTTCATAATCGAAATCGCAAAAAAAAAGTTTCGGTTTGAAAAATAGCAATTGTTCAAAATCAATGGTCCAAGTTTAAAATTTTTTAGACTTTGAAATAAGGCAGACCAAAGACACAAAATTACTGCAAAAAAAGCAACAACAGTACGAGTATAACAACATGTTCGTGACTTTCGCTTCCATACATTGGTCGTTTGCCAACCGTGAAACCATTGTTTGAAATCACAAGCAGTTTCGTACTAGTCCTAAAAATAAATATAACCATCACGGAAGAGGGCGGTAAAACGAAATACCTGCCAAACCTTCTCTTTAAAGTATCACTAAAGATAAAAGTGGATCATATCAATTCATAATTATCGACAATCATGTGGCTGAAACCATTATGTTTTATCGTATCAATAATTTAGGCTGGTCAGTTTTCTTAACTTCTAGAAGAGGAAAACACAAAATCATACAAGGGGTCATAAAATACATGACAAAAACAAGCAGGTTCTGACGATAGCCTTTGAGACAAATGTACTACGTACAATTATTTACATTTTCTTAAATCAAATTTATTGCTGTTTCTTTTAACATAATCAAGCAGCAAAGTGCAACGTATAGAATTGTGTTTTTTTACTGGCAATGACCCAGGCAACAGTCATGAACTTTGTACCATGAAGCTATTTATATCATTACCAAACAAAATCAATAAGATCTATCTAATTATGCTTTATGATGCAGCAATTAGTCTTGATCGTCTTAACCCGGTAATTAGATCGATCATTAAGAACATTGACTGTGCATGCTTGTTGCTTTTTCGATCATAAGCATTACGGCATGGGCTAATTTAAATGGTAGCTACAGTGCGCATGCACATTTTTTGCAATTTGGTTAGTAAGCAAAGATCACAGGACTAAACACAGTTACACCTCTCTCAACCAAACTAAACCAAACACAAAAAATCATGTGACGTACAGAACAATTTCACAGTGAGCAATCGGTCGTTTGAGTAGCAAAAGCTGGTTAAATGCGGATACCAGAAATACGCAGTTGTTTACACTGTTGCAGTGTGACGCCATGACAAGGGCGGAACCAAAAAAAGTGTCTAAGGGCAACCAAAAAGTGCTTAAGGGCAGCAGCATCATTTGTTTTTCATCATGCGCGGCTAACACATACAGTATTTCAAAGAAATGTTCCAAAGTTAAGGACTAGCCAACTAGCCAAAAATCTAAGTTTCTCAGTCTTGGCTACAAGCTCTGCAACAGAGTTTTGTTATCAGCATTCAATAATTAATATCACAAAAAAAATTCGGAAAATTTAAACGAATTCGTTGAGGATGAGACATATTTACATTGCTCTTACGTTTAATGAAGTAATAACTATGATTGATTGGTCAGTTCTTTTGATATCACCGATTACTACATTTTAAATGCGCTAAAAATTCCATGGTTCAGTTAATAAAACAACAGACTTGACTTCTTTTAAACTGTAGCAGTTACACCAGCCATATTTTGCACCTTGTTCCGTAGCAGAATTATGTAAAGCAATGACAGTGATAAATGCTACCCTGTTCTAAGAGACCACCCCGATGAGAAAAAAGGCACTTAACATTGTGGTTTTAAAAGTGTATCTACAACAAAAATAATCAGGAGATTAAGTGTTATTAGACAGAGTAATTTTTTCTTTAATCCTCGATGCACTGTTAACACCAAAAGTGGAAAACCCGGCGTTAAAAGTTCATATGAACTTGCTAGCTACAGTAGGAAAATTTAGCTGGCCAACGACCGCTAAACACAAATGTTCTTGTGCGTCATAACTGCACAGTGTGCAACATAAATTGCTATTCCAGATTGAAGTGCAAGCAAGTGTTTATTTACAGTAAGCGTAATAATGAAGCAGATGCAATAATGTTGCGAGAAATATATTTCGTTCAAGATGGATGATAAGCGCAAAAATAAACTCGTTGCTCAAGGTCGCACGGACAATTCTTCCAAAAAAAATCAAGCTACTGACAACAACGTGAAAACATCAAATAACAAGTTTATTGAAATTTACAGATAATCAGAGTCGGGTCGTCATGTACCGGGATATGTTTTTTTGGTGGGGGGGAGGAGACAAGAAATCCAAAAATGGTTATCTTGCACGTTTTGCATCTAGACATATCGAAGAGCTACTGTTTCAAAATTCATTACTAAAAATTTAGGGCGCCATTAGCCCCCCCGTTTTGCCAGTAGTAATATCCCTAGAAGCCTAGGAAAACATAGGCTTCATGAGTAGCGCATTATTTCTTGCTAAAGATGGAAACTTGTTAACTCTAAATGTTTTTAAAGCCAACTACAAAGTGTAGTGTGGCACATTTTTCATTGGTGGGTAATACGCAATAAAACACTGCGCACGATTTCACACACGGTTGGCTAGCCAAGATTAAAACAGCCCTTACTTCCAAGAAACATCTAAGTTAAAAATAAGCCAAAATTACAAAAGTAGGCAATAACCACTCGTTTCCGTGATATAAATTAAAAACTGACAAAAGCTACGAAATAAACTGTGCCGAACATCAAATAGTTCTTTAAAGTTTTAAAGATTCAGTACAAAAAACACCTTAACAAGCTATTCTTAGAAAAACAGCTTCACAGCAATCCATTACAAACTCTCACTATTTTTTAATAACAGTCCGTTAACATTAAATTCAAAATCTAACACTCAGTTGAAGTACAGTTAATTAAGACGCAGATACAATAAACAGAATCAACAAGAAATTGCCTTCGTAGCCCTGCCTTTTGAAAACTCAGCTCAGTTTTCAAAAAGACTAAATAAACGAAAGACTCATTTATATTTCATCCTTGTCTTTTATGTTTCGATATTGCTAACTATCTGCCTGGTTCTCAAATAATAAATTATTTAACTAATAGGTTTATAGCCTTGCCAATAACTTAATTGCCACAAACTCATTTATTTAAAAGTTTCTTTGAATTTTATGAAATTCCGAAAAGCACCATTTTGCATAACCGTAATAACAACAGAAGTATGTTACTTTGCGTTAACAAATACAGACACATGCCTCTGCTTTTGAAAATACTGACTTATGTACTGTAAAATTATGGCACCAATGTCGTCCACTAACATTAACAATTGCTGTAACGTGCCAGCTAACACAAGTACTGTACTGTGTTTAGTAGCAGTTTTGAAGCCATTTAAGAGGGCTTTCCTTCATGCGACGAGCGGTACTTCTATCTTTGGCGTAAGGAGTTTCCATAGATGAAACTTATCATAAAGTTTGGGATTTTTGATCAATCAGTCAAGTAGAAATACTTGTGCTGTGAAATTGTGGACGCGCACCTGGAGCTAGCCAAAACTGGCCAACAGCAACTAAATTTTCTAATTCCACAAATCATAGTTTTATGCATTGCAATGTTTTTCATCAGGCTGAAAGCGACGAGGGTGCATGCAACCACTGAGGAGTCTTCGCAAACATCTTATTAGAAAAGATCTAGCCTTATGGTCTGACTTACATTCACACTTGGCCTATTTGCATGCATTTCGCTAGTTTAGGTCACAGACTTGGCTTGCAATTTACTTACTCGAGTTTCACTTCTACATTTTAAGGTTTGGATTTTTCTTGATTTCAAGCCATAAAAATAGCTTGATAATTCCTAATATAGCAAAAAATACTACCGGTATGCCTGGCAATAATCTTACTAAAACATAGTCAATTCATGAAATTACATTTCCTCACAGACTAGGCCGTTAGCTAGACTTGCTTGTAGGCTTGTTCTTAGAGTAGACTAGACATTAGGGCTAAAGATCACCAAGCAGAGCACTATTGCAAAACAAATCACCACAGCACAATTGCAGTTGTAAGAGCATCAACGTCACAATTCAATACTTTCACGGGAGAAATGGGTTCAATATTCATTCCTGGTTATTCTTTGATGAAGTAGCAAATAACTTCTTTTGTTTATCATCAAACTGAATCATACAGACTTCGATTTTCTAGGAATTATTCCAGAAAATAATTGGCAGGAAAAGCTTAGGCTCGCTTTAAAAAAACTAAACCTAAGCAAAATGCCGGAATTTACGGCATACTGTGTAATATGATTTTTATGAAACTAAATTTGTTTACTGTGTTTTAAGCAAGATTACAGCTAATTCTTTTTGTTTTTGGTAAACAAAGGCGTTTTGCCTCCCAACTCATCCACGAGTCGACTGTTTGCTCATGTAACAGTTTGCTCAAACCGAAGAAGTTTTTGTTTTTACAGTTTGCTCTTCCATGGCAGAATTCAAGGTGGAAATAAGAAATGATAATATATAAAGGCCATGACCAACGGCAAATGAAGTTTATTCGCAATTTCACGGTACGCTTAACCTAACCTTTAAGGGCAAAATTTTTCCATGACCAGCCAACAAAGCATTTATACTTTCAGAATATAACCTACGTTTCCGTAATCCGTATAAACGTATAACTATAAATTAATATTTATGGTATAGGCTACCGCTACCTCCCACCGGTTCCACTGTAACTAATTGTGCTTGAATACAATAAGAAGTTTAAAACAAATTAAGCATTTAGATATCGAAGAGCAAGCACTCTTGCGCTCCATACACATGCCTATTTTTTATGGGACAAATTTTTCACAGCCTGTGGGCTTCCAGGGCCATAGCCTAATTCAGAACTGAATGATCGCAAAAAAACTGCTCGACAGGAAAAAGAAAGATCACGGAAAAATCAAATGCAGTCTTTTTTAAAGGTTTGGCCTGAGGAACAGTTAAGCAATTTTGAAAGACCGACAATGTCTAATAACGTAAAACATAGCTTTCTACACTATTGAATAGCAGATTTTAAGAGACCATTTCGGTTCCTCAAAATGCTTTAAAAACAACGCTGAATAAATATATCATAATTGGATGCAGGGAACTGTCAAACCAATTACATGAAATGTCAAATACTTCAAATTTACACAAGTTGAGGAAGAATTGCAGTATGTTTAATTATGATTGGAATTTCGACACAGCGCTTTCTGAGGCAATTTATCGAAATTGTCCAGCGGTTCCAACTAAAAACAAAAAGAAAATATAGTAGAACGAAACCAATCTGCAATTCTTACGCTAAAGCCCCAATGATGATTTCGAATTTGGAACATTAGCTCTAATACTTCTTCTGTCAAAACTGGATAATTCTTATCTCTTTTGAAAATAATTTCGCCCAACATGTGGATGTGTTGTCATCTTACGTCGGTGAGTAAAATAGCGAAAAGTACTCAAAGAGAGGCTGAATGTACGGTTTGCACTTTTTATTTCATGGAAATGTTTGCTCGTTTGAAGATAGATTGGAGGACATTTTCACGGCTTACTGCGTTAAAAGCCACAACTGAAAAAGGTCTGAGTTTAACAGTATTCAATTTGTACAATCTTGCGGTAAGTTTATTGCCGAATTGAGCAGCTAACAATGATTTGTGTCAATCTATACGTAAAAATTAGTTTGAAGCATAAATTTCAACGATCCAAAAATGTTGATTCTTGAGAATAAGAATACTTCAATTCAAACCAAGTTCTAGTTTATACTAACTCTTCGTTGTAGTTTTTTTCTAGCAGGTCTATCTATATCTTTTCGGTTTTGATTTGGTATTACCTGGATCAGAATGTAAGTAGGGTTGCAAAGGACCCAAGTTTTAGAAAACTTTCGTTTTTCGTATCGTTAAAACCTTCAAAAAATCTTGCGATAGGCAGAAGATAAACCAATCAACCAAAAGCATAATCGCTAATCAAACTCCTCACGAAAAAGTCAACACAATATAACACATCTCCCACCTTGACCTCTATCTCGTACCCCCCTCCAGCCTACGCTCCCCCAAAACTATCTTACATTAAACTTCAACTTAATTGGACTGTACATTAGCAGTATTAATAAATACACAAAATATCGTTGCAAAATAGAGAAAAAAATAAAACTAGAATAAATTGCCGTACCAAAAAAATTAGTTTTTATAGAAATTGTTCCAAATAACTTAGTTTGGTTTTTATTACAAAAAGTTAATTTCATGATGTAATATCAACAAATACACTTTCATGGATAACTGCTTGTTAACATATGACGCAATCATTACGTAAAGATGAAATTTTTTCAAACATAAAGACTGATGAAAAGTTAATCATGTTGACAATAAAGGCGAAAATTGCTTACAACAAAAACGAACGCTTCCTAACCTTTAGACCTCAAAAATGTCAACACCTTACGATAAAAATACATTTAAGGACTCGATTTCAGAACTGTAAGGGTATTACAACTCTAAAATAAGAAACTATATCTTAAAAAAATACGTCAAAAAACATATTTATAGAATATTAAGAACAGTTTTCCTTATATCCGCGCCTCCTCAACAGGTCAAAACAATACAATTTATAAAAAGCCTAGGAAGAGAGAGCTTTATTATTCTAAGCCTTCATTTAAAATGCATTTCTACGTCTCTTGTGGAAAGCAGCGTTCAAAATAGCTTAAGACCTGGAATTTACGAAATTTGGGAATTATGTTCAAGATAACAAAAATATTTAAAAAATCTTTTTATCTTAAATAATTCGAATTTTATCCTTAATCTCTCCTAATGAAAAACTGAAAAGACAAACAGATGATTCTGCTTTTTTTAAAAAAACTTTGGAGATTGTTTTTCAATAGTTTAAGAGTCTATTTTTTCGAAGCAACGTAATTTTGCTTTGAAAAACATTCGTTACTCTTATGGTAATATGTTTTTCAATGATTATAACACAGTGCGGTTTCGTCGATTTCACAATCAACTAATGAACATGATTTTGGTGTAAATTGAAACGTTGTGAACAAATTCAAATCAGACTTGCATAGAGTAAATGCTGTCTGTCTATTTTTTGCATGGGCGATACGCTCTGTTTTCAATGTCTTTCGTTAAACCGGGGCACCAGAGTTATGGTAGACTGCATTGCCCCATTACAAATTTACCCTCTTTTTGGCGATGTAGCTACGGATGTTGCGTACACGCTAGTTTTCTGTTCAGGTTACATAACTTCTGCGCAACTTTGTGGCCACACATAAATAGTTGATCTAATGACAAACAAATAATTTCCGCCGCGTTGATTTATACGTAGGGTTAATGGCCAAATTTCTAACTCAGTACATGACATTTTCTCGTAAGCTTTTACCCCCATCGTTGTTTGCTTCGTCACAATTAATTCACATCACAATAAATGATCAAAAGATGAAAATAACAACAATAATGAGCAATGACTCAGCAAGTCGCAAGAAAGGACAGAAAAATGATCTTGTGAGACGGAATGGCTCAGAGCACAGTGCTTCGAGACGATTCAACTATTTGATGAGCCTATAAGCTGCAGCCTTTCGCATCGAATCAAGTTTTATCGCTAAAAAACATTTTTTTATGACCCAGTCACATTCACCACCGCAAGAGAGCTCAATGAATATTTTTTCATAAATTTTGTACCTAGTTTTTGTTCGAAGAGTGAGCTGTATTCAAATCTTCGTTACACTCGCGTTATTACGCTGACGCGTTAACGAGTGGCGAGGCCCATCTCCGCGGCTTAGCGCCTCGGCAACACAGCTCCGAAGAGACGCCGCAGCGTTGGCGAGTCGCAGGGGACATTGCGTCCGATTTGACAGGCCAGGGATTCGAACCCCAGACCTTCCGCACCGATAGCAATGTGCTTAGCAACAATTACTGACCTAACTGGTCGGTTTGCTTTACACTATTCGAAGCGAGCTTTTTTGAAATTTCCCACATCAACACACGTACCGTACTTCGAAAGTTCACTAAGAACACTAAAAACGTTAATAATTAACCAAGCAAAAAGTAAATAAATCAAAGTTAAATTATGACAAGCGATTACAACTTCAAGCTAAAACAGCACGAAGTACTTAAACTTAGTTGATCAATGCGTTGTAAGTTTAACAAAAACAACTACCGAACCTAACATCAAATTAATTAATTACGCAAAATTTTGGAGAATTGTGACAAAAATTGAAGTCCAACACTCCGTAATATTATTGTTGAAATGCGTTAAAATTAAGCTGCCACCAACCTACGGTATTAATCGCAACTTCCAACCGGATATATGGTTAACAATTCGGTGATCAAGCAGCATTGGTATCGGGCTGTTAGTGATAAGGTTCAAGTAAGAAAATCTTTCACCACGTTTATAGCGTCAATTTTTCCAGTGTGTTAGGAACCAGAATTAGGTTTCTAAATTTGAAAATCGCGGCCCCAAAATCAAAAAACGTCATGGAAAAAGATAGTTTTTTTTATCTCAGTCTACTTTAATTGGGCTGCCAGGTTCGTTTTGACCGTCCAAGATTTTCCTGGAAAAAAACCAGCGAGAAAATAACGAAATAAATCACGTGCTTTATAAATTTATTTCCGCGAAACTTTTTTTTAAAAAAAAGGTAGAAGTTCCTAGCCAAAAAATAACTTGGAAAAATTTGACAATACATTAGCTCCTAACATGATCAATTCTTAATTTTGTAAAGTGTTTTTTTGAGCAAACTTGCAAATATAGCCGCAAAAAAAAAATTTCATAATTTAGTATTTAGTTGCATATTTATCCTCCTATCACGAGAAAGCGATCAATGCGCTGTACGAGCTCGCTTAGGATGCCAGCCATCTACCTACCACACCAAGATGGGGGAATTCCGCTAAGTGCTTTTACCAACGGCACAATAAGTAAACTTGCCGGCTTGTTCTTCCTCTGTTCCTTTGATGCTGAGCGTCAAGCAGGAAGCTGTGAATACCAATTTTGAAGTCATTGGTTTGACCCGACTAGGAATCAAGCCTAAGTCTACAACTCCCGAGGCGGACGCTCTTACCTCTACTAGGCCATCTGAGCTGTAAAAAATACATTGCAGGTACGTTACGAGCCGCTTTAACCAAATCAATTAATCATGTTGCCAATTCAAACATCTAGAGTAGCCTACTTGAAAAAGATATATTTTGTGTTACGCATTTTCTGAAAATAAAACCAAGTTTTGCCTCGAAGTTTCGGTTAACGCAATTTCTAAAGCAAGTCTACGTAAGCAAAATGCTAAATGAAATGAGCAATTTTCTGTTGTCATTTTTTTTGCGTTTCTTAAAATAACATGTTTACACGCAATAGATAACCTTTTTTTTGACGTAAAAGCATCTGAAAAGTTTCGGCAGTTCAAAAATTTACACAAAAATACCACAACGATCTTTTTTTTGTAAAAACAAAGATATCGTCTTGCACTCTGACAATGACAGCTGAATCTTCATGATGTCCAAACATCCATTTTTCAAGAGTTTATATCGCAACAATATAGGCTAATTGATCACCGTTTTTCGATACGATAAAAATCATACAAAATATTCCAGGTTTGGACTGTAACTGATATAATTTTATGAATTGATTTGTAGGCTGGCAGTATTATGAAGAGCTATTGAAATGAAAGCTTGCACTGCTCTGCTTAAAACGGGTATGGTATGGCTGCTGCGCAAAAACAAAGTTTCTGACTGTAAGTAGGCCTAAGGTAAACCACAAATGTGTATTCTTTCGGAAAAAATGATGACCTCTGATCGTGGGTTATACATTTAATTTGGAAGTGCTTTTTGATACTTTTCGTTCAAAATAAATTTTCAAGATTAGTCTGAGTCTATGTGTACATGGTCTGCTTTCGCCGATTTTCAATTTAACCAATTAATACGTCCACAAAAAGAAGCTAAGTAGGAAACTGATTCAAAAAATATTGCCATCAAAATAAATCGCCTAAAAAGTAACAAATTTTCAATTTAGCGTGGGGATAATAAGCTGAATAGCGCACTCGGAGAAAATTTAATTATACAAATCGATTTCCAATTAAGACTGCTGTACTGTAGAACGAAGTGTGTTTGCAGCTCTGTACAGCATATTCAAAGATAACGCGTTATTGCCACGTTAGTAATGAGTACTTTAAATGAATACCGGTGACCGTATTTTCTTCAAACCTTTCATAGCATTGTAACTGTCTTCACCAGAGCAAGCATCAAATTTTTATCTACTGGTACTGTATCTAATTCTGCTGTTTCCAACTGTTATGGTTTTTGTTATTCTTTGTTAAGAGTTTTTGATCTGAATTTCTTTCAGGCATAAGCGCAGTACAGATGTAGGCTACTAGACTATTATTATTATTAATTTTGTTAAATGTATTAAGCGTACACGAAAGTTCAAAGCGGCAACATAAAAAACAAAAAATGATTACAAAAACTTTTCAAGCTTGTTTCGTCAATGTTCTTTAAAAAACACAAAGTTGCGCAAACATTATGGAAATAAAGCTTGCTTTACTCGCTTAAAGATAGATGAAAAAAACACTCCACAAATAGAATTTACGAAAACGAACTTGCTACAAACACTTTGATCTCTTTTTATTTCTGCCAAAGTATCTTGGGCTACCATAAAAAAATCCTCGTGTCGTCAAGATATTCTTCACCAGAAGTTATAGCCTACATAAATTTATTGATAGTTTTCTGCACTTTCAAACTTTTCGTTCTGCGTAAAAAAAATTAAACAATGCCTAAAAAACTTTAAAGATTTGATTGATAAAATTGTGCATTTTCATAATATAATTTAGTTACCAAAAAGTTAAAATTGCCTAAAAATTAGGCTTATAATATCAGCAAAAGCGCGGGTGTTTTTTCAGTAGGAGTTAATTATCTTCAATGACCTCGAAATTTTTGAAATGAGTACCCACAATGCTTCATAAGCAATCCTATTTCAAATAATAATCAACCATTTACTTCTTTTTATTCTGATGTAACCCAGAGGTGGCCGCGTGAAATTGAAAACAAACATGATGTAACATCATCAGAAAAGCAGGGTCGTATTTCGTTCAACACGAAACTATTTCATATTTAGGCCAACAAGGTAGGTCTGTAAGCAGCCTAAGGCTCAATCATGCGGACTTGCATCTTGCAAGTTTTTTCAGGTTGCAAAATCATGTTCTTGCTTTTAGAGGGTTAATGACACCGCAAGTTTTTTGACTTAATTTTAACCCAACTTTATCTCCTAGCTTTACCTGCGTACAAAATACTCGCTAGCAGCGACTTGACAGCAGCTAATTGCATATATGCTGCTTTTCCATTGCGCAATACTAACTGTAACTCGCGACGCTTTCTTTTCAAAAATCCTGTTGCGAATCGAAAAGTTGCAAATCTTTTTGAGAAGTTAATACCTTGTCAATTCAAATCTGCTCTGTTTCTCTCTTTACATTTTAACCGTCAACCCACATTTTCAATTCACTGATGTATGACGTCATAATCACAAAGTGTGAGCGCTTCTTTTCAAAGAAATACTGTTACGGTTCAGTGCATCTGTCATAAAACAGATGAATTGCTGGCTCTTTTATTGATCGTAATAAAAGCTCACAGTGCGAAAGAGAAGATAATCCCTTTCGAAAACTAAATTATTTTTTCGTAAATAAACTCGGCTGCCACAAACCATCCCACTTTTCTAAACCACAGACTTAATTAATTAATTTTCCCACAAAACAATCAATTACGATTTACGAAAACAAAAGCAACTGAAAAAACTGCTTGAAAAAAAAAAGTAATAATAAATAAAAGTAGGCTAACACCCCAATATTATTACGTTTATACTACACCAACTAAAGCACTTAACTTAACTCGGAAGGTGGATAACGACATAAAAATAAATCTAAAAATTTTTTTCAAAAGTTCTGCAATGACATATAGGTTTATCTATTTATTGCAACTCATATACGCGTACGACAAACTACTAAATTGTCAATAGGTCAGCTCTTCGTGATGCATCATAGGCCGCGTTCACACACGGAGGTTTTCGCTACCAGGCACAAAACTTCATTTTGTTTCTGCAAACGCTATTTTAATTCTTTTCGAACTTGTTTTAGCGTATCAAAAACTAAAACGATTACCTATTCGAATTGCTGAAATAGTTTTTAAAATCTTAAAAAATGCGTTCACCATCATGAAAATGAAATTTCGTGCGCGGTCGCGAAAACCACTATGTGTGAACGCGGCCATAGATAAAAATAAAATTATCAAATCAAAAAAATCGAATCTTGATTATGCTCGTGGTATTTCCCCGAAGCGAGTGGCGGGGTCCACCTCCGCGGCTCAGCGCCTGGGCAACACTGCTCAGAAGAAACGGAGGCGAGCCGTTGGCGACTCTGAACCTGACTTGACCGACTAGGAATTCGAATCTTGAACTTCCCACATTGATAGCAATCTCCTAACTACTGAGATAACCATCTCACTCCCGGATATAAATGGGAATGTATAGTATATGAAGAACATTCTTATTTTTTAATGCAGCAGTTTTCAAGAGTCAAAAATACGAAAGTTTTCACAATAAAGATGAACTATTATGAGATATTTTTCAATGCCTGTGCTAGGCCTTAAATAAGAATACAAATAATTAAATTATTTTATTATTTAATCGTTGCGAACTGCCTGAGCTTGCGCGGATCGCGCCATAAAATTGTAATTTACAAGGTTCATCCTTAAACTTTATTTCATAGAAATTATTTTTCTTCTTTTCAACAATTTTCGAAATAACAACAATTTCTGACCTGAGGTATTTTTGATTTTTTAAGGAAAAAAATAAGTTTCAAACAATCTGTGGATCAGAATTTGAGAAAATGATATATTTGGTCTGATTTTTATAACTAAAATCAAAACTTTTTTTGTAACTCTATGGTCCGGTTAAGATTAGGACCAGTAAATGGACCAGAGAACTCTAATTGTAGGAGGGGCGATAATGTTCGGTGCACCAGCTGCATGCAAATAAATTAAAAGTTTTCAATGTCGTACGATTGCGCAAGATACGTTAGCTACGTGACGTCAGGGATATGTTACGTAATTTACGAAATTATGCAGTTCAAGTAAGGCTAAGAGGTTTGGCCACGTCGTCGCTTTTCAAATCGATTGCAAAGCCATAAACAAACCAATTCATTCCAACTTCTCTAAAAAAACTTCGGCTATCCGCTTTTTAAAAAACGCAAAATACTTTTTCTCGAAATTTTTTTTTGGGAATTTTCACTGAATTTTCGTATTATGGTGCATTTTGGCATTTTTCTTTTCGGGTAATTTTCAGTGCATTTTCAGTTTCCTCGCTTTATAAAATATATTCCATTAGTAATGCAAGAGTGGTGAAATTTTGCGTTGTCGGACATGTTTGCAATATGGCCTATGCAAAAAAAAACTTGACATGAAGAAAGTTCGTTTAAAAAATTTTAAAAAGATCCTGAAATTAATCCAAAGTACGGTATTACAGTACTGTACCACAGTACTTCATCAAATTCTCTGTTTTTTCTTCAAATAGTGAAGTTTTACCGGCTGGTAAGCTTAGTTGCTAAGCGCACGCTATCGGTGACGGTGGGGTAGGTCTGGGTTGGATTTCCGGACCGGTCAAAAAGGGGTAACCGGCACGGTGTCGCCAACGGCTCGCCACCGCTCCGACGTTTTTTTGGAGCCCAGGAAGTAAGCCGCAGAGAAGAGCCACGTCACTCGTCACGTGCTTCGGCGTAATACCGCGAGTATAATGAACATTTGATTTTGATATCAGTAAAGTTTTTACTTTTTTTAAGTAGGCCTATCATGCTTTAATATTAACCCGAGCGAAGATCTTCATTTTTGCAAAAATGAAAACAGACGAAAAATATATACAAAACCACTCAAATAAAACCAAATCCTGCTCCTACCTAAAATATAAATACTATTCTAACACAAACTCTAGCTAATGCAAGAGCAAAAATTCCTTCTTTTTAGTTCTATATGGCTTTGAATTCGAAAAAGTTCTGTTTAATACAAGCCGTAATTTTTACGATCTCAATTAAAATAGTTAAAGTAATACCAACGTTTTAAGCTATTTTCGTCTACAGTTTAGTTTTATGAACAGTATTTTCGATGCAGGGGATGGGACTCAGCCAGGGCGGTATTTGGTTAGGAAAAAAAAGTTAAAAGCAATATTAAGTACCGGTATATGTTTGATTTATTTGATGAACTTTCAGGCTTTACTTTTGAAGGTATGAATTTTAGTACTCAAGGTACTTTGGAGTTCGACGGATTTGAGTGCAAACGACCTGATTTTCGCTCTGTTCTCGACACAGAATGGTCTTTGTCTTTCCTGCCATCTTTTGTATTTCTTTAACTCTGATTTCTAAAATAACAATATAGGTTGAGATCTGTTAACTGCTTTATAAACAGTTGAACAACATTCTGCAAGAAGAAGTCGCTGATAAATCATTATTTATTTTATCAAAAGGGCCAATCACTACGCTCAGAAATCTTCTAGCTGAATTTTCGTTTTGTTCACACTCATCTGGAACCAATCGCCATACTTTTTGCTAATCAAGGTATAGATAATAATGAAAATTGTTACGTAAGTTGACGCACGTCATTACGTAAAGCTGACGTGCATCACGACATGTACTTTGCGTCAATCATATGATTGGCGTACATTTTCTGGGCATAAAATAGCGCAGATCATGATTTTGCGTTGCTATTGCAACGACAACATTTTGAATTATGTCTGGAAACTTTTAATTAATTGCGAAAGATTATGGTAAAATTGCGCAATATTTTGCAATTTAAATGTTGACATCATACAGCAGTGGAGCAAGTGCAAAATCAGGGTGTATACAGGTTCATTATTTTTATCACAAACTTAGTGCAATGTTTTGCTAGAAAATTCGTGCTTTTTTATCCGCAATTTGATTATTATTCGTCCGATCGTAGAATTTAAGAATAAAATACATTACCGATATTGAGGTTCAAATTACATAGAACTGAAAATTCAAGAGTAATTGAGGGAGACTGTGAAGTGAGTTTGCGCTCTTCAATCGCGTCAGCCGCCACCCGAATTATGAAGCAAATGCGATCGGCTCCAGCCGTGAATCGAACCCGTTGCGTGGGATCTGTCTGCACGGTATACCGCTGTACGACTTGGTCGCAGACTTGTTACAATAAAGACGGTAGACATCTTTTATCAAAGAAATTTCATGCCCACTTCAAATTTAATGATTGATTCCATTCATAAATAGGGCGAGGAAAATGCTTTACCTTTAATTTAAACCCGCATTCATGCAGTGCTTGCGATTTTTTTGGCATCAAAGTAAAGAAACCATTAACTAACCCTTCATTCAGGCGTAGCACCCAATTCAAACAGCTCAGGTAATACCAAATTAAGACTGGGATATAGGCGAACGCTTGAACACAGAAATCTTTCATAACGACAAGGCACTTACAAAGCGCTTGATGCGAACTATTTGGCACTTTGGAAAAGTGACAAGCATGCTTTAATGAATTTAGACTTAACTTCGACATTGAAAAAGTAAAATCTGCATAAACTTCCCAGAAACTCTCTTATTTTTACCAGCTTTTTCGTGGCTTATTCTCAATCTTCTTGAAAACTGGTTCGCTAATTACTTATAAATAACGTTTTTTGATAGCAATAATGCTCTAATTTCCGTTAGAATCATCCACAGTTATAGATACAAATTTCCTCACTAAACGTCATCGAAAATGATGTCATTTGCATCACAGTAGGTTATGAATCTTTAAAATGCTGCAATTTTACCAAGGGCAAGTTATGATATCGCTGTAAAACTGCTGGTTTGTTCTGAACAAATCTCATGCTGGCTTGTTGTCAAATCTACATTATTTATACTCGCGGTAGTACACCGGTGTGCGTAGCAAATGGCAGGGCCTATAACTTCACGGCTTAGTGCCTGGGCAACACCCCTTGGAACTTCGACGGAACGCCGCAGCGGTAGCGAGCTATTGGCGACACTAAGTCCATTTAACCGGCCAGGGGATCGAACCCTAAACCTCCCGCACAGACAGGCTGAGATAGCGATATCATTACCATTACGCCAGCCAGAGGGCTCTGTTGTTTTGTTATTAACAAATTCGACACCAGCAAGATTTCTGATTTAAAAACATCGAAAAGAAGCCAATCATGACTTTAGAATGACAGGCTCGAAAACCTCGTTTACCAAAATGGGTGAGATTTTATAAGAAAAGGTTTAAGAGGAAAAATCAATGAAATTTCCAAATCAAATTTTAGTAAGTCTACAAAATGGAAATGATGATATCATACTCTACGCGTTACCTTGCTGTTTCATTTGGAATCGAATTACAGTTCTTCGTTTTTCCCACAGAATTGCTTCTCAAAGAATGGAATAGTTTTTATCTCTTCACAAACAACAAACTAACAAAAACTATACAACAATCCTAAAATCACCAAATATTTGGTCAAGTTCTCGGTCGAAGGCAGATATATTGGCTATTTTATAACCAACAGCTTAATTTGTGCTGGAAATCTAAAAATAAAAAGATAAATGCATTAATAATTATACCTAGACTAAATGCGCCGAAGCAATTCTCGCTTTTTAACGAGGTGGTGTAAAAATGACAGCAATCAACAACCTAAAAATTTCTTTTTTTGTAGTTCTTATTGACCATGTTTTCTCATAGCCTATAGACCAGTGGTTCTCAAACTGGGGACAACGGTCCTTTTGGGGTCCGCGAAGCAGTTTCAAACGGACCGCAAAGAGATCGCGGATTTCTGATAAATCATGCCATTGAATTGTGCTTGATTGGACAGTTGGACATCTGCGGACGTGATGACCTTTTTTTGCTCTTCACATGATTTTGCGTGGAAATTTATGCTTAAAAATATAGGACCGTGAGTGATAGAAAAAAAACTTTCGGAACCGTAATGTCGAAATTTTAAAAAATTTGAGAACCACAGCTATAAACTGATTTTTAATGGCGGCCTTAATATCTTCACTTCTATTCGTGAAAAATTAAAGTATTATTGTAACTACAATGACTATGAAAATTTCGAAAGTAAATTTTTTTTCGATATCAGTAGGCACATTCTACTCTAATTTAATGCAATTGCTTAAAATAGAAAAAAGTAAAGCTATATTTTACATAACCTGCTATTGATGTTAATACTCACTCATCGTAGAAGTAAGCCACCCAAAAGCAGCATGTTTCTTGTATTAGCAAGTTACAAACGAAACAAGTAAACGATTTTTGGCATTTATAAGCTATTTACGTTAAGTATTACTTCGCAAAAATGATGGCAAAAATTTCCCAATCAAAAGGCAATTCACGGACGGGTATTTTTCCTGCTTAAAAAGTTATAAAGCATAGGTTACACTCGCAGGATGAGACACAACTGTAACTCATTTTGTGAGTCGTATAAAACAAATGAGTTTTTCAGGTCGGGTTTGAATTCGTGTCAAAATTGGGTCTACCGAAAAAGAATTTCAAAATTTTAATTAGAGTTGGATCAATTCTTATTTTAAGCTTACTGACTGCTTTTTTCAACAAATTAACTTTGCCAGATTTGATTATACATCCTCACACTTTACTAATACTATAACCAGTTCTTATCCTGTTCTATACCCACTCAAAAATTAGTCAACCCATTGGCTACATACAGTACTGTATATAGTCAACCATTGGCCATTGTATAATTGGCTATATATAGCCAAAGTATAAAACTTTTCGGGAGCTGTTTTTGGATAATTTATCTTCGAGGTTCCTTGTACAGTAATTACGTGGTTTTACATCAAACTAGGGTCATATAACATATGCCTACAAATAGAAGCCCACTTTAAAGTTGCCTAGATAAACATTTTGCGCAACCAGTTTCATCCTCAACCCACTTTTGAATTAGAAGTTGGCAACGATTCTTAAAACATAAAAAAGGAATATAATTGTCATTTTCACTAATAATTCACCAATATAAATTCACTGTTGTTTTAAAAGATCATAAACTGCTTGATCTTCGTAAATTTAAAACAAATGCAGCCAGATTTACAATACCAGATACTAACCTAATCCAAAATCAATTTAAACTTTATTCATTTGCAATAAACTTATTATCAAATTAATCTCATAACAGTCACTGTTTCAACCTTAATTCACTTGAAAACTTCGGTCTTACGGTAAGATATTACAAAAAAATACCTCAACCAAGATTTAGTCAGGTTTATTGTTGACGTTACGTTGGTCCCAGCGTCCAACATCATCAGAATATTTCAACTTGTTTCTACCTTGTGAAGTCACATCAGAAGAGCAAGCTCTATAGTTACAAAAAAGATAGTCCAAGTTTTTTAATTCGAATTGCAACGGTAAATTACTTCACCCAGATCAGGTTCCAGGCTACAACATGGGATGGTAAAGGGATAGCCCTCGGCTTCAGAGATAGGCGATCTTGATCTGGAATGGATGCTTGGTTAGGCGATAACTTCGCCTTTCTTTCCATTTTTGAGTTGCATTTAAGCACACGCTAATTAAAGCCAAAATGTATATTTGATCAGTGTTTTTTAAGTTTTGGCTTGAGGAACCATTAAGTAATTTTGAAAGACCGCCAATTTTGAAATTTGCAACTGAAACTGCAGTCAACAACTGTTTCAACAAAAATTAGCAGATTTCGAGTGACCGCTGTACATTTTGGAGAGATCATTTCGGTTCCTCAAAATGCCTTTAAAAATCCCTATATTTGATTTATACCAGTAAGGGAGATTTCATATTCCCGCTGCTTTTCGTCTGAATCTTCATCCTGCGTCAGACGAAGAGCTTTGGGAATATGAAACCTCTCTTACTGGGAATACTGAAGTTTTGTACCACTAACGAGCTATTCAATTAACGCATTTTCCGAGTTTTACAACAAATTTTTTGCAGTTATTTTTGTAACAACACTAGAGTTTCACCTTAAATTGTGATTGCGCAATTTTTAGAAATAAATTTAATTTTTCAGAGAAAATTCTGAAGGAGCTTCACGAGCAATCATGTGGGTAAACAAACGCTTTGTGATTTAATAATAGCGATTTGTTTAAATAAAGAATAAGCCGAGAGAAGTGAGCAAAGCAAAGATATTAAATAACTTCGCATAGAGCGATGACGTTTGATCACAAGATCGTGATTGGTAGAAGATCACGTGACAGCTAGTAAGGAACGGATAGTGTTTCCATTTTTGTTATAGTTTCTGTAAGTGAGTCATCCTGTCGCAATCTCTGAACTTAACTTCTTTTTATTTTGTGAAGTCAGTAAACAAACCATTACAAAGACCTACGGTAGCCTACCAAACAACATTTTTTACAGTATATACTGTAGTGCTGTTATAGTTGTTTGAAATGCTATTTTTTCTATCGGTGCCAGTAGCTCTTATTCATTGTGCATACAGTAGTGTGCAAATTAATTGACTCACCACAAAAAAAACACAAAAACTACATTTTTTCAATTCCTTTTTATTTTATAACAACAACAACTATTTTCAATTGGAGACATGCTCACCTCTATCTGTAATCAACTCCATAACTCGTGTTAGCATTGATTCTACGAGTTTTTCGTAGTTCCGAGTGATTTCTAGGTTACAGTAGCACACGTCAATTATAGCATCGTTCTGGATGTGCAATACCTTTTTAATAGCCGAATTTTTACTACACTCCACAACTTTTCAATCGGGTGTAGGGAGTGCGAATTCCTTGGCCAGTCAAGAACCTTGAAGTGATTTTCTTCAAAACTTGTTTTCACATTTTTGCAGTATGGCAGGGAGTCAATTCTCGCTGAAAAATTCCTCCTCCGTTGAGAAATGCTCTTTCCATGTTTTTCACCACTTTACATTGAATAACTTCAATATATTTGTCGGCATTCATCATCCCTTAAACAGCGAAAAGAGATCAAATGCCTTTAAAGCTATTTTATGGTGCAGAGACAGCAGAGTTGTTATTCCCAACGGAGGAGAAATTTTCAGCAAGATTTGGCTCCCTGCCTTACTGCAAAAAAGTGAAAACAACTTTTGAAGAAAATCACTTCAAGGTCCTTAACTGGCCAAGGAATTCGCCCTCCCTACACCCGATTGAAAATTTATGGAGTATAGTAAAAATTCAGCTATTAAAAAAGGATTGCACAACCAAAACGAAGCTTATTGATGCTATAACTGACGTGTGGTACGTGACCAAGAAATCACTCAGAACTGCAAAAAACTCGTAGAATCAATGCCAAAACGAGTTATGGAGTTGATTTCAGATAGAGGTGGCCATATCTCCCTTTGAAAATAGTTGCTGTTGCTTTGAAATGGAAATACATTGAAAAAATGTAGTTTTTGTGTTTTTTTTGTGGTGAGTCAATTAATTTGCACACTACTGTAATTTAATTTTTCCCGCAAATTTTGAATACTTCAAACTTATTTACTCCAAATCCTGCGTAAAAGTATTTTGTCTGGCCGACTTTAGTCAACAAAAACACAAGCACTTATTTTAGAGAAAGAGTGATTATATTTTCCAAATTTCTCCCCAAGTATTAACATATAAAAACTCTTCAGTTGGAGGTTGTTCGTGACTTTTCGGCGAGTTTGTCTTTAACCAAATAGAGAAAACAATGGCGCTCCTGTACTATTGTCTTCAAGAGTGTACGCAATTACGGATAGGAAGTTACTGGCTTGACTCATGCCTACCTAATTGGGCCTTATATGTTGTGGACAAAGCTTGACTTTATGGAGAGTGTTTTGCTTATATAAGTCGCAATTTGTTTTCCCAAGCAAAGTCTTTGCATTTTTACTTACACAACTTTAAAAACAGCAATTTTAATTATTTTGATGAAGGCCGTTTTGTCGCTCCATGGAGAAACGTTGACTTGGAAATTTATCCTGCTTTTTATTTGATACAAGAATTGTTGTGTCAAACAAAGCCGTACGCTGCACTTCTTTACAGCTAACAAAGTTAGATGATCCATAGCGTAGTTAAGGCCAGCAGCACCACAGGATTAAAATTATAAGGCTATTACTTTTGTCAAAAAATACTTAAAGCAAATAATCAGTTTGTATCATTTCCACGAAGTACCAAAAAAACTTTGTCTACTAATAATTTTTTTTTTTAATTCTCTCAACGTCATGTTAATGAATGTAACGCAGTACTGATGAAAATTAGAATATTTGAGGACGAAACGTTTGATTGCAATGAATTCTGAACCAACCAAAACGGTAATGATGTCCCAAAATTTGATTACGTCATACGTCATACCATTATATGGTCAGCCGATCACGTGATAGTTGGGGGATTTTGAAACACCCTAGTCTTACGAGACTGGTCAAATTTTCACTGTGACGTGTACGTAGCGTGATTACTGATTACGTCATACCGAAAACAGAATAAATAACCTAAAGGCAGGTTGCTTTTGGTCTGGCTTAAATAAACACGGCTGTGCATTACATAGTTGCTAAATAGTATGATTGCATCAGTTTGTGAAACTTGGAAACTACGCATTTATAAAAATACACTATTTCTTTTACAAAATTCGTCCAGATTGGCAAGTTCGGCCAACATAGCATTATAGCTTTGTGCTTGTGCTGGGTCACAATTTTTACGGTTGTTCAGAGCGGCAGATTTCTCAAGCTGTTGAAATTTGCTAAGTAAAAATTCAAACTTAAATCAAATCTTCGTTCTACTCGCGTTATGACGCCAAAGCGTGTAACAGGTGGAGGGTCCATCTCCGCGGCTCAGCTCCTGGCCAACATAGATCCGAAGAAACGTGGCACAGCGGTGGTGAGCCGTGGGCAACATTGTGTCCGATTCGACTGACCCGGGTTTCAAATTCGAACCCCGAACATCCCGCACTGATAGCAATGTCTTAACAACTGAGCTAATTGGCCGGTTCAAAATTTATACTTGATAAACTTGATTACTCTGGTGATTTAACGCATTTTGAAACTTTTGTTCATGGTAACTATTTACCTTAATTGAAATAACATTACTGATTTTGAATCATTTTGAATTCAAAGTTTCATTCAATCGATACTTTTTGTATGTCATGTTTTCTGTAAGTGCTTTACTTGTAAATAATGCAAAAAAATATGACAACTTTTCTGAAAACAATAGCTGCTTCTGCCATGCGGTTAACAAAGATCTCTCTACCAACGCTACAATGAAGCTTTTTTATTAAATCCAATCTTTAGGAAGTTCTGAAATATTCAATTAAAAGAATCAGACACACTGTCATATGACTGTAGAATCTGTAGATCCAATCGTAGTTTTATTTGAACTACAAAACGACAATCTAGATTAGAAATCTAAATTAAGATCATCCACCTATTATTCTGTTAATAGAATTATGACGTCATCAAACACGTACGCATCGCGTTAAATATAGAGCGAAGTTATTTGAAGAAGCTAACAAAGTTTATTTAAAACTGAGGTCAAAAACTCGTTGTTCCGTTTTTCAAGTCAAGTTTTCAAGAAATCTATTAAAAGTTTAACAAAGTATAATTTCATTACTGACATGTTAATACTGAGTTTCGTCCAGAAAACTGGTGAAAGGTCAAAACCTAATTATTGCGACAATAAGTGATATCATAACATAAACAAAAGTCATCACTTGCTGACGAAACTTCTAGAATCAGAATTTTAGAAACCAAAAACAAAATAAAAGCTTTGTTTGCTAAAATTCTAATAACAGTGGGCGATTGAAAGTTAAAACGATAGGAACTTCTTGAGTGAAGCAAACCATTTGAAAGTGAAACGCAGCTGGTCAGTTGAATTATTAAACACCCGCTATCGGTGTAGGAGGTCAGAGTTTGATTCCCGGGCTGGTCAAATTGACACAGTGTCGCCAACGGCTCGCCACCGTTGCGACGTTTCTTTGGAGCTACGTTGCCCAGGCGCCAAGCCGCAAAAATGGACCCCGTCACTCGTTATAAACTTCGGCGTAATACGGCGAGTGTAAATTTGATTATTTTTATTTCCTAAATATGGTAGATTAAAAACGGTCTTTTTAATTTTTTTTTTTGGAGGGGTAGGAAAACTAATTATTTTCGATCGCACTAAACGATGTCTCATATTTTGTAGTAGTTTAAACAAATAAACATGCGTATTTTCACCTTTTTTGAACACTGAGCCTTAGTGTACAAATCACGTCTATGATTTCGATTTTGGCTAGTTAACTGATCTTGACGAGATTCTGTTTGTTATTGTGAGATTGTTTATAATTGAGCAATCCAGACTTAACTTGCAGAAATTCTTCTTTGTGGTGCGATGCAGTTGCTTTTAGCTTATATCATTACATTGTAACGAAAATGAACAAAGCACTCACTTGCGCGTAGGTGTTGCCAAACGTGTAAATGTATTTTTGTCTGAATGGGCCGTGAACGGTTGGTGCGAATGGGGAAATTTGCATTCCTTTTTAAACAACGAGACTATGTCCAAAAGGTGTGAATTGGGAGTTGGAAAATCTTCAAATTGCAAATCCCAGCGTTCTAATTAGTAGGTCACTGTGCGAGATTAAACCGGAAATTGCGTATTTATTGCACGAATACGCATAGCTTTCTGTTGGTGCAAGTGGATTTCAAATATTCAAAACAGACTTTAAAACGTTTATTTTTTGTTTTCAAAATTTAGTAGCGGTTGCAGTTCCGCTCATAACCGATGGTTTTTCGTATTATTTCTCAATATTGTGCAAGTTTTTTGCTGCGTTGCGGAAGTTCATCTTAAAAAGAATTCTCATTCTTTTATTTGCAGAAAAGTTTCGTTCCTACATTTAAATAAGGCGCAATAAGAAATCCGAATATTGAAATTTTTCTTCCTTAATTATTATGAGACGTAAAATTCGACATAACGGTTTCCTTTTTATTTTTTAAAAATACAATTGGTGTTTCCAGTAAAAATCCAAAAAAAAATATTTTGGCTTCTTTGTAATCATTTTTTTTTTCGATACAACAATGTAATCTGTCCCTTAAAAATAACTACAAATTTGTTTTTTATATTGTATCACTCACGAATGCAAATGATGTGACTATATTTGGCATGTTGCTGTACAATCTTATGCTTGTTGAAGTTGCTATATTTGGTTATAGTAGGGTATTTCTCAAGTTATTGCGAGTTATAGCGTATATCCCACTTTTTGTGAGCTATAAAAAATCTCTTTTTTTAGTTTTTTCATGAATCACTTGGGGCTTTTGGGTTCACAGCAGAGAGAAACAGTCTTTACAAATTTTGCTCTTGCTCAGAGCAAATTCTGCTTAAAAAAAGATGGTGAACAACTTTTGAAACTTTAAAGTTATTTAAAAAAGATGATAAATGGTTGTTTTGCTGTTTCAACAACGCATGAGCGTGCGTGACCGCTTCATATTACCGGTGGAACAAGCAGGTTGAAAATTTTGTTGTATGACCTTCACAAACCTTGTGTGAATAGCACATGGAGTTGGCCGAGTGGGTGGTGCGGAGGGCTCCGGAACTAGTTTCACGAGTTCGACACCCAGCTAGGTCATCTTCCATGGTGCATATAATTCACTCATATAAAAACTCAAGCTAAAATTTTGTGGCTTAAACAAAACTCGCGTGAATGTCTTAAAGCCAAATATCTGACTGTGACGGAAAATAATTTATTAATTTTTTTATGCATTAATATACGTTTATGTTTTTTGCTGATAAATTTAAATAAATATCGAAAACAATGGTTCTGTGGTGTAACACTCTCAAAGCGTTGAAGCTTCAAAAAATAACATTTTGTGGCATTAATTGTTAGAAACATATTTTGAGCTTTTTTTCCTAAAAAAAATAATTAGAGCAACAATAATGTGCAATCAAAAAAAATTTGTCACGATTTTTTGTTGATGAAACTCTAGTTTTAAGAGCAAATTGCTGTCTAGATCATTAGAGGGCTTAAATTATAAAAGCAGAACTTTATTGAGGCAGGGAAGTCATCTGATTGGATTGATAAATATAATGCCAATCATTTAAAGGAACAGTTTTGATTTTATTGGGAAAGCAAAATTATTCATAACGGCAAAAATTTAAATTTATAATAGATTAGCTCAGTTGTTAGGGACACGCTGTCGTTGCGGGAGGTCTGAGGTTCGATTCCCCGGGTCGGTCAAATCGGACACAGCGTCGCCAACGGCTCGCCACCGCTGCGCTTTGGCCAGGCGCTAAGCTGCGGACATGGGTCGCGCCACTCGTTACACGCTTCGTCGTAATACCGCGAGTGTAGTGAAGATTGGCTATGATTTTTGGATATGGTTCGAACACAATCAACATATTGTCTTTTTGCAGCGGCTTGTCAGTCGAACAAAAAATTTTTTTGGACAAAACATTTAAAAACGAAGTTATTTTCGTGTTACAAAGCAGTTTATTTCGACAAAAAAATAAACAATGACTGTTTTGCACGTGAATACTTTCATTTTCGTTTTTACGAAAATGTTTTCAAAATTTTGCACAAAAAATAATTTTTGGAAAGTTTTAAAATCATGCTTAAACCCCTGACAAAACTTTTCACATAAATTAAATGTCTTCAAAGAATTGATTTTACAGCTTTCTTGTGGTAAAAGTTGTGGAGGCTCCGCAATTTAGCGGAGGCAATCTCCGCAAACAGCATCGCTACAATCACAAAACATTGTCGCAACTCTTGCAAGTCACAAGCAGTTTTTCGCAAAAACTGACCGATCCAATAATTAAACTCAGATCTTTTGCATTCAAGCTCAAACACGTTTCATCATTGTGCATCAATGAAGTCAAAGAAAAGATAAAGTGTCACGAGATATACTGTAAGTAAGGCATTCACGTAGTCACTATATAATTGTGGTATCCTTAAAGTTTATTACAGTTTCCATCAACAAAAAGGCTTAGCCCATTCTCATAAAAAGAAAAACGCAATTTCCACCGCACTTTGCCTCTTGATTAAATTCTATCTTCCAGACAATTGCTACGTGATTTCTGACATGTTCATTCAGCTTTTCAAAATCATGCTATCTTTCGATTGATAAAATCAATGTGATATTTGGGTTTACAGTAGCAAAATGAATTGAAACAGGGAGACCAATTAAACCTACTATGAAAAACGACAAGCGCAGAATCCTCTTACTTTTAGAAAAGTAAACGTTTATAAGGCATTCGCTGGCGTCGAATTTAAAAAATATAAGTTTGTAAATTTTGTGTTTACGGTAAAAACAAAACTTCATTCCAAATTTCTTTCATTTCTAGTTTATTTTTATATAAGACTTTTTTAATCGATATAAGCGCGAATGAATATGATCTAGGATTTGGTTTTTGGCTAGCCAGTGTGTCTCCAAATGAGTTATTTAAAATAATTTCACCGGAAACAGATCATTACCTTACATCTATTTCATCATCAATGTTTGGTATCAGCCAAAATACGTCAACAAGAACCGGTTTTTCAGCAGCTCCATTCTCTATGTTGTCGCTAAGCATGCTTGCTGACATTGCTTGACCTTATCTTTGCATTATTATCAAATATAGTTACGTGGTATATGACTTGGATGAAGTAAATAGACATAGTGACGTAATAAACCGACTCGACCTGACGCAACGTGTGGAATGCTCGTCAGCTATGACGTAATTGTAAAGGAAGAAAAGGGTTTGCTCTATCTATGTGGTCCGTTAAGTTCAATAACAGTCAGCTAAAACTTTGTTTACATATTAAAATAAAACGTAAACAAAAACATAATGAGACGTTTAACCATTGAGTTTTCTACAGGATGTGCGTTGTATGTTCTGGGAGAAACTACAACATTTCAAAATTTGTGTTTTAATAGCTTTGGTAAATGCGAGCTTTACTTAAAAAAAAAAAGGGTTACCACTAATCAGTCATTTTCCAATCCTAATAGGTTTTCCAAAAATCCTTTTTTATTTTAACGCTGCAGTTAATTATTTACCTCTTTGATAATACGAGCTATTTAAGTTGCGTCTCAATGCTAACGAGACATTATTTATTTGTTTTATTGTGACCTCATCATGCAACACATGTGATGCAATAATAAAACGTACCAAAAAGTTCTCAAAACATTTAAAAGTCTCAGTCAGTGTGACTACTTCTTTACATTGAGTTCAACACCTTTATCACGTAGTTCCTTCAATTTTTTTTTAAAAATAATTTTTCAAGTTCAACCCAAATTACCGGCAAAATTAGAAATAGTGCAGAAGATTTGTTTGTAGCGCAAATATACAAATTGTTTATACAAAATAAACATGATATCTGGCATTAAAATCCCCGCCTAAGCAATAATCTAGTTAAAATTAATGGTAAACAAAAAAGAAATTTTGAACAAAATTTGACAAAGCGTATGATGGCATTATTCTTTCGTACGTTATGAGAATACAGAGTATTCCAAAAGTTTTGGGCGCGTTTTAACAATGAATATCTCGGAAACTATTAAGGATATAAAAACTTACAAAAAACATAAAGTGATCAGCTTTAAAATGGCACAACTTTTATCTTACTATACATTTATAGTTAAGAAGAAAGGGAGACTTTAAATCTGCCCAAGACTTTGGAACTTTTTGTATAATATTAAAGTTACACCATCTTTTTTTACAAGTTTAAAGCACCAAAAACTAAAATTTAAAACGGTAAGCACTTTCTCAATCTGAAATAAGCGTGTCATGTAGCTCTATGCAACAGCTATTTTTAATCGGTCTCCGTATATGTTACAGTGAAAATTCGAATAAAAAAAAAAAATTCACTGCGTTTTTTTCCCATTTCGATCGATTGATGGGTTCATGCATCGCCCAAGAAATGAGTGAGTGCTTTTTGTTTCCAATTCCCCCACATTTGCAAAATTTCCATCCAGACATTGATTAATAATGACAAAATTTACATAAATGGATGTTCATTAAAGCGTTAATTTTTAGGCGAGACAGAGCAATATCAAGCAAAGTCGTGTTTCGAACTTCATTACGATCTAATTGATTTAGCAAGATCATGTTCATCTCGTGCAAAGTGTGTCGACACTCGAAAATAAAAGCGAAAAATGTGAAAATGCAAATGACACAAGCCACATTAACACTACATACTGCGAGTAAACAGATAATGTGTTTACCTCTGGACGTTTGATTGATACATTCTGTCGCCCTTATAATGTCAACATTTGCCAAAACACGCTGTTTACTGTTTGGTTCAAAACAAGCTTTTGCATTTGGCACTAGTTGTTATATAATACGAAAAAATCTCTACCAAAAACTTGAAGATCAAAGCTCAGTTCACCTTCAATATTCAAATTAGATGACCTTTTGTTGTGTTATCTGCTTTAAGCCAAAAGAGATAAAATATTTACGCGATATCAAGCAGAAAATCAACAACATTAATGACGTCAATAATAACCAATGACATCAGTAAGTAGCTATTTTTTACTGAATTTTATTTTTTTAAGTACATTATTTCTCCACTAAAGCGATTTTTATTTTGCAATTGCACTAGCTTGTGCAATTTGATCCGTCAATTCATCTCTAGAATGTTAGCATCGTTATCTGAAGCAGTACGTCAAAATTCTAGGTTAAAGGCCATACGCAAAGAACCATTTTACTTTACTTGGCGGATAAACGGTATCAGTTGTGGCAACAGGAGCGTACGCAGTTGGAGCTCTTCTATGCACGCTTCCTCACTCTTCCTCTAACGCGTTAGTTAAAAATCTTTATCACTCTGATTTCCATGAAAAAAACTATGCTTTTGTGAGGTACAGCTTCTTCTACATTCCCCCTTAGCAAAATTTATGCTTCCGGCCCTGAGCGCGATGCTTTTTTGTGGATACAAACGCAATACTTTAGGTTAAATTAAAAATTTAATAATTTGAACTAAAAATGCATAGGCTCATCTCTAAAATTAAATTATAAGTCTTTATCAAGATAATTAAAGGGATTGCAGGAGAATTTAAAAATAATTACAACTCAAGAGCAATATTATCTGTAAGATATACCTCGTTATCGCTAATGAAGCGTTTGAAATATGAATCATCGAAAAATTCCCATTTTCCGGGTTCATAGTCGCACGTTTTTGTGTGTTTTCAAATTTTTTTTTATGATAACGTGGTAACGTTAAGGCTTAAAATGCATGCAAAGTTACCAACACGGTAAAGCTTACCCAATGAATAAGATTTCCAAAAACCTTTCCGATAATACCTTATAGCCGGTGAACCATTATCGGAAAGCTTTTTTTTTCGATGTTTTAACCCACTATAGTTTATGAAAGTCATATGCTAAATGCTCAAGTATTTCTGAAACCTCGCTGTCTGGCTTGTCTTTTAATTTTGTAAAGATTTACTACTTTGGTATCATAGGTGAATAAGCAATTCGACAACTTTGGGCACAAAGCATAACTTAAGCCGTCACAAAAAAGGGTTATGCAATAGGGTTAAAAAGCATGCTGTAACCTTTAACGGTAAGCTTACTCAAAGCAGAAACCAGAAAGTCGAAGTTAAGTTGATTTTTTATAAGCTTTGATGATTTTGTTTGACATTTCGATTCAGCATAAAATATTGTACGAAACCAAGTTTTTGACAAACATTTGGTATATCATGATAAATTACTAGTCAATCCCTGAAATTTTATGATGGCTTGCGGAGATCGAAAATTAATTATCTTGAACTTTCGTTACACATAGTTTCTTTCAAACTTAAATTTACCTTTGTGCAAAAGTTTTTTTTTTTTTCTTAAACAAACATGAAAAGACAAAAATGACAAATTGACTTTATAATTTAAATAATTGAAAACTGTCAACATGCAATGTACATACTTGAATGCTGTAGTATAGTTCAATAAGTTAGTAGTTGTATAAATGGTTAATCTTATTTTAAGAATGTTCATCGTTTGCGTAAAACTAATAGGATTAATGTCGGACCTGTAAAGGACTTACCTATAAATAATTACACAAAATATACACCTAAAAGAAATACTCTCATTTAAAATAGATATCTATTTTAATAAAAAAAAAAAACACGAGAAATACATGGTATTGGTAATAATATGTCCGATGTATATTGCGTATAAATAAATACGCCTCTACTGAATGTTAAATAAACTACATTTATAGAAAAAATTATAAAAAAAATTTAAATAATGAAATGTCTTGGAAAAAAATTGTTTTTAGAATGTAAAAAATTCGGGACGTAAAAACTTTTTTTTTAAATCGTGTAATTATTGTTTATTTACAAAACAGTAATTAATTTTGTTGTTGAGATATAATAATGATTTTCTCATATCTATTTACTAAGCTGGTTATGGGCGTCTGCTAGCATTTAATATCAGCACAAAAATTTTATAAATCCTTACGGTTTTTGAGCGTGTTTAATTTGATCTTACTCGTTATACATTAATAGACCATTTAAATACAAGTATGGTCTACCAAAAAAGCATGGTCGTAAATTGGGCGAAATTTAAACCAAATTTTTTTAGTAGGTCTATTACTTTCTTACCTTTTGGATGATGCTTCATGCGTCAATGGCAACTTTAAGTGATCATCATGGAAAGGCAAGGTAGCTTTTTTTGAAGGTCTATTAGGCTTCTTTCACCGAAAAATTGTCAAGATTTGAAAATGGGCTTTATCTAGGCATGACTGTCATAATATGGCTTGCAATAAAAACATTTTTACGAACATTTATTTATTCTTAGACTAAAGCAGAAGCAGTCGGAGTTCCAGCGTCTCTAGTTAGGAAGATTTAATTCATTATTTTATGACCCGTTGAAATGCAAAGACATCGTACAAATCATATTGTTTCACAAACATGACTTATGACTAGAAGCTGTAAGTAAAGCCTAGGGAAGTTTTGTGGGGAGATCGCTTCAATCGACCTCTTTTGGATCGACCTATGAGCAGGAAATAATGATAGCGTCGTCATTAGTTCATTTTGCTTCTTTTTTCTTTAATATTTTTTGGTTTAGCCTCGCTGATGGAAATAATGTTTACGATCATGCAGTAAATTTCGAAAACGGCCGAAAATTGTAATTATCGTGCCGTAATTACCGAAGCCTCATACTAATTTTAGAAACAATTTTGTCAATAAACTCAAAGCGCTTTTTAATATTGTAAGCTACTATGCAAAAAATAAAATACCGTACCCGAAAAAATATATTCACAAAAATTTAATCGAATGACATTAAAGCAAATATCTCCAAAATTTTTTTGTATATTAATGTAGTCTATGATTAATAAAAACAGCGTATTTACAGGTGCCAATGCCAAAATCTAGGACATTAAAACCGCCTTAAGTTTAGCTTCTTTATCAACTCGCCAGCTTATGTAATAAAATGATGTTGTGCAGGTCGTGTTTTTTTTTTTGGGGGGGGAGAGTTTTTGTAAAAAAGAAAAAAAAAAAAAGTGACCGAAATACTAGACTTTTGATGGCTTTTGCAATTTTGCAATATACCCGACATTTCTCGCTACACTACTAGTTTTGTGAACTGAAGAGATCATCGTGAAAACTGTGCAACCACAATGGGGTAGTAAAAGGATCAACCTTCAGCTTCTTCAACGTTGTTTGCACTTGATCCGGAGTAAATGCTCTGCTAAGCGCTGACGAAAACAGCGAGTGATGAAAAACAGCCTTAAAGAGAGCCAGTTGACAGCTACATAAACTGCGTTTTCATTCAGATTAATTTTTGACGTAAAGAGCGTTTTGCGGATACGACTACATTACTCCTCGCAATGTGTTCTTATCATAAATAATGTTCTTTGTCTATATTCATTATGTGCGGTGGTTTATTCAATAATTTTCAAAAGTTTGCGAATGTTTTAGCATATTTTCTTTTTCAAAAAGAAAAAATTTCTTTCTCGATCGAAAGAATGATTTCTAATCAATAACTTTATATGGAAAAGATTGAAGCTATTTAGAACACGAACTTTGTACATGAACAAAAATAGTTGTTAGCCAAATTATGCTTGATCAGCATAACAAGAAGAGCTTTGAACAGGTGAATTTTAATCGATTAAAAAAGCAAATAAATTGAAATAGTTTAGAATGTGCCGACTTAGCAAATGTTTCTGCCCTTCTATAGAATGTATGTTTATGTAATAACATAAACCTCCCATGATTCACAAATTTGAAATTGATAAGAATCAATCATAAATTTACCTCAAAAAAGTGTTTAAAAAACAGAATAAGTGTTTTTTTATTATTAGTATAAATAGCCTATTGTCAAGATTAACTAAAATACTAAATAGGCCTGCTAGACGAGGCTACCTGAAGAAAATCTAACACTTTGAAAGTTGGATTCAATTAGGTTTTAAATACAAGAGCTGTTTGTTTTGCAAAGCAATAAAAATTGTTCCTACATATCTCTGGTACACAATTAAGCAAAATCAGTCGAGATAATTTGGCATGTCTTTCGAGGTAGATACTCTGGATAATTCAAATGCATCACCACCATCATTGTGAGAAGGTATGACAATTAAACAGAAAATGAATCAACTGGGTAATTAAAGAGAGGAAGAGGTGTTAGACCCACTGGGCAGATATTTCGTGAAAGAGGTACTCTCCCACAGCCTATAGAATAGCTAATGTCCATGACACTGCTTTTGACGGATTACTAGCAAGTTTGGATTCTTTTAAACTCCGCATCTTACACTGAAGTCACTAACAGCCAATTAAGGCGTCAAACTTTATTGTTCCAAAAAAAAAAATGTGTTTCCTGCGACACAAAATTCATAGAAATGACTTTTCAAAAATAGGAGAATTTGTTAATCGCTTTAACTGTGGGAGGTTCCCAAACTCAATCAGGAATTTGATTAAAAATGTAAACATTCACGGAAATGTTTTAGAATGTCTTTTGCTTGCGTGTGATCGATTGGTGACGAAATACAATCATGCAATATTTACTTGCTACACACGAAACGATTCAAATTGTGGTGCTGCGCTCAAAAATTACCTAGACTCGTCGGCAAATCGAAAATATCGTAACCTTCATAAAAATCGGAAATCAAATACGGTAGTTCATTTCTGCAGTCAACAAGAAATAATTTTTTGCAAATTAAAAAATACATAACACGCCCTTCACTTACACATAGTTATGCTCGATGAAACGTCATAGTTAAACTATCGAAGATCAATTTTGAATTTTTGTAAAATTTGCTGTCACCCAAACATGCATAATAATTGCATATTCTTTAATTTCTAAAAATTCATTTTTTCTGAAAATCGCCTATTAACTCTTTTACGTGTGATAAATTTACTTTAAATTCTAATACTGTAGGTATGCAACCTTAAATTTTTATTTAGGAGAAAATACAAATGCAATAATCCTTTTCTCAAATTGAGCTTTTTTGAAATAAAGAATTGTTCTATTGTTACCCCTTAAAGTCTGTTTATTGTTGACGGTCAAAATCCTGTAAAAGAAGTATTTCACCTTGAAAGTTGAAATACATCGTTTTTGAGAAGTGCTCTACTGATAATTGTAGAAAAACAAAGGCAAATGTATTGATGACCTTACAAACATATTCAAAATGTGAAACATTATTAAAACAATGGCAACATCGTAAACAAAGTTCCAATACACTAGACCTGTTCCAAAAAATGGACATTGGACACTGATTGTTCACACGTACTAAGCTATTTCTAGCGCTGTATGTTGCATCTTTTATATTTTTATCTTTTAAGTTCATCACAAAATAGCTGCTCTGAAGGTATTTGGACAACTAAGCCTATAATTATATTTCATAGCAGTTAACTATTCCACGCAAATACCGGTCAATTCTCACGAAATTACAGAGAGCTAGAATAGAATTCCGTGTGTCGAAAGCAAAAATCGCTATAGTTGAAAATTTTTAACCTTATGATCACCGTACCCGGACTTAAGTCAAAACCTGTGACAAGGATTCGATTCACGACCCGACGATTGCATTTGTTTTGGCCATGTTTGACTGCAAGAAATCAGCATGCAATTTTCATGCGATTGCTTGAAAATTTTAAGCGCACGCTCTCGGTGCGGGAGGTTTGGGGTTCGATTCCCGGACCAGTCAAATTGGCACAGTATCGCCACCGCTGCAACGTTTCTTCGAAGCTATGTAGTCCAGGCGCTAAGTCGCGGAGATGGGCCCCGCCACTCGTTACAAGCTTCGGCGTAATAACGCGAGTATAATGAAGATTTGATTTTACTTGCAAATGACCTATCAAAAAAACTTTGTCATTTAAAAATCAAAGACTTAATTAGTTTTGAATCTTGATTATAGATTAAGATAAAGATGATTAAAGATACCAGTCTTTAAGACTGAATTTCGGTCGTTAATGTTTGATTCTAAGGCCCTTTCTGGCTTCTATTTAGCAAATTTTTTGGCTTTGAGCGCAGTAGGTATTTAAAACAAGGCCTCCAACTCAGTGATGGTTTACTCAAAGAGAAGGGTGTCTGAACAAAGCAAAGTTTAACGCAAAACGTTATTTCTGAATTTCTTAGCACGATATTACGCTGGGAGGTCTTTTCAGCGAAAAATCATATGGGGCCTTGTGCATTTGAACAGTTTGCACGTTTCCAAGACCACTATTGCCTCTACGTTCGCACAAATTACATATTTTAAGTTTGCGTCTCTAAATGTTTGATATTCAATGTTAAAAAGAACTGATAGAAACCTGCACATTATAAAGATTAAAAAAAAATATTTGCACTGTTTATGTATGTGCCAACAGGAGAAAATAGCCTCTCTAAAAACAAAGATGAAAGTAGACCTTACAATGTGGGTAACAATGTAATTCTAAGGTATATCGTCGGGTATTAACTAATTACACCAGTTAAAAAACATTTTCTCCAAACTAAAAACTATCGGGCATATGGAAGAAAGGCGATGAAGAAATGACGTTTGTTGTTTTTAAGAAATAAGAGCTACAGCATTACTGTATCGTCATAAAAGGAGATGTTATGAATTGAAGGAAGTTTATTGACGTCATATAGCAAAGAAAAACCGCTACATTTTGCGTCATTGATAAGTAAAATTCTATACCAACAAATAAAATCACAATTACGAAGACTGTAGGTTGTGCTCAACATTAAACGTAATGCTTATTACCTAATACGAGGTACTCACAAATTGTTTCAAAAATGACAAGTTTTCTGGAAAATTGCTCAGAAATTTTTTACAATTTTGATTATGAATTTTTAATTAAGCGATTTATTTTTCTTCGAAATAAATTAAATTTACATTTTACCAATCAAAGAAAACCTAAAGCAAATTCTAGCGTTCGAAGTTTTCTCGTTATAAAAAACTCGCAAAGCGCTTGCTTTTTTAAATTTTGCCTTTAGTGTCACCCAGCGGTGAAATGAAATTCCACACAAAAGCGCTGTTTTTTCCATTAACTTTTCGCCGAAACTGTGTGTCGATTAAAAACATCCACATTATAGTCGAGGAACGAATACTTTATTCTCGTTACAGTCATTCTAAGACTTAAATATGTCAGGGCACCAGGGAGATTAGTGAACTGTTATTTGCATCTGTATTATTCTATTTGTGCGTCTAAATAATTATCAATTATGCTCATATCGCAGAGGCAAAGCTAACTAAAGATATACGTAATCTGCACTTCGAAAACCCACAGTCCTACAGCTTCATCATCATACTGAACTCGTTAAAAATAGACGATTTTACCTATAAACGAATTTTCTGTTTATTCAACCTTTTTGGATGAGAAAGTACAACAGCAGACAGTGCAACACAGTAACCTATTTCGCCATGTTTTACAAAACAACAGGAGACAAATTATCCACTTTTACAAGAGGAATGGCTTTATCCATGGTTTAGTCAAGTTTTATCCACAAAACGGTTGAGCAACGAAAACCTATGCAATCAGATGTTATTGGTCTTACGTAGGAATTTCACGTAGTGCTGATTAAGTTGTTTAAAGCATGACAGCTACTTAAGTTTTGAATCATAACAACTTATAAATAATACCGAGCCGGAAAGTGCTGTTAGCCCTTACCGTCGCACTCAGGACTACATTTCGTTGATTATTTCTTCAATTTCTAAGTTTATGATAGTTCCCATACATTCGCACTTCTAACAGTTTTAAACGGCTGTAACTGAATTTAAATGCATCAAAATCGTGCGTCTAAATCCGTTTTGCACTTTCCTGTACACAAATCCTTTTTTCGAAAACCAAAAGCACAATAAACAACATAACTGAAGAACGATTTTGACATAGCAAAACGTACTTGGGACGGTAAGCTTAGGACTCAATTTCATCTCTAAAATGGACATTTGGGCATTCAGAAGTTTACTGTGCAGCTGAGTTAAAATTTTGTATTTAATTCCATATATTTATCTTCCTATCACGAGAAAGCGACCAAAGGCAATAACGAGCTCGCTTAGGAGTTACCAGCCATCTGTCTACCACACCAAGACGGGGAAATCCCGCTAAGTGCCTTTACCAATGGCACAACAAGTAAACTTGCCGGTTTATTCTCCACACTGTCCCTTTAATGCTGAGCGTCAAGCATCAGGGAAGCTGTGAATACCAATTTTACAATCACGGGTTTAACCGACCCGGAATCAAACCCAAGTCCGCAGCTCCAGAGGCGGACGCTCTTACCGCTCGGCCATCTGATCTGTAAAGAGCCAAGATGTTAGGGCTAGTTATAAGCAGGGTTGGGAAAAATCGATTGCAATCGATATTCTTTACTGTTTGTTCATCGAATGCACTGGAGCCTTTACTTTTTTTAATGAGAACCGAATATGGCCTTGTCTTTACTATTTTTTCTGCGCAATTCGATATTCCATATTCGATTCTTTTTGTTCAAATTACTTTATCTCACTTTAGTAAATTTAAAATGAACTTCGGTATGTCGTTACCTTGTTTTTGTTGATAAATCTTTTTTTGTGCAAAAAAAAAAAAAAAAAGATTTTTAACAGCAAATTTACTTCGCATATGCTATGTCCGTCGTTTGTCTGTAAGTTTTCGCATGAATGTGAGAACATCACAAAAAATGCTTGGCGTACGCGCTGAGTGCTCAGTGTAATATCGACTATCGATTACAATATTCTTTACTTTTTTAAACTACCATTGAAATCGATGATTTCTTTACTTTTTGGTGAACTATCGAATATCGATTATTTCTTTACTTTTTTGGGTATCAATTCCCAACCTTGGTAATAAGTTAGAACCAAGTTAAGGCGTATCATGCAAAAATTGTTTTTACTGCCTAATCAGCACAGATTCATTTCTATTATAAAACCTTCGGTTCAGGTTTGAGTCGCGGATACCAAGTTCGTTTCCTACCCTAAGTGGCTTTCGTAGGAGGGTCTTGAACCAAAAAGCTTAAAATAACGAACGTGAAAATTGAGTGTAAAATACGTCTCTTTTAAAGAATCTTCAGGCTTGTCTGAAGTCTTAAAAACGTGTTACTTTTGCACGGCAGTAAACATAATTTGAGCAAACTGTTATCTCACTCCAACAGGAATGGTTCACAATCGACCAAGACATGATCTTGAAAAAAATTGCCGTTTAACTGGATTTCTGACTCATCACTCCATGGATCCAAGAAGTCTTCATCAATAGTGAAATATTGAGTAGCAACAGACGTCAAAGAAACGTCTTCTGTGAGACCAGTATCAAGTGATCTTGATGCAGAAGCGATGAGTTGAGCTTTGTTACTTGAAACACATAATAAATAACTTAAAGTAACCAAATAAGTTAAATCAAGCAAAGTGAGATTGTTGAGGCATGTTTTAAAGAAAGAGGATGGCCATTGGCCAGTTGATAAGAGAGGCTTTAGAATTTAATGTTGAAGAGAAAAGACAGAGAGAAAGGCTTGAGAGGGCATGAAGAAAGCAGGTGAAAGTAGAAAGGGTGAAGGCTGGCTAAAACTTGAAACATACCCAAAACTAAATGAAATGGAAAGGATGAAGGGACACATCATTGAGGTTGATCCGGTCCGAAACCGCACAATGGAATTATCACCAAGATTACTTTTTTAAGCTGGAACTACAGAACATATCACAGTTGGCAAACTAGAAAATCTCACCATCACTTGCATTATTTCTTCACGACATCAAAGTCCAAGTCACCATAAAAAATTACTCGAGTCCAAATTCAACAAAAAACCACAAGTCGGAGTCTTTAAAATTCGGACTCGAGTCATACTTGGGTCTTGCCCAACTTTGAAGCACCATACAGGAATGTTAGTTGTGAAAGTGACTTACGCAAGTCCTACCTTTGTTTTATATAGCGAACACGTATTAGCCAACAGGGGGCAAAGTCACTCTTTCCCCGTCCAGGGTATAGGGAACCCAAACATTACGATGCCTAAATTACACTATATTTCATTCCTACGATACTGTGCTAGCCATGATTCTAAGGTTGAGCTTCGGGAAAAGTTCTTGTAATCGTGAATTGTCAAGTGAATCGTGTGCTTTGCAAAATAACAAACCTTTAAAAGTGTACAGATAGAGCGTCGGTTGATCACAATTACAAGTTTACAACCCTCACGTAATGGTTTCTTTTAACGGGTTCGATTCACGGATGGAGACACACTTTGGGTGCAGGCCACAAACACGAAGTGCGCAAACTTTGCAATCGTACACGAAATGCTGATATGATCGTAATTAATCTCAGTAATTAACTTTATTACACCAAGGGCGGTATACTGCTCAACTTTTGTTGCACTTAACGCAATACGTTAACTTTGTTTGTTCATTAAGTTAACGCATTGCGTTAAGTGCACAAAAGTTGAGCAGTATACCGCCCCAAGCCTTGATTCTAATATCGCGCAAGCACATATGTACCAACGTACAGATTTTTATCTTTTGTCATCGCAGGCTCTATTTGGCTCGGTGTGGCATCTTCAGGTGACTTTTGGACAAGCTGTTCTTGGATTACAGGTGTGTTGGTCTGCTGAATAGGGCACAGTGGGGGCATAGGGGATGCAATGTTGATGTCATTTGAGATGGGCTGCATAGCAAGAGGCGTCGCCAAATTCTATAACAGAATTACGCTAAAACCACAAATTTTTTTACTCTAAATGAATGTTTACGCTAATACCAAATTCTACAACAAGATTTTGCTAATCTTACAGCCAGACCATATGATGGCACGTACTTCCTAAATTGAAGTGCTTTTAATTAGAGAAATGAGGTTGACTTACGTAAAATACAGAATCTAGGAAATTCAAGTAAACTTTGCGGTTGCTGCAGTACCAATGATATTAGAAGAGTATGAGAGGCAGGCTCATAAGATGTGACCATATTGTTAATCAGTTATAGTCGACAGACTTTGACAACTCGCCAAAAATGATGTAGGTTTCTGGTGAAAAAGAATGAAGACTATACCACCGACGTCCATCTCATGCTATTCCAAGTATATAAGATTTTGGTCTAAGCTTATAAAACAAGAGAAAAAAAATTGAAGATTTGCTTGGAATTTCCAACACATATTTTACCGATTCGTAAAGCTACAGATTTGCAAGTAGTTCAGAAACTTTTTGAGTGTATGTCAATCAACAGCCCAGAAAGCATTAACTACAGTAGTTACTACAGTAACTATACTGCAAACTACTGTAATTGCAGTAGTATACAGTAAATATACTGCATACTACTCTAACTACAATAGTATACAGTATAGTTACAGCATTAATTTAATTTCACAAAGCAAATAGATTAACGTAGCTCACCACATAACTCACAAACAATCAGATGGCAGAGTGGTAAGAGCGTCCGCCTCCGGAGCTGTAGACTCGGATTTAATTACGAGGGTCAATCCAATCACTTACAAACTGAACTTCACAGCTTCCCTGCTTGACGCTCAGCATTAAAGGGACAGTGTGGAGAACAAGCCGGCAAGTTTACTTGTTGTGCCGTTGGGAAAGGCACTCAGCGGGATTCCCCCATCATGGTGTGGCAGACAGATGGCCAGCAACTCCAAAGTGAGCTCGTTATAACGTTTTCATCGCTTTCTCGAGATAGGAGAATAAAATATACAACTAAAAACCTAAATAATCTGCATCATAATATTTGCAATTCACGCTAGGTTAAGGTTTGGCACAACATTTCTTTTAATTTATTACTTCAGTAAATGTTACCCCGAGGGCGCTCTATCCAAATGCAAGTACATACCGAAACCTGCCAATTATTCTGCGACACTGGTACGTATTGAGGATGGGGGACGCTGACATAATTGACTGGTAGTTGCATGCTGGGTCCTAAAACATTACACAAGAAAATTGTACTGCAATAAGCCCATACTCTTTTAGTCTGAAACGCCAAATAGTGAGTTAATTTCCGAAGTACTATGCAGTTTATCAAACTGTTTACGGAACTAACATCAGAAGCTATTGGTCCAAACAGATGACGTTGTAGACTTTATAACCCGTTCACATGTCCAATTTTTATGGGCTTTAGGTCGGGGGTCCTTGGTTCTAACTTCTGCATCATAATCAACTTCTTGACGTCATGAAAGCCCCTTAAAATTGGATACGTGGACACGGAAATAGTAGACCCACAAGAAGCTTAATAAATTGAAATAAACTGAAGAAGAGCCAAATCTTGTCAACTTCCTTTCGAGATGCTAGTTTTCAATACAGCTTTTGCTTTACCCTAAACCCATTTAAGATTTTCTTTTATGGAAAGCCACTAACATGATCAAACCCAAGAGCAATACTGAAAACCCATGTCAAGCACAAAGCGAAAGCATGGAGTTAACATGAAATAAAAATTTTTTCTTACCTTGTGGAAAATTATAATTCGAAGGGGTATGTGCTCCTAGATCAATAGGTCTCCACGTGCAGCTTTGTGGCAGCATTCCCGGCGTTGGGAGCATGAAGGCTATAAAGGCCGACTCATTTCCAATCTTAATGGGTAGCTTGGAGCAAGCAGAAGAGGTGCACTTGACTAATAAAAAGAATGAAAGCTGTTGCGTACATGATGGTGTTTTGCCGAACCGTTGAACTACTATACTGTAACTATAAAACGTGATGTATTATTTAGTTGTATTCACCGGAGGGCGGAAGAGCAGCATGACTTAAAATGCCTTAACCCGTCGTTTCAGCAGTTTCCCTCGAGACTTTACTTCTGACGCTTTTTGCTTGTTGTGTGAATTTCAACATAATAGTTTTGCCGTTAGTTTAGCATCGAGAACAAATCAAAAAAATCTTAATACACAAAAACTACTACTTAATCTTGAATGAGTTTGCAATCATTGAACAAAATTGCCGAAGTCATATAATCAGAAGTTAAACCAGTTCACTTGTACTTCCCTAACTTACCCGTAGGATGAAAAGTTTGTTTTCTCCGTCGCAGAGCCTTTTGTGATTTCATAGGCTTCCAAGTTTCTCCGACCAAAACATATTTCGGCTTTGGTCCTTTGCGTGAAGGACAAATTCCTTTGCACTCATAGTGATGCGACATTGCTCTAGAAAATGATTAACCCTTTCGTAGATTCACGTAAAAGATATTCAAGCTGTAGTTTTACGGAAGTTTACTAGTGTTTTTGTAGTTTTACTAGTGAGCATGGCATTGTGGTCCATCCTTATTCAAAACAACAATAAGCAGCTAAACTTTGTCCAATACCGAAACCAGCTAGTGAACAAACTGCCAGCCAAACATTGCTTCCAATTGGCAGTAAATTGACCATGCAGAAATGCAATTGAAGTAACGGAACACTAAAGTAACTTCGCAGCTATCAGCCTTTGACATTGATAAAAATCTACCAATACAGGTAAGTTATTTTTGAAAGCATTTTGAGAAGTAAAAGGTCAACAAAACGTGTCTCGATTACTTGTTCTCTTTGCTTCTCATTTCGACCGACTTGACTTTTTTGTTTTGAGTCCGGGAAGCCGAATGAGGAGAAATTTGCCTCTTTATCTCCAGCAGCAGATCTGCTCTCGTTTTCAAAAAATAGGGATGAGCATACCTTTGCAGGTCGTAAGGGTCGAGATGATATTTGTCGTTGACGACAACCTAAACAATAATTACAAACGCACCTATCGGAAGAATGAGGCACAATTCTTGTACAAACGGAATCTCTAGAGTTCTGTAATATAGGCAAGTCTTGTAGTCCAAGTTAGGCCATTCATTACAATGGAAAGAGAGGGTTGCAGAATGCAGATGCCCAAGCTACACAACTAAATGCTAGGATATCAAACGCGAGAATGATTAATGCGGAGAGCAAGGTGTTAAAACTCTAACAGCTCAAACCCGAAGTAGCGACCAGGTAGAAGAGTAGGCTATAATTGCTGGTAGCTGCATTCGACTCGCACATAACTAAATGCTAGGATATCCAAACACGAGAATGATTAATGCGGAGAGCAATGTGTTAAAACTTTAACAGCTCAAACCCAAAGTACCGACCAGGTGGAAGAGTAATTGCTGGTAGCTGCATTCGACTCGCACATAATAGTTTTTCTGAAAGAAAATTCGGCACTGATTCCATCGGAAAATAGAAGTGTGCCTATCTGCCTACTGGTGTAAAACTCACTCCTAAAAAAGCAATAACACAATGCTGTGTGAGCCCACGTTTTCACGATTCTGTATAACAGAGCTGCTGCAGCAGTAAAAAGCTGCTTCCAGTCATGTGTGCCCGCAGACATTTTTTATAGGTAGGGGAATTTTTTTTTTGGTAACTTAAGCTACGGGTTTGCGTTCTACGTAAGTTGTCAGTTAATCTTCTTTGGACTCCAATTACTACCATGGGATGAAAAAATAATGTCCTACCTAGGCGCTATCACCAAGTTCGGAATAATTTATCGACATGGATATAGCTTAAATCACTGAAATAAAATAAGCTGTGCACCGAGCAATGCGCTACACGATTTTTGCTTGTTATAGTAGATGGCAATTACATTGCGGTTGAGTAGCCTAACAATTTTTAACAACAATGACTTTATTTTTGCTGAATCGTACTCTATCATCTTTTCCATTTGTTATCCACAATGTCTTGAATATTTACACACAATACAAAATATTCACATACTTGAATATTCACACACAATACAGCTAAAGTAGCTACCAACCAAAAAATATTGTGTTCCGACTGTCTACTGCAACCACCTGAGTGTGGTATATTGAAGTGCAGCTGCTATTGTTTTGGTTGTGTTATTGCTATCTTGGCATACCAGCACCAACCTATTAACCACACCTCTTAAATTTATCTAGTTACTACAAAGCCATGGAAAAGGCAACAGACAGAAAGATTTGAGCAGCTCTAAATTTGACAAGATATTATAGATTTTGTAATAATCACACCTGAGTTTAGTGTTTAGGATTTGGTTGCGGTATAGACAGCCTGTTATGAAATATCGTTACTGTGTGCTCTTAACTATGCCTAATTCTCAGTATCGGTATGGTTTTCAGAGCTCATGACAAGTCGGCGATTATTGATTTGGCTATATATACGTTTATCTGTTGAGACAAAATGATTTTTGACTGGACTGTGAACAGTAAACACCTCCTGGTAAAGAGTTGTATTGATCTTTTTCGGATGTTAATCGATTTCGCCATAACAAAGTGCATCTTCTGGCAAATTACCTTTTGTTATCATTTTTGGCAGACCCTTCTTTTCGTCACTTCGTGGGGGGCCCAGGTTTAATTTTGGTACCGCGCCCGGGCTTGGCTCTCAACAGCCCTGCTGACTCTTTTAGCAAATTTTGCAGCGCATCAACAACCAAAATAAAATCTGTTAAAACTACTGCGAGGTTGCGCATTTTTCACTCAAAATCCAGGGAGCAAGTTCCCCCCCTATGCGGACGCCCATGCTTCCAGTCCACTGACACGCGACAGAAATCAACAGCTCCAATTTTTTCATTTTTCTGAGTACCAACTACCACTCAAAATTCTGCAGTGACTACGACATATACCGGTAACTAATAGTTACGTTCTAGGCCTAGTGGAAGTATCATTTACCGGCAATGGGGCAAATAGGAAATTGCATTACAAAATTACCATCATCGGCAATGAACAATACTTTTGCAGCAGAAGCAAGCAACGCTTGCCAGTCACTGTGGTGTAAAGACGCAGCAGGATTCTCGCATAAAAGCGTTCTAAAATTTCTCTGCTAAACAGCGAGAAAATTTTTAACCTAAAAACGACCAAAACCTAGGTTAAGCTTCAAACATTTGCTTACATTGATGAGACCAACTCTTAACTCATCGCGTACGCACAATGTTAAGTTTCGAGGGGTAAAGGTACTGGTAATAGCAATGGTATGTGCCGAATTTAAACTGTAGATGCTGTTTAAATTAAACTCGACTGAATTTCCATTAGATTTATAGGCCAATTGAAAAACAGAAATCAACCCTATAAGTACTGGTACTCACCTTTCGAAATCCATACAAATTAAGTTGACGAATGAAACTAGTAAAGGTTATGGTTTTAAAGCCATCTTCCAGAGGAATAGCTTCATTTCTCAGAATTTCTGCTTCAAACCGTGGTACATGTACTGCAAAATGGCTACCACATCCATCCCACCAAAGCGACCTGTACTTATCACTACTAACTAGCCGAAAAAGTTTTACAGGAAAGCAAGTATAGGTAAGCTTATTCTTTCTGGATCCGTTTCCACTGCCGCACCTGCTACTGCATGGTTTTGAAGATGGAAAAATAAGAGACATAGTAAACCGATAAATACTTTAATCACCACCAATTTCTAGAACTTCAGTCTTTCTAATTGATGGCAGTTTGACATCACAGACTCCTCTAACCTCAAATACAATTAATTATTTGTGACAACACAATTTCTTATCCGCATTGCGGAAGTGGTAAGTTGGCAGCTTCTTAAGAAGCAGTTTCCGGTTATCCTAGTTGTTAAGAGATTTTTATCGGTGAGGGAGGTTTGGGGTCAAAATCCCCGCTCTGTGAAATCGAACACAGTACGCCTATTTAGATTAGCGGGTTTAATTATGCGGGTTACACGCTTCAGTTTCAATTGAGATTATTTGGTTTAACCGGCTGCTCTTTCAACGCGCTTTTTAGCGGATTGAATGTACCTGTTGCAAGTGATTCCATGCATCATCTATCCCATGCATAACTCCATCCCATGCATTGCTATTTTTTGCGATGCTTTCTTGTCATCTACCCTCTCCTAATCTTTAAGTCTTATATCCCGTTACTTTCGAAACTGCGTTGCTTCCTGCACTGACTGTAACTCTAATTGTGCATCGTGGGAAGGCAAGATATTCCCGCTTCGAAAATTTAAGTGACGTATCATTATCACGGAATCGATGCAGAAGAGTCTAACTTGACCAAAAGCCTACCAAACTTGGGAACCTGGGCGCTCCCTAATTTGTTCTTTATTGTTGCAAGTGAGTAGTTTTCAACCCGCAAAGCTTAATGAAGCAAAACGACGTAAGTTTGCGTCTGATGTAAGCGTGTTGGATTAAGCGGGTTAACCCGCTTAAATTATGCATGTAAATCGGTTTCGTGTCATAAAAGTAAACCGCTCTCCCGAATACAAGTCCTTAATCCGCCTGTCCATAATCTTGTCAAGATCTCTTGATGTGTAGTTTATTCATCTTTTTTGCTCAAATTAAATATAAAGTTGCTGCCCAGCAAAAGTTGGTACCCTGGCCTGTGTAGTATCTGTCTTTTTAATATCGTTTATTTCTCATTTTTCACCTTGTGTTAGTGAGGTTGTGGCTAGAGTGGATTTACAGTAGCCTTAGATGACCGCATATGGTCTTGCACTAGTGTTTTCAATTTTGTTTCGTGCTGTTGGTAAATGAATAAACTTTGAACTTAGTGGAACTGAATGCTATGAGGTATTTTAGGTGAATTTTGCAATAGTCAGATTCTGGTTAATTTCTGCCGAAAGGCTTAGCTTTTGTTACATTTTTTATGAAAATTTTCTCACAAGGTGCGTGGTAATAAAAAGGAGCAAAGTGAGAAAACGAAAAAAAGGAAGTTCAAGACTTAAGAACGGAGATTGAACTTCATCATGTTGGGGTAGCTATTCACATATGCATGGACAGGTGAATGATTTAAAGATGGGGCAAACTTTTTACTCTTAATTGTTAAAGTAATTCTTAAATAAATCATTTAAATTGTGCTAGAAACGGAAAGCCAACAACTTTGGTACGAAAAAAATTGCTTCATGCTGCATTATCGCCAATCGCATGCAGCAGCTTCGTACTCGCTGCTTTTTTACCATATCACATTCGCTTCAGCTAATTAGCAATATCAATACCGTGATTCAAGATGATTATTAATTGAGTAACAGAAACATCACATTATGCTACTTGTAACGATATAACTGTTTATTTATGGTTTTGTTTTAAATGCTTCGTCTACAAAAAGGTTGTGAATCTAGACCGATGCGTTGTTTTCCAAAATTTTATTCGTGGGATTGTTTCGTAAGGTTGCATTATGGAGTCATAATTTCTACTGACGTAATCTCTCTCGTGAATATTCTGGATAGATCTTTCCGTTACGTAATTTCACTGAGATAAAATTTGTGCTTGTGACGTCACAACCGTGTTTGGTGTGAATTTTCGCATGTCATGTGATTTCTCTTTTTTTTTCTTTTTCAGAATGCGGTAGAACTTTCTGGAAACTGAATTTAGAGTATAAATAGACGTGAATTTTCGAGTGTGATCATTCGAACGTGTAACCGTAGCTAAGTGAGTTAAGTTGGGTCGATTATTATATTCGTTTGGTGAAGAAGGTCTTGTTTTTTTGTGAGGTCAGATCTGAGAACGAATTAATTCCTACGGTTTGTCATACAATTCTTATCAATCGTCTTGTCAGCGAAGTAATACCATTTCCTATTTCGCGACACTACTATATATTTGTTTTCTTATTCTGATACGGTGATACCGATAGTAATAACATCTTGAGTTGTTGTCAAAATCGATGCAGCCTACGCCCCGGAGCCTATACGACTACGTATCTTCAGTGTTTTTTGTAAGGCGTTTTGAGGAACTGAAATAATCTCTCAAAATTGTCCAGCGGTCTCTCAAAATCTGCTTCTGCAAAAACGTAGAAAGCTGCGTTTTACGTTATTAAAAATTAGCGGTCTTGCAAATATAAAAAAATACTGCTTATCTTATAATACTGTGCTGTACTGCTGCAAAAACCATTGTGACGCGTGTCCACAAAAACAAAACTCTCTCGAACCTCATGGAGATCTTGGGGTGCGCTGACGCTGCAGCAATTTCAAAAATAATTTCATTTACTTTTTGCAAGGAGTTAAAAGCTCTAAAGGACGTAATAAAAGCTGAAATCGAAACAAAAGTGGCAAATATCTTTTATATTTCTGAAGTTTTCTTGTTTACGCAGCATTTCTTTCCTCACGCTGAAGCAATACTTCAAAGAGGTATTAAACATTTCTGTAACTTTTCACTTTTTAAGTTTGCTCGAAGTGTAATTGAATAACGTAGTTTCGAAGCAACTTCACCTGTAACCAAACTTCAAATCTTAACAGCTTAACAACTAGATTGAAGCAGTAGGAATTAGAATGCTTCAGCGTGAGATAATGAATGCCGCGTAGGCGCGTACGTAAGAAGGAAAGTTCTTAATTTGAAAGATTTTTTGTATTTCAGCTTTTTATTTTGCTCTTAGAGCTTTTTCCGACTTCTTGCAAAACACAAATAAAAAAAATCGATTTTCGAAATTGCTGTAGCGTCTGCGCACCCAAGAGCTCAATAAAATCAGGAGAGTTTAGTTTGTGGACACACGTTACAATGGTTTTTGCAGGGAATGTGACTACTGTATAATCAGGGTTACCATTTCGTGCTTATTTCTAAGATTTGCGCTTATTTTCAAGGGCAATATCTTAGAAAACGTGAATGTGCTTATTTCTAAGAAACGTGCTTATTTTTATTTTTGAGCGCCGTGCTTATTTTTGATTTTTGAGTGGAAAAACAGGACTTTGTTGGCGTGAAGATCTTTTTTTTTAGTCTTCACCAATTTTAGTGGAAAAACAGGACTTTGTTGACGCTTCACCAATATTTAGTGGAAAAACAGGATTTCGTTGGCGTGAAGACCTTTTTTTTTTTTTAGTCTTCACCGGTTTTTACTGGATTCACAATAAAGAGCTATTGACTTTTTACAACAACAAACAACAACAACAACAAGTTTATTTGTCAAGTACCAACACATTTTATGCATAAACAAATTAATGAAGTCATTGACTTGACAAGGTGTTAGTGAAAAGACCATAAGGTCATCAAAGTCAACCACCACCTTCGCAACATCTTTGAAATTTGGTTTAACTCAAAACAAATTGTTTGACTAGATGCACACAAAAGAAACTAAAAAAAAAAAAAAAAAAAACTAAAATAAATAAATAAATAACACACATACTCAGTATATATGGGAATCACCTGTTGAGGAAGCTGCAATAAATTGGAAATTTAAAATTTTTTGCCTTTCACAGAACCGGAATTTGAATTTAGTACTGCATGATTATGTGTTCTTTGTACAGTTTTGCAAATGTTCGTAAGGAGTAATTTTTCAGATTACTTGGGACACTTGTCCAGTATTTTGGTCCAAGTATTTCAATATTTGTTCTGCCAAATTTAGATTTAGTTCTCTTTGAAAAGTAATTTTCATTTACTCGTTTTCTTGTGTTGTAGGAATGCATTGATTTTAATGGAATGTATGCAGATGGATTTACCCCTGCATATTGTTTTGAATTTACTTAATACATATGTATGCAAACTTCGAGTTTATGGATGTCATCTATTTTTAATAAATTCAAGGATTTGAACAAAGGTGTTGAATGTGCATTGTACCTACTATTAGTGATTAATCGAACAGCTCGTTTTTGTAATTTTATTAAGGGATTTAATGTAGTTTTGGAAGCAGCGCCCCATGTTAATATGCAATATTGTATATGGCTTTGGATCATTGCATAATATACATTAAGCAGGGTTTTCTGATTGACATAGTTTTTTAACCTCGCCAAGGCCCAGCAACCGCGTGCTATTTTAGAACATACACTGCTTACTTGTTTTTCCACGTCAACTTATCATCTATGTAGATACCTAGATATTTTGAACAACTGTTTTGTTTAATGATGTGATTATTTATCTTTATTTCAAATGAACTTTTAGTTTTTGTTCTTGTGATTAGTAGATATTCAGTTTTAGAAAAGTTTATTGATAATTTGTTACATCTCATCCAATCACAAATATTTTCTAATTCATTATTCACATTATTTTGTAGCTCTTTATCTTTATAATGAGACATAGTTAAGTTTGTGTCATCTGCAAATAATTTTACGTTGAATTTTGTTACAGATGGTAGATCATTGACATATAATGTGAACAAAAGAGGACCTAATGTAGATCCTTGTGGGATTCCACATGTCACGTCATTCATCCTTGATGATATACCATTAACAAGCGTAAACATTTTTCGATTGCTCAAATAACTATTAAACAACTGAAGTGTTATTCCACGAATTCCATACAATTGCATTTTTTTAAACAAAATTTCATGATCAACAGTGTCAAATGCCTTGGCAAGGTCAAGAAATACTGAACAAGTTATTTTCCTATCATCTATACTTTTTATAATTTCACTACTAATTTTGGATACAGCCATAGAGCACGAGTATTTTGACCTGAAACCATACTGACTACTTGTTATTAGATTTTTTTTATTTAGATAATTGATAAGTTGGCTGTATAGACATTTCTCAAAAATTTTACTAAAAGGTGAAAGCAAGGAAATTGGACGATAATTGCAACACATATTTTTCGGCCCCTTTTTGTAGATTGGAGTTATTTGAGAAATTTTTAAAATATCTGGGAAAATCCCTTTAGATATGCAATCGTTGTATAAATTAGTTAATATAGGTGCGATAACAACTGAGGCAATTTTAATAAACTTTATTGGAATGTTATTTATACCGGTACATTTTCTACTGTTTAAGTTTCTTATATGATAATGTATTTCTTCTTCTGTAATTGGGCTTAAGTAAAAAGAGTATGTTGTACTTGAGATATTATTAATGTAATTGCTTTTTGCAGGATGTCTTTAGCCATGGATGGTCCTACTTCTGCAAAATAATTATTAAATGTGTTGCTAATTGCAGGTGGATCTGTATGTATCACACCCTTGTTGTCAAGAATTTGGTGTATACGTAAGTTATTCCTTTTAGGTACTTTGTTCAGGATTTCATTAATTGTTTTCCAGACTTTTTGGGAATTATGCATGTTTTCTTGTATTAACTGATTGTAATATAGCCTTTTAGCATGCTCTTTAACATGAGTTAACTTGTTTCTGTATATTTTGTAATCTCGAGCAAATGTGGCATTGCTTGGATTTTTTAATTTAAGCCGATAGAGCTTATTTTTTGTTTTTATAGATTTTTTTATTGCACTGGTTATCCAAGGTTTTTGCCTAAAGTGCTTCTCTTTGCGACTTAAATTTTTCATTGGTGCATTTTTATTTATGACATTGTAAAATATTTGAATAAAATCTTTAAAGGCTGCTTGTGGTGATCCATTGTTAGAGGTGTTAGTTAAAGATTCAAATGTTGCATAAGCATGAGCTAAATCAGTTTGCAAAACCTCTTTATCAAAATACTTCATGTTTCTAATTTTAACAGGAACTAATTGATTTCTTTGGGGAGAGCTATTTATAGAGAAAAATATAGGAAGATGATCAGAGATATCATATTCAAGGACAGAACAGCTTAAGCGATTTTCCAAGTCATTTGTATACAAATGGTCTAATAACGTAGAACATGTAGCAGAGATGCGTGTCGGTACATTCACTAATGAGCTGCAGCCTAAGCTGACAAGCATATCAATATATTCTTGAATTTTTATATTGGTACTACCTCGAAGAAGATCAATGTTAATATCACCACAAATATAGTACTTGAGTTTAAGATTATTTAGTTTACAAATGTTTTCACCAAGTTTTTCCTGAAAATCATTAATATCAGCTCTCGGATGTCGATATAACACTCCTAGTATGATTTCTTTGTTGTTTTTCATGGCAATCTTTAGCCAGAGATTTTCACAATTTGTCAAATCGTTATCTAGATCTTGATTGAATTCAGTGCATTGAAGATTACTTTTAACATAACAACCCACTCCACCAGCAAGGCTTTTATTTTTTTTAATATTGTTTTTAAAAGGAGAGTGTATGAATGAATAGCCGTCTAAACAAATTTTATCCAGTTTACTTGGTTTCAGCCATGTCTCTGATATTGCAATTATGTCTGGGGTCATTTTCATTGCATTTATTAATTCTTTAAGTTTATCTAAATTTTTTATCAAACTTCTTATATTCACATGCAACACTGTAAATTCATTATTATCAACTTGTTGCATTAAATCACTGGCTCTTTTATATAAGGATAATATTTCTGGTGGTGATGATTTCAAAAAATGTTGCAAGTTTTGAGCAGTTTCTGATTTGAAGCTGAACAAATCATGAAATTCCTCATCAGATTGTAATTGAAATGGCAAAGTATTTTGTACACATTTGTAACAATAGTAAGGTTCATCAGCATTACAGTAGTGTGTAAACTGTGATAAGCTAAGTTGTGTGTTAATGCATTTTAGGTGATACCATTTATGGCATAAGTCACAGAATATACAATTTTGGTTGCTTTTTGTAATTTTATTACATTCCTTACATTTGGTGTCCACTACTATAGTCAAATTATCAGAGTGTTTAAAGTTGCAGTTTTTGCCATCTTCCTCAATAGGTGTACAAACAAAGTCAGCAGTGTTCATAAGTCGTTTAAAAATTGAAGTGATCAATTCAGTGGTTTAAACACTAATAACAATACAAAATCGTTCAGTAGTTTAGCAATTGCTAAGAAAAATAAAAATGCAAAATAGCCAACCTCGTAGACCATAGGCCTACTAGCACAGGAAAGTTAATACAGCAAAATTAGTCCGGTAGTCTAAACAAGTAATTGATTTATGGCCCATGAGACATCATCCATCATCATTTTGAGGAACTAGTTATGCAATGTTGGGATCAAAGACTGATTTTATTCTAAGCTTTATACCGCTTGGCTCTTTTGTGTAGAAAATAGCTCCATCCAAGGTCCAGTAGGACAATATTTTACCTTTAGACCGAAGATCTTTCAGCAGATTGATGCATGACATTCTTGTGGTAGTTAAACACTCAGTAATGAGAAATGGCTGTTTGGCTAATAACTTCTTTGAACTATATATTAATTGTTTTAGGTCATGACGAGTAAACTTAACAATAATAGGTGGAATTCTTTCTTTCTCCTTTGAAAGAGTATTACCGATAGGTTTGGAGACCAGTCTATGTGTTCTGTCCACATCATAGTCATTGATATTAATTTTCAGATATTTTCCAAAAAAATCTTTTACAATTTCATTAGTGTTTTCATTCTTTTCTTTTTTAATGCCATGAATCAGTATGCAGTTCCTCCTGCTATATTGCGATAATTCTTCTAACTTTTCTTCCAGGTTTTTGGTGTTTTTCTTCATCTTTTCACATGCTTTCTTTAATTTTTCATTTACCTTTTCTTCTATCTGCATTTCAATGGCAGAGTGGAAATCTTCACTTGCTAATAAGGCAGTAGTTAGTTTAGCAATTAAATTCTTCATGAATATTTCATTTTTGACTAAGAAACAAGTCACACTTTCTTCAGTAATCTCTTTATTGTGAGTTGGGGTACTTTGCTTGGGGACAATCTCAATTCCGGATTCACTGATGGCGTCTTTCAATAGTGTTGGGTCAAGTAGCAAATTTTTGACAATAGGTTTGACCATATCTTCAGTTATTTGACTTCTTTGAGGCATGATTGCAGATTGTAATTAGACGCAATATTGTACTAGTAGACCTACAGATTTTTACTATCCACTATCAAATTCTCATTTGTCCTATGTTACCTTATTCAAATAGAATGAATAAGGTAACATAGGATCCGGAATTTTTGGTAACCTAACGCCATCAGTGAATCCGGAATTTTTGGTAACCTAACTGCAGCGTGCTTATTTTTTGGTGTGGTCCGGTGGTAACCCTGTGTATAATAGTGAAGTACCTGTGTACTGTTTTCACACTGATGAAATTTTAAGCCAGATACTGTTGTTCTTAAGTGTAAAAGATTTAACAGCTTCTCATTGAGATATCCTAAATTTTTTTTTTCTTCAAGCAAATTCAGAAATATTTTAAATTGGTGTTTTTATAAAATGTGTGTTCTCAAAAAATGTATGTTCTTGAATTAGTCCTCAAAGAAAATTTTAAAATTGCATCTTACGAGGAAATCATGCTTAAATAATTATGACGTAAAATTGCCAACAATTGCTTATTTTTATGCGTAATAACCATTTTACATTTCGACTACGTCCGAAAGGCAAATATATAACATCGACTTTTTACTTGTGCATCTTTAACTTAAACAAAATGTAAATAAAAATTTAAAGAAATAAGCTTACTGCATAAAACCAAAATAAAAAAAAAATGGAAGTTTCTAGCGACAGCGCAATGACTGATGCGATTGTGGCTACCATTGCTCCTGACCCTGAGGATATGCTTTCACCCTTCCCAACATGCGGCAAAAAAAAACGAACGAGCGGAAGTGGGCAAAAAGTTGCCAAACGTAGAGTTAAACAACCGGCAACTTCCAAAAGGCATGGTCGAAGAGGAGGTGTGAAAGGTAGAAAAAGCCATCAAGGAACAGGTAAAAGAAGAAAATATAAGATCAAAGGAAGAAGACATCATCCAATTGAATACGGTATGATGATTAAGCGAGCCGTTTTGCATACTCAATCTTGCGCAGGGACCACCAAAAAGGCAATTATAAAATTCATTCGCAAGAGGTTCAATGTGAACGAAAAGTTGTGTGCAAAGAACGTTCGACGCTGGGTCAAAACAATGCTGAAGTACGGGTATCTATACCGGAACAAGAAAAACCCTGAAAAGCTGAAAGTTACTAAAAAAGGTTTCCGGCAAAGAACCAGAATCACTTACAGAAGAAACCAAATTCTCAAGGGCCATCGATGTTAACCTGGAGGAATGGAAGATATCTTCTGGGCCCATTGACCTTTCAACCAGACTTTGAAGTTGGATAATGCCGTCAGATTTTGTTTTCAAATTTAAGTTAGTTTATGCGTATCGCATTCTTGACTTAGATGCAAACAAACAAGTCTATGACCAGGTTATGTGCGGTGTTGCACTCAGTAGTGTAAATAGGATGACCCCTCGACGCAAGACCCCTTCCAGCTTCCTCCGGTACGCGTTAAAAGCCGTTATCGCCCACATTCTTTTGCATATTCATGTCTTAATGCGGGAAAGCTCTTTTTCGCACCCTTTCCTCCAAAAATTTCTGATTGTATTCGTTAAATTCCCCATTTGCATAAAACTACTTCATGAAGTTAGTGGGTTTATTCACTGGCCGATTGGTTCGAAGCGTCGTTTTTACGACGGCCATGATCGCAAGGTTGATGGTTCAACTCTCACCCAAGCCTCGTTGTTGCGTCTTTGGATAAGATGCTTCACGACAATTATCTCTGCTTGGTGGAATCTAACAAGCAGCAAATTAAAGAAGTCAGTAGCAAAATTCAAGCGGAAAACTCGAAAACAAAGGCAACCTCTAAGCGAGTCTGGATTAGGGTTTGAAAACCGGGATCCCGGTTCCGGGAATTTCCGGGATTTAATAAATTTTTTAGCTTCCCGTTTCCCGGGTTTTCTGACAAAATTTCCCGGGATTTTTAGTACAGTCACACAAAGCAAATTGCAAAAGATTTTTGTTCGGTCTTCGCAGGCGTTAGATTGGTTTTGCGCAAAACTCGTGAATAGCTAGCATATTATTGGGCACTGTGACGACACAACACCATTTGTATTAAAAGTTGCCCGCCTTGCGAGTGGTTGCGACCGGTCTGTGTACGCTTCGAGAAGTCATCAAGCAAGAAATGAATGTGTTTGAAGCTACCAGAAAACGGCCGACTAAATTAGATAACCGATCAGATGGCCGAGTGGTATAGAATAGAGCGTCTGCTTCTGGATCGGTAGACTTGGGGTTCGATTCCGAATCGGGTCAAACCAATGACTTAAGAATTGGTATTCACAGCTTTCCTGCTTGAGGTTCAGTATTTAAGGGACAGTGTGGAGAAAGCCGGCAAGTTTACTTGTTGTGCCGTTGGGAAAGACACTGAACGGAATTCCCCCATCTTGTTGTGGTAGACAGATGGCCGACAACTCCTAAGCGAGCTCGTACAGCCCTTCGTCGCTTTCTCGTGACAGGAGGATAAACATGCCAATAATAAAAATAAAAAATTAGAGCTTCTTTTCAATGCTTTACTTAGCATTCCACCGACGTCGGTTGAAGCAGAACGTGCTTTTTCTTCCGCAGGATTGTTTGTTACTAAACCGCGTTCCCGTCTGAGTGACAAATCCCTCAATGCCCTGACTTTCCTTCGCAGTTATTACATGAAAAATAAATGATTTCTTGCATTTTTGCTTTACTGATTGTACTTAGAGTTATAGAAGTAGTTGAAAACATACAAAAATATCGAAATTATAATACGTAATGATCCCGGGAATTTCCCGGGATACCGGTTTTGCGTTAAATTTTTCCCGTTTTCCCGGTACCACAAAAGGCCCGGGAAATTGGAAACTCTAGTCTGGATTCGTCCTGTGTGTAGCGCCTCGGTCGTTTTCTCGTGACAGGAGGATAAAAATGAACAAATTACTGATTGCTATTTGTACTAGAGAAGAGTCTGCAAGTTGCTATAGGTACCAGCAGTTCAACTTTCGGTATGGAGCCACTAACAAGAGCGTGGCAAAAAAGAATTGCAGGAGTAGGGTCATTCAAATTTTTAACCAAGGGTTGATCATAACTAGTAAATTTAAACTAATAACCCAATTTTACTCTAAAAATGTACAGTTTATGTTAAAACATGTCGATTTTCTGGGTATGCCCCACTTTCTACCTTTGCCGACTACCACAATTAAGATAAAATATTTTCGACGTGTATATCGGATTTATCGCGATGCATTTTTAGTAGTTGATTTTGAGTTCTATCGAATTTGGGTACGTTTTACATGTCGAATTGAGCCTTAAATAATTGACCCGCTTAGATCAATACACACTACACAGCGTCACCTGAAATGGCTTACAAAGTTTTTCCACACTAGATTATTATCTTCATAATCTTTAACAATGTTTTAGATGACGATACCAGTAAGCTATAAGAAACAAAGCAAAATAAACAGAAAACATTTGGAGTTAAATATTGCTGATTACACATAAACATAAATTGTACAACAAATACTTTTTCACATTAACGCGAAAAAGAATATACACTTCCAGATAAACACACTTTTTTGTTTTAAAGCACTTTGATTTACAAAACCGATAATCTCAAACACAAAAAAGTGCTGGATAGAAGCACTAGACAGAGTTAATTTATAGCAATTATAGGATTGTTCAGAAAAAGGTAAGAAGTGAACAATAAAAGATCAATTCGAACGGTACAAAACAGCAAAATGTGAAAACAACCTACTATACTATCGTTGATCAATTCTTTTCAAAAAAATCCTCTAATTTATGCCCAATACGATTTAACTAACTTTTCAAAAATATGATTTGCTGATGGTGTTATGGCGTGCCTTTCACAATTGCGAACTAGCAAACCCTTGTTACTCTCCATGCAACTCAATCAAAAATGAAGAAATAAATAAATGGCCCAACCAATGGTGGAAGCAATGACAAAATAAGCTTATGGTGATGTTGGTTTCAAAATAACAGACCAAGCTTTAATAAAAAATTAGTTTTTACTATCAAGCAACTTCCGGGTTTCATTCATTTCTGCATCAAGTCGCTTAGTTGGCGTTCTGATGATAGCCATTACAATCGTAGCAGCGAGAAGAATTGCGAACGGAAAAGCACAGGACGCAGTAGCACCTACATCCATCAGTAAATATCTTCCTATGATGGGATATATCAAACGGCATATACCCATTCCAATGATGTTTACCATGGTTACCAGCATCGGCGGCTTCGGGTAAGTGACTTCAAGAACAATTTCAAACAATGATGTGTTAGCCATACCCAAAAATAACCCAGTAGTTACGACTCCAACATACACACATATAAGCTCTCTTATCTTCATACCGACCATAACCACTAAAGTAGAAAGACATTCAAAACCAACACTAAACAAGACTATCATTTGATATTTCTTAGTTTTGGTGATAAGGGGACCGGCAATGAATCCACCTACAGTATATCCTATCCATCCCCCCATTAAGACAAACCCCGCTTTTTTGTTTAAAGATCCATCGTCTGCAAAAGCTGAATGGAGCACCGATGATAAAAGCACACTATTATTACGTAGTACAGGATTAGCAACACCGAAAACTATCCAAACACATATAAAATACGGGTCCACAAACAACTCTTTAATAATTTCTTTATATTGTTTCAGCGCATCTCTGAAACTTTGTTGTTCCAAACTGCCTTTTTTCTTTTTCTCTCGAATTGCTTTAGCTCGTGACTCACTGGGTGGAAGCGGAGGCTCGTCAACCACAAATAAAACCACCATTATGGTCAAAACAACTGCAATGAGGGTCATGGAAATAAAAATCCACATCAACCTATAACCAATTTCTTCATCCGACATCCTTGGATCGACAGTAAGAGGAGTGAGGATGGATCCTAAGGATTCTCCCACGCCTCGACCTACAACTTGCAGTGCCACCGCCGTAGCTACTTCTCTAGTTGGGAACCAAATTGCAGCAGTAGGTGGTGGGACTGACCAAGATACAATGTTGCTAAACCCCATGATGCATTGTCCAACAATTGCAGATGGAAACCCTGTTCTCATTGAACAACCAACACAAGTTAAGGCAAAACCAACCGCTAAGGTCGCACACATAAAAATATAGGAGTTTTTGAATCCAATGCGGGATGTGAACCAAGAAAGAGGCAAGGCCATACTGAGGAATACTACTGATTGAGTTAATATAAACCAATCCACCTGCCAAGGCTGAATTTGTAAAAACTTAACAAATACACTGTTAATTGGGCCATAACAAGATTGGTTAAAGCCTCTGAGGAAAATAGCTGTGCAAGAAATGAAGAGGATAATCCACCGTCGAGGATAAACCTCCAACTGAGTTCTTTCCTCTTCTTCATCATCAACTCTATCCACATCAGGCTCCTTTTCACTTCTCATGTTTGGAAATTTAGATGAAATAAAAATTTAATTTAAACAAAGACAAATTTAAATGGAACCCAAATCTCTGTAAACAAAACATACGAAATTCGAAGTCCAGTACTTTACAGAGAGTCAGCGACGAGGCTTAACGGTACAGCGAGCAGGTGACAGATCCTACGTGACGGGTTCCATTCGCGGCTGTAGCCAATCGCATTTGACATACATACCAGGCGGCTGCTGACTCAAAGAGCGCAAGCCCACTTCGCAGCATCCCTCAGTTATTGTTGAAGTTTCAGTTCAATATAATGTGAAACTAAATTTAAGAGTTCAAAGGTTTTTCTGAAAAGTATTGCAAAAAGGATATGGACTCTGCGAGGGTTATTTCACGAAGAAGTAAATTTGACTCTAAAACCCATAAGGGCTTTTGCTGATATTGTCGTTGTTTGATAAATAAATACATTTTTTCGCTAAACTTAAAGCGAAAATCTGGTGGCACTCAACTCGATGACCTCACGGTCACATCACTATCACTTTCTAAATGTTTTGTCCATTTGCATACGACTGGTGCGTTATGTTGAAGTGAGTTTTTAGGAACTAGAAACTTTGCTGCAACGTTTCGAACGGGTAGGTATTTCTGCATTTAAGTCGCATATTTATTCTCCTGTCCCGAGAAAACGATCAAAGCGCTAATATAAGCTCGCTTAGAAGTTGACGGCCATCTGTCTACCACTCCAGGATGGAGGAATCCCGTTAAGTGCTTTTCTCAACGGCACAACAAGTAACCTTGTCGGTTTATTCTCCAGTCACTGTCCCTCTAATGTTGAGCTTTAAGCAGGGAGGCTGTGAATACCGATTTAAAACTCATTAGTTTGACCCGCCTTGGAATCAAACCCGAGTGCTCAGCTCCAGAGGCAGCCGCGTTGTTCACTCGGCTATCTGAGCCGTGTAAATATAAGGTTTTTCGATATGACTTTCGTAACCTGGTGACTTTCCTCTTTCAATTTATTGTGCAGGTACCACAGTAAGAGTTAATTTAACTTAAGTCCGCCTTTGGTTACGGTTACATGAAAGTTTATCAAGGCTGAACATACCTACAAAAAAGTTAATGCGATTGCGAGCTACCCTGGAGGATAGCTTAATGCAGGGTTTTCCAAACTTTCTTGTGCCACGGACCCATCTTTGCGAATCAAGTTTACCACGGACCCCGCTTTTAAGTTGCGTTGATTTTTCACCCAACAGCTACAAAAGCATAAATTGCAACACGAAATTTACAGTAAATTGTGCTTAATCGTAATTCCATTTTTACCAACACATTTGAACCACATGAATGGGACGGCTGGGGTTGCTTCTCACAGCTTTTGTTTCAAATATTCGTCCATTGCACATTTAGACCGAGCGATTGGCATAGTGCGGTCGGAAACCTGCGATTCTTTGATCCTCAGGTTGAGGATTTTTTAAGGGATAAACGAAGACCTTTTTGGGAGAGGGAGAAATAAAGATCTTTTTTAATTTTTTGATTGCCGTAGAGTTTTTACTGCTCACAGCGTGTTAAGTATTTTGAGATATTGGTCAAGGTGACTCTTTAAGTACAGTAGGTTGCCGACAATGGCGCACTTGTAAAATACATCAATATCGGTGCGCAAGATCTGGGGTCCGATCCCCGGGCCTGTCAAATCAGACACAGCGTTGCCAACAGCACTTTACCATCATTTAGAGGGTTCTTGGGAGTCGAAGCTGTATTGCACGGGCGCTAATAAAGTTACAGACGCGGAGATGGGTCCTGCCACCCGTAACACGCTTCTGCGTTTCACCGTAAGTATGATTAAGGTTTGATTTGTTTTATATTTGCACAATTACAATGCTTTTAGTAATTATTTAGCTCTACCAACTGGATGTAAAAGAAAGTAGGCCGTTAAAGCTTGCATCTTGTATCTTATAAACCAGAGCCGGCGCGAGAGCAGTCGACTTAGGAGGACCAAGCGTTTATCAGGAGGAGCCAAAGTTTGAAATTACCGGTAAGCACAAAAGCTGCTGTCTTCAAAAGTGTAAGCTTGTTAATTGGGGGGGGGGAAAGCTTGTCGATTGGGGCGCCGGCCCTGTTATAAACTTATATCTTAATAAGCTTGCATCGTGGTCTCTCTGACCTAGTCTATCATCTCTGCTCGTGCGTTCAACTTGTCATTGCAGTTAGCAATTCATAAATAATAAAGGCAAGAGTATCATAATCCATGACTAACTTTAATATTTACTCAATAATCAAAAGATAGTAGAAGAAAAAAAAAATTTTAAAAGATTTTTAATCACTACAGTAATTAATTGAATCTGTGTATGTCGTACAAAAATCATTCGAAAGTTCTAGTTTTTTTATTTTTGGCAACATTGTCACGGACCCCTGTGTGGTCGTCGCGGACCCCCAGGGGTCCGCGGATCCTAGTTTGGGAAACTCTGGCTTAATGAAAGCTTGCCGAAACTAGCCCAACACCATTAGATAACTTTGCTTGCGGAGTTGGCTTAGCGGTTAAGACATTAACCTCTGCGATAAAATCGTCACAAGTTCGATTCCCAACGAGTATTTAAAACATGCTGTAATGCATGTGTTCCACTATCATAGGATCTTGGCAATAGGCCAAAGTGCGTGCTACTAAAAGTAAACAACAAATTGTCAGCTGGCTTGGTTGAATTTAGCCGTAATAATACGATGAAAGAACTCGCTTGCTGACTACAAGAAATCAGACCAGATCTACGATACCAGAGGTTTTCATCTATAGCCAGTGGAGTAGTAGTTAGAAAATTGGTTTTGGGTGGGGGGGAGGCAATTTTAAAAAGTTTGGGAGGGCAGGTTTTTTGTCCCCCCCCCCTCTTCCACCCCCGGTTTCTTCATTTTATTAAAGTTTGCCGGAAAATGTTGTTTCGGGCAACGAGTTTATTTGCTTTAACTCTTTGCATTAGAACTTTGATTTTGGGAGACATGCCCCCTCCCTCTTCCCTTCGCCACTGTCTACAGCAAAAAATCCATTTCAAAGTAACGGCTCCTGTAGCCTACGCTTTTGCGCAAAAATTTGTTCATTGGTTTTACGTCTGACTGCTGAATTTAAAAGCTGCATGGACACTGACAGCTAACGTCTCGAAGTATCAATGCAGTGGTTTTCAATCTTTTATGGCTTGATGCGCCCTTTCTCAACACCAGTGGCACCCTGCTCAGCAATAAAATTTTCTTGTCTGTATGGTGACAGACGACCGCTGATCACAAGTGGGTAATTACCATCAACAGGTTAATAAACTTTGCGCTTGTGGCCCCTGGTTAATGTCTCGTGGCCTCCTAGGGGGGGCCAATGGCTCCTCGTTGAAAACCCCTGTACAATGTATTAATTCGTAATCCAAGGAAGAGGCTAAAGAGCTCAAGCCCCTCCCCTAGACGCGCTAGTGGACGTTTGCTTTGCTGCAGACTGAACCTAGGTTGTATTCCTGATTGGTTTATCCTTATATTTACAACTTCCTGTCCAGCGGCAAACAGTTATGTCACTTGTACTATTTACAAATAGCATGGGTGCAAATCCAGGGGGAATGTATCCCCCTAATATTTTTATAGAGGTGGAAAATTTCCCAAACGGTGTGTAGTAAGCCTACCCATCATTAGCCTAATGTCGGACCATGTCAGGCAAATAATGATAGAGTTAGTCCACCCATAGATCCATTTGCTATGCTAGAGCACAACACATACAATCACTTTTGAATTGCCAATTTGCATCCCCCCAATATCGAAAAATGATCAATTTTGCTAAATCATGGTCCATTTTGCTAAATCTTTCTCCCATATGCTCAACATAGATTTGCACCCGTGATAAATAGGATTCAATGCCACCCCGTCAAGGGCTCGGCACAATATGAAAATATGAAACGTTGATTGTAGGCCCGCTTTATGTTTATTTACGTCTTGTAGCTCCTTTACCAAATGTTTAATCATTCTTGATTGAAAAGATCATGAGATAACAATGATCGTGGAAGCACCTGCTGTTCCTGTCTTTGCCTTTTTTGAGTTTCAAAAGTTTTGGGGCATTAACGAGAATGTGAGAAAGCCGAAACTTTATGGCCAAGCAAAATTCGATAAAATAGGCCCATGGTAAAAAGCAAAATCTTAAAAAATTACGTTTTTTAAATTTTATTGTTGCAACTTTGGATAAGAGATTATCTCAGATTAGTTTCTTCGAGTTCGCAAGTTGCTTAACAAAGAAAAACAAAACATCTGCTGTGGTAAAGGAAAACACTTGGCAACACTGGTAAGCAAGTTTATATTCGTCCAATGCGTAGCACTAGTGTTGTTGTTTTTTTACCTAAAAGATGAAAATAAATCTTGTACTTGTCGTTAAATGACGCTATAGTTAAGAAGACAGAATACAACAAGCACACACGCACTGTGGCGCAGCCGCATAATTGGTTTGGAGGGGGTATAATTTCAAAGCAAGCAAAAATTCAGAAGCTAAGAATTAAGTTTATTTGCTTTAACTCCACATCAGGACTCTGCTTGACCAAACGTTTGTTGAGAAGATGTCCCCCTTCACTCCCTTCCCCCCACTCCCGTACGCCACTGCACACGTTACTCTCAATTATTACCACGATTTTTACAATTTGCAAAACGTTTATTACTAGCGATAATCACAAAAATACGCTGTAAGCTTAGATATAAAATAAAAAAAGTGCAATAATACGCAAATAAAATTTCAACACCATGCCACGATAACAGAGGAAATCATTAAGTCAAGCCAGCACCACTGGAGCAGAAAACTTGGTTTCATTCAGAGCTGCGGTCAATTTAATGTAATGTTGCCAGTAGCACAATATTACTTCGGTACAAACTTGCGTTTGATAATGAGCCAAATGGACTCAAACTCAAAAGGTGGGGTAAACTTGTGGCACACGAATGCGTTACAGCAAATTTAACAAATAAGTCGAAAATTTAAATTTCGCGGTAAGTTTTATACGGTTTTCACTGGCGCAGAAATGTTCCAATTTTTTCAAACGATTGTATTGAGTTGCATATTGATCTTCCTATCACGAGAAACCGATCGAAGCGGTATAACGAGCTCGCTTAGGAGATGCCGGCCATCTGTACACCACACCAAGATGTGGGAATCCCATTGAATGCCTTTCTTAACTGCACAACAAGTAAACTTGACAACTTGTTCTCCACACTGTCCCTTTAATGCTGAGCGTCAAGCAGTGAAACTTTGTATACCAATGTTAAAGTCATTGGTTTGACCCGACTCGGAATCAAACCCGAGTCTACAGCTTCAGAAGAGGACGCTCTTACCACTCAGCCATCTGAGCTACCCAAATGGTTGGAAGAGATTAGAAAAATTACAGCTTAAGTTACTGTAGAAGCGGATTTGTTTAGTTGTGTTACACTAATCTTTAACCTAGCACTCTACTTTTCACTAGACCTTTGGGTTTATTGCAATTTGAATTTTGAAATGGTAAGGTAATTTCAGTAGTAGACTACCGGTACTTCAAATAGGTCCAGATACTTGAAACTATTAATGTTAATGGTATATAATGCAGACCCAACAAAATAACACAGCGAGACATAGAAACCATAAAAATAATGATCGCTGAGAAATTACAGTTTTTACACACAGATTGACCAATAGGCCTATCGTTAAATTAGGATTTAAGACCACAACTTTTTACAAAAATGTAACGTTTTTGAAGAAAAACTCAGTAGAGTATTTTAAATCGCTTGCAAAAGTTAAAGTGTCACGTAGCAACACGCAAAACGATTTAACTTATTAACCACCATTATCTATGTTATAAGAGAACAAGAGTAAGGTTAATTATTCGTGTTTTCTAATAATAAATATAATACGCTCTGATCTAAGCCATCGAGCCCTTTGTTTGCTGGAAGCATTCATCACTTTCAGTTACTAATACATACCTTTTTAAACAGTTAATGAGCAGTAGTCGTTATAGAAAGAAATCGTTTTACAAAAAGAAATAATTATCGCGTATAAAAATTTTAAAAAGTGACTTCACTCGTTTTCATTATTTAAAAGAGCGGCATTTTCTCCCATCAAGTCTGCTTGGGTTCTTTTGTATTGGGGTTTTATTATGGCTATAATTATGGTGGCTATTAATAGCAAAGCAAAAGGAAAGGTGGTGGATGCTGTGGGACCCAGATTTGTTAGCATTACTCGGCCCACAATAGGATATAATAAACGAAACACCCCCATGCCGATAATGTTAATCATTGTTACAAGCATGGGAGGTTTTGGATAGGTTACTTCTAAAATTAACTCGAACAAAGATGTATTTACCATACCCAAGCTTAGACCAGTTGATACTACTCCTACGTAAATGCAAACTAATTGTCGAAATTTCATTCCTAACATTACAATAAAAGTTGAGGTACATTCTAGGCCGACACTCATCAGAACGATATGTTTGTACTTTCTTGTTTTTGTTATTAGTGGGCCAGCAATAAACCCTCCTACTGTGTAAGCGACCCAGCCTCCCATTAGTACTAAACCAGCTTTGGCGTTAAGCCTCGGCTCGTCAGCAAAAGCGTTTTGCAGCACAGACGACAACAGTACGCTGTTGTTACGTAAAACTGGGTTCACGGCTCCGAAGACAAACCAAATTGCAACAAAATGGGGATTAAGGAACAAATCTTTTATTACAGTTTTGTATTCTTGTAATGCTTCCATGAAACTTTTCTCTTTTTCGTCACTGGATTTTTTATTTTCGATTACAAGTGCTCTAGATTCACTGGGAGGCAGTGGGGGCTCATCTTTCACAACCAAGAGAGCTAAGACGCACAACAAAACCGAAAAGCCGGTGACGGATACAAAAATCCACAATAGCCGGAATCCTATTACCTCTACTGGAAGTTGAGTGTGCAACAGCAATGGAGTCAAAATTGATCCAACGGATTCCCCGATTCCTCGGCCTACTACTTGAAGAGCTACTGCCGTGGCTACTTCGCTGGAAGGAAACCAAAGAGCAGCAGTAGGTGGAGGGATAGACCATGATATGATATTGCTGAATCCCATGACACATTGACCTATAATTGCGGATGGAAATCCTGTTCGCAAGGACACACCCACAGTTGTCAAAACAAAACCTATAGAAAGAGCCACAGTCATTAAAAGAGAGGAATTGCGAAATCCAATCCGAGATGTGCACCAAGAAAGAGGAAGAGCCATGCTTAAGAACACTACTGACTGAGTAAGAACAAACCAGTCCACTTGCCACGCTTTTATCCGTAAATATTTAGCTAAAACATTGTTAATTGGTCCGTAACATGATTGATTGAATCCTCTGAGAAAAATAGCAGTACTTGATACAAATAAAATCACCCATCGTCGCGGATAGACACCCAACTTCCGGGGTTCAGTAGACGACTTTGCATTTGTGGAAGCAGTTTCTTTTAAATTCATTCTACTTTTTTTATAACCTGCGTCCTACATCCTTGCGCGTGCAATAGTAACACTGTATGTAATCAAATAGTTAGTTCTTTTCTGCAATGTACAGGTATACCATAAAATTTATTCCAAAATTTTATTTGTGCTAAGTAGTTTTTATTTGTATTTTCTAGTTGGACTATAAGGCAAGTTTAATAAAAATTGCTATTTTAGGCTTTGGGTTTTTCAGGTTGCAATCATTTAAGACTTGGTCATTCCTCTGACCTTTATCATTCTGAGAGTATACCCCTTGATAATGAAGCTCATTCGTTTGATACGATTGTGAGTCAGGCTTTGATTCGATTGGCCCACGTCAAAACTGCAACACAGTCCAATCCCACTTGAAATTGGGAGATCTGGATTTGCAACCGACCCTGAGAGAGAGAGAGAGAGAGGGTACACAAAGCAACGCCCCCAAGACCCAACGCCTAAACGCAGAATACGCTAGAACAAACCTGTATTATGAAAGCACCCCAAAACTTACCTTACAAAGATAAAACTGAATGCCTTCGAGTTTTTTATCACTAGCAATTAAAGTTTTAGATATTTTGAATCAGAAAAAAAAACTATTAAATCGGTCTTTTTAATTCTGCAGCACAGTAATTGCATAGCCCTACACCCCACTGCTTTGCCACGAATGCAAAAATGAACTGTCCTCATCTAATTTGAGTTCACAGCATTTAACTTGTCTGCTTTAATTTCTGTAGCTCTAACTAAACAATAAAATTTCGCCCAAAGCTACTTTCAGCAGATAGAAATTTTTTAGTAGTTACTGCAAATGAAGTAATTTTAAAGACATAATCACTGTAAATGCCAAGCACTAAAGGATAGTAGTAGTAGAAAAAGGTAGTTGGTAGTTGCATTGTACATTTTGTTTTGCCTTCTTTTTCAGCTTGCAAGCTTTACACAATATTTTCTTTGCGTGCAGACTGAATAGTTTCTTTAATATTTGTTTACACTAGCACTTGTTTGTTTTTATTGTGATTGCCAAGTGATTACCATTGCGTCTATTCTAAGACAGGCAGTGGAGCGTAAAATGACACCGCTGACGTAACACTGTTGCACGCACTGCTTTGTATGCAATAAAAAATTTGAGCTCAGATAAAGCTGAGCTTGTAATACCATTTCAATCAAGACTTTTATGAAACACAAAATTTGGTCACAATTCCTTTTAAAAGCCAATTGATGAAACTATAGCGGTTTTCGCAACCAGACACCAAACTTAATTTTGTTTTTGTGAACGCATTTTTCAAAATTTTAAAATTTGTTTTAGCGACTTAAAAACCAACATTGTTCACGTTTTTAAATTACTAAAAGAAGTTTAAAAATCTTCAAAATTGCGTTTACAATAACGAAAAGAAGTTTCGCGCCTGGTTGCGAAAACCGCTATGTGTGAACGCGCCCGAAGCCTTTTGAATATTTTTTCAGTGGCCTATTTATGATCCCTTCGCCAGAGTCCCAGTTTCATGGCTTTGCAGCTTGTCACCAGCGCACAAATACACAATTATTGAGAAAACAGTGTGATGAAAATTTTGTGGAAAGGCTAGCCGTACTATTTTCATTTATATAGCCCACGAATAAGCACTGCTTCAACAGTCCAGATGGCCAAGTGGTAAGAGCGTCCGTCTCGGGAGCTGTAGACTTGGGTTGATTCCGAATCGGGTCAAACCAATCACTTTTAAATTGGTATTCACAGCTTCCCTGCTTGACGCTGAGCATTGAAGGGACAGTGTGAAGAACAAGCCGGCAAGTTTACTTGTTGGACCGTTGGGAAAGGCACTTAGCGGGATTCCCCCATCTTGGTGTGGTAGACAGATCAGGTGGCTGGCAACTCCTAAGCATGCTCGTACAGCGCATTGATAGCTTTCTTGTGATAGGAGGATAAATATGCGACTAAATACTACTTAGGGCGAAAGCGTTTTATTCACTTTACGAGAGGTTCAACAGAGCTATCTTCGTATAAAGCGGGAGTCCTCAACCTTTTTTACACAATCACCTCTTTTCGGAAAGTGTGGGTCCAAATTGCCCCCGCAAAGCCTTTACGTTCGTAGAGCTATTATTTTTCCCACTAAAAACAGATGAAAACAGGGGAAATTGGGTGAAGACCGAAAAAAGTTCTTCACGTCCGCTGGACCACTTTTTCGACAGTTCGTTGAATATGCTGCCACTGAATCTGAATTCATTTCTATCATTTGTTCAGTTCTTAACAATATTGGCGAGTCTAAAATCGTCCCCCTGAAAGGTAAAATTGCCCCCCACTTTCAAGAATCGCTACAATCGCCCCTCTGAAGGCCGAAATCGCCCCCATTGAAGAACCATGGTATTACTTCCAAAGGAATTGAATTTAACACCTAAAATTCATACTTCCTTCGATGTTTCCCTTGATAGAAACTGCAAACTGATTCTACGTAGCAGAACCTAACTGCTCGTGATTAATGCAGCAATTCGATTTTGCGCATATTTTAAATCCAAGTTTGCATATTTTGAAATCCAAGTTTACAGTTCGACTACCTGCGATTTATATTTCGTTAATCGAATGGTCAAGTGGCACAGAAAAATTTACAAATTCGCACTGTACGTAAGTAAGTGTTTTTTATGTTTCTACTAAGCAGGAACCAATACGCCACATGCGTGAGGAAAAAAAGTAAGTGGTTTACAAGCGAGAATCAAAAGAGCTACTTGTATGGCGGTAGATCATGTACCCTGGAGTTTCCTGCTGGCAGTGGCATTGGAAGTACTTTTAAGTAGGAGGGGGGGCTGAAGTTTGTGTTACCATACCCCCCTTCTTATTATCGCAACATACATCATGCGTATCATGCAGTTTATTTCAGTCCAAGTCACTTGGAGACTGCTTGATGAACTCAAGCTTTCTTTTAGCATAAACACAGCAGCCAGATCGACGTTTGCAAACGTGTTAACTCGGTTTAAATAAACTTATTATCCGCTCACAAGCTCCTAGTCTTAGGCTCCTAGGACAAGTTAGCCATATCTAATTTGATATTTTGTTGTTTCGCTGTTATTTGCCGAAAAGTTCTTTTAAAATTGGAGAAAATTTAACAGTGACATCATTTGTACAAGGCTTCGAACTTGAACTCGAAAAACACTGTTCGAGTTCTTAAGAAAGATATTTAAATTGTTGAAAAGAAATAAAAGATCACTACGAAATATAGTATGTTGTTCAATTGTCACCACAACACTAACAATTTCGATGGTACTAAATAGCTGAGGTATAGCCTTGAACAAGGGTCTACTACGGTACGGAATTTATTTTCCGCACTATATTCCTCTAAAAACATACCGTACCGTAATATCGTACCTTTCCGTACCACATTTTTTGAATCAACTAACGTCAAGAAAAATTCCGCTACAAACTTCTGCCATTGCATGTTTTTTATTTAGTTGCATATTTATCCTCCTATCACGAGAAAGTGATCAAAGCGCTATACGAGCTCGCTTAGGAGTTGCCAGCCATCTGTCTACCTCACCAAAATGGGGGAATCCCGCTAAGCGTCTTTCCTAACGGTGCAACAAGCAAACTTGCCGGCTTGATCTCCACGCTGTCCCTTTAATGCTGAGCGTCAAGCAGGGAAGCTGTAAATAGCAATTTTGAAGTCATTGGTTTGACCCAAATTGGAATCAAACCCAAGTCTACAGCTCCCGAGGCGGACGCTCTTACCTCTCGGCCATATGAGCTGTTAAAGTCACGTCCAGATTTATGGTCCTTCTATTTTGGTTGTTGAACAAAACTTTGCTTTTTATAGGCTACAAAACATTCTTGGTTATACTCTGTACCAGTGGAGTAAAAAGCGAAAACTTCGGGGAGGGGGGCAGGGCCGGTTTTATAGACAATGATCGAGGGGACCCATTATCGTTTGCCCTTAGGTAGCAACCTCTAAAAAAGTTCTTCATTCGGCAAGGGGAGTGGGGGTGTTTCAGTGCCCTCCTGGTTACATATCTGACGAAATCAAGAGTTTTAATACCTCAATGAATATATTAAACATAGGATTGGTATTTAAGCATCAGAACAATAAATCAAAGAACAATAGTTGCAGCAAAGGCCCAGCCCCAGGTTACAGGCCTGCAAATATATTGGGTCTCACCTCTCCACTAAAAAGGCTTTGTTCTTTCAAAAAAGGCAAGTTACGTAGGTTGTTAACTGATAACTATTTGTAGATTTGTATTTTGTATTTTTGCTTTCTCCTTTTGCAATAATTGTTCTTTCCATATATCGGCACAATTTCGTTAATTAGAACTTCATCATGAACTGACTTCACTATAGGAAGCACTATGATTGAACAATCGAATTATAATTATGGCATAACAATTTAGCTAATGCACAATATTGTTATTTGAAATTGTGAGCGGTGACTGGTAGTGAGTGCAACTGACGTGGTAAAGTTATAGGCAAGAAGGAAAAGTGCAAAAAGCAAAAGTGCAGTACTTGGAAGCAAAAGTGCAAAACGTGCATTGCTGGAGTACGGAAAGTGTACGGTACGGAAAAGATAATACCGTATTTCCGTAACGTACCGTACTTTTTTGTAAATTCCGTACTTAATTCCGTATAAAAAATCTAACCGTACCGTACTTCCGAACCGTACCGTAGTAACCCCTTGGCCTTGAACCTACTGCACGAGCGAATTATTTTTATCTTTTTGATTGCATGAGCTCCGGCGGTGAAAAAGTTGTCTCGATTTTGGTTATTCATCTGCCTGAACCTGAACTTGAACTCGAAAAAGCTTATTTTTGTCAAACTTGCACTCGTAGATAATTAAATTAGAGAACTCGAACTTGAACTAGGACTTGCTAAAATAGGTTGAACTCCAACAAAAATTCGATCTAGTTCGCAGCCCTGGTTTGTACACGAAGTTACCAGGAAATCCAACAGTTCTTGCGATTTTGTTCACCTTTGTCGCAAAGTTGCAAAAGTTAGTCCATTGGTTTGATGGTATCAATGAAAAAAAGAAACAAATAACAAGTGACGCCATAAGCCATAATTGTAGAAGTATAATTGTACAGTAGAAGTGCAATAGGGTGTGCTGTAGTTACAAATTTTTAAAAGGGGGGGTTTGAAGGGGGCTTAAAACTTTTATGGGGGGGAGAGCTGTTATTTTTTAAGCTTGGAAATAGCAAACTGATGCTTGAAATACGACGCTGTAGACTGCCTTTTCTTTCAGACAGGAAAAAACCACTCAATTTGCCAGTCTAGTCTAAGAATGACCACTTTTTTACATTTTGATGCTACACTGCGAATTGCATAGCGTTTGGATTCAAATCAAATTAATCGGCTTTAAAATTATTAGATGAGGTTGACTTGGCGCTAAAATTACTGGCTGAGGTTGAGGAGGCGTTGTTGACAAACTCTGTGATTGTAAAAATATGTCTACTGACACCAAATTCTTGCTGTTACTAGTACTATTACCTTTCTTGTTTTTCTGCTAGTGTTAACTTCATGAACCTTTTACAGTTAGCTAACGTTTAAAAACTCAGGTTTGTCAGAGTTCTGCATTTTGCACTTGGCACTAAAGCAAGCAGCAAAATTGACGACCGGAAACAGAGGTTTGCTATCAATCAAAAAATAAATCGTTGAACAATTCATTGGCCTTTCAAAAAACTTTTGCCTATTTCTAATTCAGGTGATTTTCTGTGCTCATGATGTGGACCAGTAATGAACTTGGACCAGACGTTGTGCTCGCAGACCAAGTTTGTTATAAGCCTATTGCCATTCATTTTTAAGATTTAACGCTTCACCAGCCGACTTAAAACGCCTATGGCTGTAAGATTTTTATAGATTGAATAAACAAATTGTTTGCATTATAATAACGGTCAATCACTTGATTACAGAAATTTTCTTTTCGTATTCATTCTTAGAGTTACTCATATGTGTGTCACGAGTTCATCTCCCATTCAGCACCCACACCACACAACTAGCCTACAACAGCAAAAAGGAACAAAAAAGGTAAATTCATTTTTCCCATTTCCCGTTGACGTAGCCACAAAAGGGGGACAGGGGCCTGCCCTCCTCACTTTTTGACCGATCATAATCTGATGTATGCTTAAACATTTGTAAGCTTATAAAATACCATAATATTGATAATAATCTATGGCCTGTTGTTTTTGAGGTGAATAAATAGTTCAATTGTTACGACATTACTACTGGTGCCCGAGGTCTGGGGTTCGAATCCCGAGTCGGTCAAATCCGACACGGTGTCGCCAAGAGCTGGGCACCGCTGGGACGTTTTTTCGGAGTTACGTTGCCCAGGCTCTAAGCCGCGGAGATGGGTACCGCCAATTGTTACATGCTTCGGCGTAATAATGCCTGTATAATGAAGACAACGCCAGTAGGCCTATGACTTTGTTTGGAATAATCATTTTTGCAATCAGACTTCCTCCCCTGAATTTTTTGCTGGTTGCGACCCTGTGTAATTAAATTGATTACGATATCAAAACTTACTCTGTGACGTTTCGAGCTTTTGCTGCAGGTGCAACCAATAAAAAACGTCTCTTAAAATTTTCAAGTATTTTTTTTTTTGTTATTTTAAGCCACTTAATTGCAGCTTAGGATTTTTGTGGTAGTGAAGTACTTGCATCATGAGATGACCTAGTTGAGTATCGAACCCACGAAGCCAGCTTCGAAGCCCAATGCACCAACCAATCGGCCAACTCCTTTTCTCTGACGCTATGCTTATAAGCACAGGCCGTACCGAAAGATAAATAAACCATGCATAGTTGCATACTGTAAAGTGAACAAAATAATTGTTTTGGTATCAAAATAGCCTACTCTTAAAAATTGATACTAAAATAATTTTACTTGGAAACTGAACTTCTGTTTTCCTTCGTTTTAAGCAGTGATTTAACAGTGACCCAATGATAACGTATTACTGTAGGGCTATTGTGTTTGACAAATAAATCTAAAAAAACGCTGGCGTACTGCGTTACCTATCATTTTTTTTCAAAAATACAATTAAAAAAATCAAGATTGAGCAATCTGTGCATTACAGTTGGGCTGGAAAGGTCCAAATACCATTTTTCTAATTCTATAGTTTATTTCGACAACTGCTATAATGGCAAGCGCCATTAACTTATGTTGGGTATATTCTTGATGCTGAAGCGTAAAAATATTGACAAAATGTTATCATTAAAATACTCACAATTTTTCACCCTTGATTGCTTGAGGCTGAATCTGTAAATACTTACCATAGTAGCCTATATCCCTGTTGAATGGTATTAGCAAATTTTCAACGATTTCTAATTTACCAATCTCCACTGCTTCATAACGAATGTGAGCGGCAGGAAAATCAAAATTTGTTACAAGGAAATGGTAGATGAGCAATGCTACGACATGTATCAATAATACTTGCTAGTTAGAGGTGAAAAAGGACAAGATAAAACGGATGTTTGCAGTAGAACGTCTATAAGTTGGTAATTCATCAAACTGAAAATTACGCAACGAATAAATCCTAAATCACAAGTAGGCTACATATACACAGTTGGATGCGAATAGTGGAAACATGTTTTTGACAGGTAACTTAATTTTATGCTATTAGTAGTGTAGGAAACTACTGGCCAATCGCAGCCGCAGCTTTGCACTTCATGGGTTTAGTATTTGCAAATATCTTGAACAAAAAGCCTGCCAACTCCATTTTTTCGCCAAGCTGGACATTCCTGGTTCGAGAAATTAAGAGAAAAAAATTTATGAATGAATAGCTTGACCAGCCGATTAAGCTTAAATGTTAAGTCATTGCTATTGGTGCGAAAGGTCTGGATTTCAAGCCTGGGCCCGGTCAAATCAGGCACAAGGACGCCCACGGCTCACCACCGCTACAGCGTTTCTTTGGAGCTGTGTTGCGCAGGCACTAAGCCTCGGAGATGGGCCCCGTCACTAGTTTAGTCGTTGCACGCTTCGGCGCAAAATCGCGAATATAATGAAGATTTAATTTGATTTTTTAGCTTAAAAAGTTCAAAATGCATAATGACAATAGTCAATAACAGTTGACAAAAACGTAATGTAACAAAGATATCTTTGTGAGTCGAGGAGTCAGATTTTGGATTCTGAAGCGATAGTGGGTCACAGTAGAAAAAAATATGTGGCTTAAAGACTTAAATATGCCGTCTAACGGTACCGCGTCAGCGAAACACGAGGCAAGTACAAGTCAAAAATTAGGCTTTTATTGCAAAATAATAATCTAAGGCGTCAAACATACTCAGTGTATTTCTAAAAGGTTGTTATAAAAAATTAGTGAAACTTTGCTTGTTTTTGTGAGTTCTTATTTTGTTGGTGGCAGTTTTTCTTCAGGAACTCATGCCAAATTTTCTTCCGGTGAGGTTGAATGCCAGATGGCATAGAAGCTAACGCGATCTTCTTACTATTTCTTCTTTTTTTTTTCTTGAGTTTCAAACGTGTTTTCATAGCCTGTTTCAACACTTCGCCTTTCTCCGTTAATTTGTACCGTTTTGGTTTCACTTGCTGAACATAAACGTATTTTAGCTTTACCAGCCTTTTCAGAGTTTTTTTCAGTTGATTTTTAAAAAATTTAAGCCCAACGTTGTGCCGTTCTTTGATCCAAGAAGCAATATCTTTTTGGCTACTTCCATTTTTCGAAAGAAAGATTGCTTCTCGTATGAGTTTCTGCAAACCATCGCGTTTCTGGAGAGTGTTTTTTGTTGGTCCGACTTGGAGTGTCAATTGTGGGGCAGTTTTTATTTTGTTCCTATTTTTCTTCATGTTTCTTTTTGTCTATTATTTTAACCATGGCTAAATTTCTTTTTCCGTAATGCTTTTGACTAAATTAAGTACTTACAATTCAAACTAATGCAAAATATTAATTATAACGTCATAAATAGCCAACCTATTGACGGTTTCCTAATGTATTTACATTTGAGTGATTTTGTTCTACAATCCGAAAGAGCGATTTGCGTACCGATATTCAAAGTACACGAGCGTGTGGAATGATTTATTTTTATTGTCGATCACATCGCTAAACCATTTTAAAATCGATAGTTTAGCGCCTTCTCGATCTTCCTCCTTTTCCTCGTCTCTTTTTTCCTTTTCGGCTCTTTCCTTTTCTCTTTTTAGCGTGTGACTTACTCCGCTTTTGTTTTGTGCTCCTCGATTTTATTCTTCGCTTCCTCCCAGATCTTCTACTTCTCTTGTTTTTATCTTTAAACCTAAACAGCCCATTTTTGCTCCTAATCAAACGACCTGCTTTTAACATTCGTTTCAGACCTCGTTGAGTGGCTTCAAGGGCATGTTTTTTGTCCACGGTGTTGTTAGTGATTATGTACTTTGTAATTGCCCTTTTCGAAGACCCAGATTTCGCTTGCAAAGCTGATATAGCCCGCTTGATCATAACATCGTATCTTGAATGCTTCTTTTTTACTTCTATTGGAGCAGCAGGTTCCGATGGTACAGCAACATTTTCTTCCGAAGTTACAGGAGTCACATCTTCTGGTTCGGTTTCGGTGTCAGTCATTTTTCTTCGTTTTAGATCATAAACCGCAATAATAAAAACAAGAATGGTAATAATTACTTGCTACTTCATTTATATTTTTATTTTATACGTCTGCGAAACGTATCTTTTATATCGTAACTTTTACAACAATTAGGTTTTCAATATCGTCATAATGTATTTGACTCATGAATCATGTGCATGACCTTTCTAACATTTGCCATATACCACAAAGGTTAAATTTCTTTGGGTATACCGAAATGTAAGTACGGAGGGGTGATTGGCTGATTAAGGTCAAACATTCTGAAGGATAAGTGTAGGCTAACTTTTATCTGAGTGCGACTGCTAAAAACTAACAGCCCGAAACAGCGTTGTACCGCTCTATGGCACCCTATTTGTCATATGCGGTAAATACAATAATTTTAAATAATACTTTCTTATTTCCACTTCTAACTTTTCAAAGAGAAGACCAGTACGGTCTGCCGTACCTCTTCTTGTGATCCTTACTCATTCACTTTTTTCTCGAAGTTTTTCACTTCGATGACGTTTTTGAACCATTTTCCAGCTATATTTACCTGACGAGTTCATGGTGAGAGCGAACCAGTTGTGGATCACTCTACTTTCATCCTTATTGATTCCTATTTTCAGAAGTTCCTTTTTCCCATTTTTGCTAGTGCATTACTCAGTGACTAGGCGAGAAATTTTACAAGGAAGGAAGCAGCATGACTACAAAAGTCACCTAATGAGTCTAGCACCATTCAGTCACGTAGCAACGTTTGTTCTTTGTTACCGAAAAGCAAAGTCGATGGCACATGGCGCAATGCCCCCCTCAATGCTCCTGGCATTACTTAAACACCTTCTCGGAAGTTTTCACAGTCTACACAAAATTCTTGAAAGTTTTCCGTTTGATGGTTGCACTGCGCACAAATACCGAATGAATTTTTACCTCCATTCAATTATTAATTTATATTATTATTTTGCAAAGAACAAGACTCAAATAATAATTTGAATTGCAAGCACTTCTCACGAAAAACACAACCGTCAAAACATTACCTTCGAAATATCTTAGTTGTGAAAGCGATATAAAGGGGAACTGAAGGGTATAACTTATTTTTTCACAAAAGGTTTTAAAAAATGCAGCGAAGTTTAAACCGACAGCAAAAGTTTTTAAACGTATTAGTTAGTTAACCAAAAACAGGCGTTCAAAGTTAAAGGTGATGCGTAATAAGGTTTTATTTACAAATTGAGGCGTGCAAGAGTTACAGCTGCAATGCTCGTCCACCAAACCCACTTCGGCTGATCAAAGGTCAAACATCACTAAGAAGGAAGGCGTTTGACTTAGATCAGTAAAAGCAAATTTGGTGGACAAGTAACTCTGGTACGCCTCGATGCGTAAATGAAACGTTATTACGTCATCACCTTAAACTTCGAACGACTATTTTCGATTAAATAAATGCACTTAAAATTTTTTACTGTCAGTTTTGAATTCATTTTTAACATTTTGAGTGAAAAAATGGCTTTACACTTCAGTTTTAAGCATATTATACACCTTGTTTTCTTTACCTAACCCATGGGGTTCCCAGCCAGGTTTTTCAGACGAGAATTAACTCAGGTTTATCAACGGGCCGAAGATGTTGAGTCCGACCCGAACCCGAATCCTAATTTATCAGCCAGACTGAGCCCGATTTAAACCCGAAATTAAAAACATCACATTAAATTTTGAAGAAGTTTTGATAAGAAAGAAAATGAGTTTTTTGTGGTCACACCGATGCGACAATGCGATATAGATGCGACACGGTGTTCTCTTTGCTTTATTCTAGCAATCGTGATTCGTGAAAACCTATCACTCACTGAAAATCTCGATTTTGCTCCGGCATACGGTCCGATTGAAGCCCGACAATTTCTTTAAACCCGAGCCCGGCCCGAACCCGACCCGAAAAGCCCGAGCCCGATTGACAACTCTGAGTTGACTACCACCTGAAGATCAAACTTTCATTATACTTGCCGTATCACACAAAAACGTGCAACGGGGTCCGTCTCCACGGCTGAACGCATGAAGAATCATAGCAGCGGTGGCGAGCCGTTGGCGACACTGTACTGCGCTGATAGCGATGTCTTTCACCACTATGCTATCTGGGTGGTTACCACCTGATAATATGATAGTATAAATAACAACTTCACTTTAATCAAAACCATTTTAAGGAAGAAAAATAAAGCATACTGCTTTTCCCTTTTTAGAAATTTTTGTTCTACATTTATTGCATAAGATATTGTTTCCTTACTCAGATATAGTTATTGGTGGGTCTTAGTAAACATGTGATCATAATAATTATATATTTACTAAGTTATAATTAGGATATTGCATCGTTTTTAGTTTAGCATCGTAAGTTTAATATTAATCGGTACTGGTAAATTGAGAATTCAAATTGTAGCCCATTCCTTTTGCATTTAATGATTTGATAATTTGTTTGGTCTATTTTAATTTATTGTTTTTTGTTGTTTGAAACTATGTTATAGCACATTATTCTAGTTTTTACAAGTAACTATGTTATCCCCACGTTAAAAAAATTGTTCAATAAACTTATTTAGTTAGTTCCTCCAACTTTGGCTACAGTGCGCCTGCGGACCTCCATAATCTTTTTTAGGTCTCTCCGGGAATAAGTGATATTCTGGTTGGAAATCACTGATTTTACTGAAGCTGATTACCTTTAAGAATAAATTGTGGTGTAAGATAAGATGCGTCACGTCAACCATATGTTAAATTTACGTAGTATATGAATCCTCAAAGTTTTGTGAGGGTCACTGTTTCGACCTAATTAGGTCTTATCAGAGGAGCTTATTTCATTATACGCGTTGTTAACAGTACTTGGGGATATTTTATAGCGTTTTGGAAAGCCAATTTGGGTTTCTAAAAGTGATGATGATGGGTTCCTGAACTCGGGAAAAATTACGAATGAAAACAGCTTTTTTTATTTTGAGCATCTCCAGGTTTAGTTTGTACCCCTAACATGACCCTTAAAATGTAGTAATAATTGCTGAGTCCGAGAACCTCTTGCAGGGCCTACGAAACATGGTGAATTTCATGAGCAAGAAGCATGATTTTAACTGTTAAGAAAAAAAAAAAAAAAAAGAAATGTATGATTATATTGAAAGAAAATGCACTAAAGGAGTATGAAAGAATGTTTTGAAACTGGATGAGAAAAAATATTGAGCAAAAACGCAACTTCCTAAATCTAGGCTCCACTAATGATAGTGGAAAATGTGAATCAGGGAGTTGAACAAGAAAAGTGGCATGGCAAAGGATACGCTTGAGATAAAAACTCAAATAATGATCAATTCGACTTTAAACCTGGAGAAGATGAGGCTGTAAATGCTAAGTCTGTTGTCCTGTGAACATGCACAAATAAGAAAAAGAATCAACATGGATTAAAGTATTTGATTAGTGATGTTATATATAGACAGATGTGAAAATACCATGGAAAGAAAAAATTATAAAACACAAAATCAGGTGATAATGCTACTTTTTTAAAATTTATCACAGATCGCTTCCGGTCAAAAAGCATCATCAGCATTCTTGCGAAATACAGATAAATATGTGGCAGAGAAAATCCTAGAAGAGTTGTCTTGATTGAACAAATTAAAAAAAGAACTAACTAGTATTTTGGTCAAAAGGTAAGAGTAAAATGACTACCTAATGGGGACATAAGAAGATAGTAGGCAAGAGAGAAGGAGAAAGGAAACGTGTTATGTGGTTGGATAACATCAAAAAAGTCTGGAAATACAATAGGCCTATGTGGAAGAGCTACTGCAGTCTGCATGTACTGAAGAATTGTAGTTTGCCAGTAAGAATTCTTGCCATGGTGAACCACTATCTTTTCACGAGAATCGGTGTCGATTAATTCATTGATTGGAGGTACTGTATATTTAATGCAATTTGGAGCTTAGCCCGACTATTTAGGCGTCTCCATAAAGGGGTTATTTTTTACGTCAAATACCCAATCCCCATCGTCGCTAATGAACTAGCCAAACAGATGGGTGCAAAAACAAACGAGCTGTATGTTCGCAACTGATTGGGTAAGGTTGTGAAATGGCATTTTGTCTGGTCATAAAGCTGATTCTTAACAGACAATAAGCGATTATGACAAAACACCTACAATATAAAAGCGATTTCTGGCAAAAAATAACTGAAGAGTTGCAATAGCAAATCTGTTTCGCTATAATGAGTTGAAAAACAAATAAAAAAAGCAAAACAAGTATAAAATCAAGGATAAAAAACATCGGAAATGATGGAAGCAGACCTTCGCCTTGTCGGAATAAGTGCGCTTATACCTTTTCCGTCAACAAGTGGGTGTGAATTTGGACAAACTCCGCATGCATATGATATGTTAGTGAAAAGAGCACTTTTAAAAAAAGCAAGAAAAGATGGTTCCAGTTGTCAAGATATTGTTAACTACATAAGAACCCATTGCGATGCAAGTGAAGAGACTATCAGAGCAAAGCTTGAGCCTTCTCTGCGGCGAATGTACAGAGATGGATACGTTTACATGCAAAACAAAAATCACAGACGGTTCAAATTGACAACGAAAGGAAGGGAGATGAAGTTTTGCGTGAAAAAGAAAGTAAAGCCTCAGAAACGGACAAGATCTAGATCGGTACGCAGATATCCAGCAAAAAAGAAGACTAAGCGCTCCGTATCAAGATCACGAGGTCGATCTAGGACCCGATCCCGCTCTCGTTCACGCAACCGGTCACGATCAAGAAGTGTTTGTAAACCCATACGACGTCCCAGGTCAAGAAGTACAAGCCGGAAACCAGCAGCTAAACCAGCTGCTCCGTTAAAATCAGCATTAAAAAAAGAATCTTGTATCAAACCACCTGTTCAAAAGCCTATTTGTTAGTTGCTTCGAAAACAGCAAGAAAAATCTGCGCAAAACAAAATCGATGATTCAGCTGGCGACAAAGTGTGTAAACAATTTGCCACCTTGCTATTTGATCATTCGTATTAATTTGTTGCACAATAACATCACAAATATCGAAATAAAACAGAAAAATGTCGTTATTTTTTTGTGTATCGAAGAATTTTAGAACTATGCCTTGTTTGCGCAATTAGGGCATTGCGGTATGCAGCAGCTTTGCCAAGCGACTATAAGAATGTTACGTGGTCGGGAAATCGGGTTTTGTCTTGTTCCAGCAGGCTAGACGTTTGGCCGAAGAGATAGGCGCTCCAAACTCATGCTTGAGCATAACCTGTGCTTGTGAAGGAGATTACATTCTACAGCAGGTAGTCAATTGAAATCTTGATTATAGTCGCGGTATTACGCAGAAGCGCGTTTGAGTGTCGGGGCCCATCTCCGCTGTTCTACGACTGGGCAACACAGCTCCGAAGGAACGTCGCAGCGGTGGCACGCCGTTGGCGACTCTGTGTCCAATTGACCGATCCGGGATTCGAACCTCAGACCTTCCGCAATGATAGCAATGTCTTATCAACTGAGCTAACCGGCCGGCTTCATTCTCGGAAGTAACAAATAAAATCTTTTACGACTCCTGTAAAAAACGTAGATGAGCTGCTTCGCCTTGTGCACTAACTTTGACGCATCAACAAAAATAGAAGTAAATGGCTAAAGTATATTCTTACGTCATAAACGCATAAAAGAAAGTACAGTAATATGAAAAGGACAAAATATTATGTAAAAAAATTCAATTAGTGTTTGTTTAACAGATTCGTTTCCACAGTCCAACGTTTTGGCGCGATTGCTCGCGGGTGGCAAAAATCTTTTCGAAAGATATTACTACCTCTGGGTGAATCAAACTGAAAACCCTGTAATCACTCATAAAACGTTAAATGATTAGCCTGATAATAAGAAGAGACACCTTTTATGAAAACAATCGCTCTTTTGAAGTGGGAACACCGTAGTATCAGTAGTTTAAGCCAACTACGAAATGACTGGAAATTGTCGCCGTAGCAGGATCGCGATAAAAATGTCGATGAAAGCAGTGAATAGAGATAGCTGTAGGTAGGAAATTATTATATCAGCAGTGCGCGCCATTTGGACACGATGAACAGAACAAAGTTTACTTTACATAAATCGTTGTGATTTTGTTGTCTATTTAAAAAAATTGATATTAAATTCAAATATAGCTGCATGCGTGGTTTTGTTCTGATTTAGTAGGCACGCGAAATTGCCTTTCAAAATAGTAAAATCTATAACGGGACGTAATTAGCTTAAAGGTGGAAAAATTTTAAAATTGGATAAAGCTTATCGCACTGTAATTTATAAAACTGATTGTTACGATACATGCAATCAGCTGAGCTGTCATCATCAGCAGAATACGCAAGGCAGTGTAAAACGTACAGGCTTTTGGAAATTTACCAACATGCTCATCTTCTCGATGTAATACCCGCGCAGAAAGTTGTCTCAGTAGTGATGAGTCATCACAAGCAAATACGGCTTTAGACTTAAATAGCTAGAGGGCAGGGGGTGTACTTAACTACTGGAGTGTAAAACCTCAGGGTCGATTTACTGCGAAGCTGGACACGATCAGAAACTTTGTAATGAGGGAAAATGTTTGCTTAGCAGCAAGATCCTATAAATCAATTTACTTTGAAAAACAATATAGGCTATAGTGCCTATCTACCTCGTAGAGTTAGGCAGAGCGAGAGTCATTACCGTGGATATTACATATTGTCTATGGTCAGTTGGTCTTTAGTCATTATTCCGTATGAAGAGTAATTTGATAGTTGATTACTATTCGTTTTAAAATTGGCTAAGGTTTGTATCAACTATCAAGCATGCAATACACTTCAACTGAAGGTGTCTGGCTTGACGTCTGGGTTAGTGCTAGAACACTAGCGTAGCCAGGATTTTGCAATGGAGGAGTTGAGAATGACGTCACATTTGACCATACATTGTATACAGGAGCGGATTCAGAAAATTTGGGGGCGGATGTAATTTTGAATTAGGTTGCATGTTAACTAAATGCAAAGACGTTTAGACTCGGTAAAGGTCGTAAATAAACCTTTTGAAAATGTTTCATGTCAGGGGCGTGTTCAGAATTTTTTTCAGGGAGGGGGCACCAATTTTCGTCACTTTTTCAAGCGTAGTTTTTTTCGGCAGAGTTAATTTTAAGCTATTTAAGTACCAAAAACGACTCTGGGGGGTCCGGATGCCAGTGTTGGGTAAATGTGTTTTTAATGCGAGTCCAAGTCCACTGCATAAAAAAAAGCACGGAGGGGGTTGGGGGTGGGGGGCGCTGCCCAGCGACATACCCCCAGGGTTACCTTGGTGGGGAGGCCCGAGGTGCTCGGCCACCCTAGTTCTAAAAAAACTGCTTGTAGGGGGGCCTAGTGGGGTTCTTAAAATCGTCCTACTTTTGTAAACGCTTAGACTTTAGAGAAGAAGCTCTCAAGGTGGGGGTGGGGGGGGGCGGTCCCAGCGACCTACCCCCAGGATTGCCTTGGTGGGGAGGCCCGTAGGTGCTCGGCCACCCTAGTTCTAAAAAAACTGCTTGTAGGGGGGGCCTAGTGGGGTTCTTAAAAGCGTCCTAGTTTTGTAAACGTTTAGACTTTAGAGCAGAAGCTCTCAAACTGGGAGGTGTAAAATGTTTGCAAGGGAGACATGAGCATAGCACTAACTTAATGATTAAATGTATTATTTTCAAATCTTTTTTTCGTCAAACATCAAAACTTAAAACTTGTTTCCCAAAACAGCTGCATCCTTCCCATTAAAACGATTAAGACATTGCAAATAAATTGTTATATTTTTTGCATGTTTTTCATAGCGTGGTGGGCAGTGCCGTATCAAGGCATCTCCGAAGTTCGGTCTCCCCGATCGAGGGGGGGGGCGTTTGTAGGGGCCCACAATGTTGTTGTATTAGACTCAGAATTAGAGGCAAAAAATTTTAAAGAAAATTTGGTCAAAAAGTTGTTGAAAAAGCACTATAATTGCAATTACATGATGTAAATTACAATTAAATTTTCAAAAATTCCGGGGAACACGCCCCTAACCCCCCTAGAGTCATCATTGATTCTTATTATGCTTCAAATTTGCTCTGGTTTTGCCACACACCGAAAGAAACTGCGTGTACGAAACTTTGAGCCGCCCCTACTGAGGAAATTTCTGGATTTGTCCCTTGAAATAATGCAGCTAATGAGTCGAAAAAACGCGAAACTGCCCAAATGCTTGTAGATATCAAAAGGGGAGGAACACCAGTCTTTACATCGCTCTGGTGGTAGGGCATGGGGAAAAATAACCATAGTAACGCCAAAGGGGGCGTGACTCAAAAAGTTTAACATCAGGTATAAAATAATAATTTTTTTTGCATTATACAGGGCCCCCTCGTTGGAATTTTACCAAGGCACCCCTGCCTCCCGTGGGTACGCCCCTGGAATGGTTCACGCTAAACTGTTTTATAGGGAGATGGTGTTATTTTCCGGGGAGATGGCACCCCCTCGCATCCTCCCTCAACTCGAGTACTGGTTGTTTTCAACGACTCATCGTGCAACTTAACTCCAAAACCCGCCCCAGCAAGTTGATATTCAGCCAATATGCCTGAGTGATGCAGATACTTTTTTTTGCGTTCTCAAGTGAGTCACAAGGCTGTAGATCAAGAGAAAGACAGGCCTACGTAGCCTACACTGCAGCTCGAAGAATTCTGTCTTGAGTTTTGAACTACAGTAGTTGCAGCTGGTTTTTCAATGAGCTATTTTTGGATTGAAGTTCAAATTTTGGAAAAGTTTTGGGCAGCTAGAGTTTTCAAATTCTAAACTACAATACTCTATCAAGGTCAAACCATGCATTTGCAAGTTCAACCCAGTTCCTCCTCCAAAATGTGTAATTGTCTAGGAATCGAAATTAGATTTTCGTTTTCAGAGAGATTCAAGAATTTTCGAGCCGTTATGCTCCTTTCCCCGCTCAAAAAGGTAATGGAAACAATAATGTCATGATGACGTCATAAAATAAATTTTTAAGTAGCACAGGAAACAAACTGGAGGAAAATCGCAACGAAAAGATGTGTTGTTGCAACTTTAAACTGGTGATTGAAGTATGTATGAAACTGAAGTTTGAACGTGAACAATCTCGGAAAAAGGAAAGAGAAAAGTAAGTACGCTGGTTAAAATAATTTTTTTTCCCTTGAGGACATACCGAAACCTAATAGCAATTGGGAAGTCAAGATCTTTAAAAATTGCATTTTTTGAAACTGCACCGGTAGCCTACTGTACCAGTAGTGAGTGACAGATGGATCTGTAACTTGATAGGATAATCGAAATTTAGCTAACTTAGATCTTGACAATAGCCAGACATACTGCACGCTGAACTCAATGTCTAGCTCATCTAAAGTAGCCTCACTGGGTCATTACATCTAATTTATTGCAGCTAAATGCTCATCTTTTTCTCTAGGAAAAACACTGCAGTTTTTGAGTTCTAAGCCTTTACAATTCAAGAAAAACCTTGAACAATTAGCCTACGTTGAAATGCAAAGCCTACAAGTTCAGTTTGTTTCGCGAAAGAAATCCAGAAACTCAACCTGGTAAGCTTATTATCCTATTCTAAATAATCATAGATTAAACCGATATTTTCATATTTTAAGCAACATTTTGCATCTTTTCAATTAGGCAGTGGCTAAGGTTATGTGACCGTAAAAATAACTGCTTCGTTTATTTCATTATCCCTTCGCGCTCTCCGCAGTTGTGCGAGAGCGTGACAGAGTATAATAAAATAAACTCAGGCGATTGTTACTGGCCCTGTAGGAATAGCCACTTCGTTTTAATTAAGCCTGTTGGATAGTGCCGTAGCAGCTCAACTTTGACCCCCCCCAAAAAAAATCCTTTCAAGGGCCCCTATATTAGCTTTCGATATAAATTGTTTTAGTAGGTTTTTCCAGGGGTAACAGCTCAGTGTATCACCACAATGCAAATATTGTAGTAAAAGATACAGCATCATAATGTGGAGATCGGGCGCATTGACTTTCGATTGATAGCATGGCCACTAAAAAACCAATCGGATGGTGGAGTGGATAGAGCGTCTGCTTTGGATCGGTAGACTGAGGGTTTGATTCCGAGTCGAGTCAAACCGATGACTTAGAAACTGGTATTCACAGCTTCTCTACTGGACATTTAGCATTAAGCCTAAAGGGGTAGTGTTAAGCAAGCCGGCAAGTTAGCTTGTTGTGCCGTTGAGAAAGACACTTAACGGGATTCCTCCATCTGAGTGTGGTAGACAGATGGCCTGCAACTCTTGAGCGAGCTCATGTAGCGCCTCGTCGCTTTCTGTGATAGGTGGATAAAAATGCCAATAAATGAAAAGCAAAAAGATAGTCTGCTGTCTGCCACATTAGATCTATTAAACGTTTTAATAAGTTTCAGTTTTCTGAAACTTTGTTCAGCACTGGCAACAGTAACAACGCATTTTTTAAATTCGAGGAGCAAGACCAGCGAGCGCTTGTTACTATTGAATTAAAGGTTCAACGGTATTGAAGGGAGACTGCCAAATAAACTTGTGCCATTCAAATCAGCAGCGCCCGGTTATATATCAAATGCTATAGGCTATAGCCGTAAATCGAACCTGTCGCAAAGGATCTGAACCTGCGTGCGGTACCGCCAGACTACGTTGCTGACAATGGCTGCTCATGCACGAAGCTGGTGGGTGTAAACAGCAATGAAAAGGCAGAACAAAGCAGAAGCGACATCACACGTCAGCTTAAAGCTTTCTAGTATCGACAGAATAGGCTGATCCACCAGTTGTTTGGAAAAGTTTGCTTGGAATCTCTTCCTCAGAAGCTACGTGTTTAACATTCGCATCGTAATCACACATTCTCTTTTTCTTTTTACTTCTACATTCAGGAAGACGAAATCAAATGTCCAATTCCTGCGCTATTTCAAAAGCAGACGTTGTCGAACTAGCAAAACCTCTCATTAATGGTCTTTTGTATTCAGTGTCAGATTATGGTTACTTACACAGAACTATAGGGTACGATTGAATTTAATTTATCGATCGGATGGCGAGTGGATAGAGCGTCTAGAGATGGCTCGGGCTGACTTTTTTTGCAGCCTGGACCGTCCATGGCCCGGAACCTCCTTCTCAGTAAAGGTAACCGACCCAGCAACTCACCCCAACTGGATTGGTGGACTCAGGGGTTCGATTCCGAGTCCGGTCAAACCAATTACTTAAAAATTGGTATTCACAGCTTTCTTGCTTGACATTCAGCATTAATGGGATAGCGTGAAGTAAGCCGGCAAGTTTGCTTGTTGTGCCGTTGGGAAAGACACTGAACGGGATTCCCCCATCTAAGTGTGGTAGACAGATGGCCGGCAACTCCTACGCGAGCTCGTATAGCGCCCCCGTCGCTTTCTCGTGATAGGAGAACAAAAATGCGAAGAAATAAAAAATAAATAAAATTTTAAATCCGCTTACAAGGTGTAAATGAATTTGAATTTAATTTTTTCAAAGGTAATGAATTTTAAATTAAAAATTAAAAAATGATTGGATCTCACTCAGCACCGGCCTCCTTTTTCAAGCCCTACACGCAGTCTTACACACAATAGGCTATTTTCTTTAAGACATCATTACGCAGTTTAGGACGCTATTTGAAAGGAAACGATAGCGAAATATTTCGAAACTGGCAAAAAATCCCATTCAACGCTATTCGCTAAGCAAAATTTTGTATTTGAATTGATGCAACTTTAATTTTTTAAGACAATTTGGGGCCCCTTTGGGCAGTGTTGGTCTCCTACCAGTTGGGGGGTTTGGAGGGCGATTGCTACGGCTCTGTTGTTGGATTACCCCGAAAAGGTCGAATGAGCTCTACCAATGACTAACGTAGTTGGTGTTTTTTGGCTAAGACTAAACAGCTGAAGTTGATTTCGGGGAAAGAATAACCTCGTGGGCTTGGGATCTAACGTGCGTGAGACACCACTTAAATAGGAAGCTTCAAAATAACCTATTAGCCTATACTGGAAGTGTTAATAGGCTGCAAATTAACCCATTTGAACTAGGAGGGCGCAAATTACCGATACTCCCATTTCAGCTTTCTGAGGTGTTGTCACTGGAGTTTAATATTTTGTAAATTTTTGTTATTCGGCAATCTGAAAATACACTATTATGCATTACGATGAATAATTTGATTCTCGAAAGGATAAGACCCAACTCATGATAGTATGCATAGATCACAGTTATATGCTGTTAAAACGTTTTTAGGAGCGGTCGCCCGCCCCTGACAATCTGCTTACCAAATCAGCGTATTTTATTTGAATAAGCTTGCACCTGAAGATTACCATACGTGGCATGAAACATCGTGTAGTGCGTTTGTAGCCAAGAATAAATTTTATTTATTTATATAAAAAATATCATATATATTATACAATACAGTGCAAGCGGTGCATCCTATACACTCATGACCTCCCACAAACTTTTTACGGCCTCCGACGAACACCGCATGATCACACACACACGAGGCCGAGCGCGCACTTGCGTTTTATGCGCTACGTCTGAAAAGATTTATCGCGCGCAATTTTTTTTCACAATTAAACCGAATCCTGAAAACGGAACCGGTTCAAAATAGGAACTGGTTCCGTAGGATTCGATATTTTCAACGGAACATCCTTAGTTTTAGCTATAGCGTTAGGTCATGATTGAATTTCATGGTTACCCTGTCTGTCCACAAGTCCAACTTTTGTTTGGCTTTAGGCCTGTGGTTTTTGGTTGTACTTTCTGCATCATAGTCAATTTTTGATGTCGTAATTACTTTTTTAATTACGACATCAAAAAATTTGTTATGATGCAGAAACTAGAACCAGGAACCGTCGGCCCAAAGCCCACGAAAATTGCACATGTGGAAAAACGACAAAGTAAGCATCAAGTAACTAACAACGTTGTTGTACCCAGTCTTTGTGACGTTTGTGATTGTAATACCTTTGCTTCCTACAACTTTAGACCTATAATTATGGAAAAATTGTTTCTTGATGAAAAACTAAACTTATCGTGGTTACAAATTTGAGTTAATTTGAAATTAAATACTCAGCTCCAAAGCCGCCCATTATGACCAATTTTGACCATAGAACCAGTTTCGATTATGTAATTATTCTTTCATACAGGTACCGGTATAAGTCGCAATCACTTTTGGTAACAAGATCAGTTATCCATTTCCGTGAAGACATCGGATATGACTTAATTATAGTCAGATGGCAGATGTTTTTTTTTCCGCAACGTGAAAAGTAAGATTGCCTATATATCTAGGTGATGGCGTTTTAACTGTGGTTGGGAGTTATTTTTTAACTCCCAGTTATTTTGTCAGATTTTCTTAACTGACACCCGGACTTATGAGGAAAAATAAAGCCGTTTCGACAGCATCATTTCAGCTGTCATCATCAGTAGTGTATGCAAAGCAGTATAAAACTGTATGAACCACCGGGTCTACGTTGTGAGAATTTGAGTGGACTGCGGCTACTGAATTTATGCTGTAAAAATTTGAAAACAAAGAACCAGTAATTCACATTTGTTTTAAATGAGGTGCTTATTTATCTTCCTATCTCGAGAAAGCAATCAAAACGCTGAAACGAGCTCACTTAGCAGTTGCCGGCCATCTGTCAACCACCATAAGATAATGGAATCCCTCTAGGTGCCTCTCTGGCGGAGCAAGACAATTTGACGCAAGGACGATTTAACGCGAAACATGTGAGGGTGGGGTGGGGGGATGGATAGCGGTAGGGTAGTTAGAGGGGTTGGAAACGGTGAGGATTGGGGGGGTGTAAACCCGTTTTCGATCCCCCTCCACCTTCACACATTTCGCGTCAAATCGTTCGCGTCAAGTTTGTTCGCGTCAAATCGTACGCGTCAAATTGTCATGTAACCCCTCTCTGGTCGGCATAACAGGTAAACTTGCCCGCTTGTTTTCCACACTGTGCCTCTAATCCTGAGCGTCAAACTGGGAAACTGTGAATACCAATTTTAAAATCGGTGGTTTGACTTGGCTCAAAATCAAACCTGAGTCTACCGCTCCAGAATTTGCTCCAGAGGCAGACGCTCTTACCATTCAGTTATCTGAGATGTTAAATTCGGCCATCGTACTGCTTTACACTGCCTTGCAAACACTGCAGACAATGAGAGCTGAGTCTGTTCTGTCGAAACGTCCAGTTCAACAATTACTGTGGCTTTTATTTTTCTTCTTGAAGCTAGTTTTGTTCCATACATGTATTGTGATCTGGATTTTGTTTACGACGTAACGTAACAAGCAATCTCTGGCGAAATATTGGCCCAATATGGGCGTTATTTGATGTTATGAAACTTATCCACGCTCAGGCAGCGGATTAGCTAGCCTGAGTAAATTACCTTGCCGCAAGAAGATTTTCATAGGCTCAAAGCCTACAAGCCAATTTATTCTAATGATTTTGAAAGTGTTTGAAATAAGCTCTTATCTTAAACCCTTGGTTGAAAAATCATCACTAGTCTCACGTTTTAAGCATCACTGCATGCTTCTTTGCGCTTTCGTATATTTTGAGAAATTCTGAGAAAAATAAATGGACTTATACTACCACTGCTACATCTCGCTGTCACTCGCTTTTTTATTAACGCGTTTCATGAGTTGGCGATACCCACCTTGGCGTCCTTGCCTCCAGTTAGTGCTGTAGCTGGCATATTTTACTAATTTAAGTCGAGTCATTAAACTTCAGACTAGTCGTTTTAATGAATTAAGGCATGTTACCAAAATCGGAACTATGGTAAAGATTGTCGCCCAAATATTTTGCTTTGAATTTCAACGCTTAAAATCGTTTTGTTGACTCATCTAAGATCTTTTACCGCGATTTAGCGCCGTAAAGGCATTTCTGTTTTCGCTGCTGAATTTAAATGCAAATTTATTCAGCGGTGTACTGACTCAAGTCCGAGCCATAAGCAAGTCGCGTCGCGAATCTTACAATTCAAGTTTGATTTGGGTTAGTTCTATATATCGTTTACAACACCAGTCAATTCGAGTCGTTTTCTGTATAGCGTTTAGTGGCCGACGTAGGGTTTAAAATGGTTGACATATATGCTGAAATGGATGAATATGGTGAAAATGCAGTTTTAGGCTAATTGTTCTGCTTCTATTTTATTTGGCCGTTTTGTTTAATGTCGTTTGTCTACCAATGTCATCTTCCACTCTGTAGCTGGGGGTAAGCGACTCCCTTCTTCTGAGCTGTATTTCTAGTCTTGTGTGAAATTGCATACCTGCCTAGTTTGTCGCGATATCCAGCTCTGATGAAATTTTCATTGCGCGATCCGGCATTTTAGCGTTTCAGCAAGTGCTTGGAATTTGCATAAGGAAACTAGACCTGAGTGTGTCGTTTGCTATGACAGGGTACCGGTATGTATCGCTGTGACAGCCACAGGTTGGTGTCCAACGTTCGAGAGTTTGGTAAGCGGTAGTTGGAAGGCTAGCTCTCAGCGCGTCAGTTTGCGTATGTTGCTTAGAACTTCTAAGAGCACGCAAAGAGTGGTTTATATTGATATATTTGGTAACACTAAAGTCGATACACCACACATATTCGAATAGAGTCTTTGTTTGTGAACTGTTGCCAAATACAAGACGAATACAAACACTCTCAACACTTTGTAATTAGCAAGAACGCGTGCGACATTTATCATTGTAACGGATGTGACGTTCCAGTAAATTATTTAGCATTTCGCTGGAAGAGGCTTCTTTTTTCCACATTTTTTACATATTGCTGGTTTTTCGGTAGCTTCTTGTTTTTCAGGTACATACTTGCAAATAGGAACGGGTCTTTTTGTTTCGTACTTCTTACTGTCTTGTCTTTCCGCACTCTTTCGTCTCTTTGGAGCGCTTCTATGCTCTTTGGATTTTCCTGGATATTTGCAAAAGTCCTTTGAAGCCGTGATTTTACTCATGTATTTCGAAAGTTTCATCTTTTTGGGTCTATATGTTTTGCATCTTTTGGCTGGTCTTTGTCTCTGCATAGATCTTGATTTAGATCTTCGCTTCGGCTTGCATCGGCTGACACTTTGAACTTTTCTTGGTTTGTACCTACAAACACTACGTGATCTTGATTTGGACACCAATCTTCGCTTAGGTCTACTGACACTGCGAGATTCTCTTGGCTTGTGTCGACTCATGCTGCGTGCTTTCCTGGGTTTGTACCTGCACACACTTCTTGCTTTGCGGGGTTTGTATCGGCAGACACTAATTGTCCTGGGTTTAGGCCTGTATCTGCGAAGATTTGACCTTGCTCTCGGTGTAGACCGGGACCTGGATCTAGGCTTGTATCTGCGAAGATTTGGCCTTGCTCTTGGTGTAGACCGGGACCTGGACCTAGGCTTGTATCTGCGAAGATTTGACCTTGCTCTTAGTGTAGACCGGGACCTGGACCTAGGCTTGTATCTGCGAAGATTTGACCTTGCTCTTGGTGAAGACCGGGACCTGGACCTAGGCTTGCGTCTGCTGGCCGACATTCTGCGTGGTTTGAATATGTTTGACCTTCTTCGAGGTTTATATATGCACACAGGTTTTTTCGGTATGGTCGAGCGGCTTCTAGGTCTATATCTGTGTACCAACTTTCTTCTTGGTTTATATCTGCATACAACTACTTTGGGTTTTCTGCGTATCATTCGTCTTGGTTTGTATCTGCATATATTTTTTACTGACTTTCTTCTGTATCTGTTCAAAATTCTTTCAGCTCTTGATCTGTAAGTGCGACTAGGGGCTGACCGGCTCCTTTTTCGCGGATACTTGCAAACCGATTTCGATCTTGACCTTGATTTGCGAATACGATTGCGTGATGTTGATCGGTGGCCTAGACACCGGGATTGAGAAGGTCGGGCCCTTGTCAGAGATCGGGAACTATATTTTTGTCTACTTGCGGATCGAGAAACGTTGTATCCTGCTTTCCTCCTGCTTTCCGATCTTCCTCTTTGCTTACACATTACCTTCATTGGTTGAGCAGTGCGCGATTGACGCTTTTTGGGCAGTAATCGTTTTCTCTTGTAGATCGGTTTATTTTTCATTTGTCTTCCTTTGGGAGTGAGTTTAAAACGAACAGGAGCTGTTGTATGCTTATACACCAATCCAGCATTCACCATCAGCGGAAGGACTTTTTTCAACATCTTTCGACAATTTGATGTGATCCCGAACTTTTCTCTCATGCATTGACATATTTCACTTGCAGTAGCGCCGCACGTCGCTGTATACAAGATTTTCTTAATCATAATTTCAAACGATGGAGGATACATACAGTTCCCGGAACCCGAAGGGCTGGGAACGGCATCAACTTGAGCTAGCGAAGATTGCATTTTTGGATATTCGTTTTCCATTATTACGCTTAACTTACGCTTATCCCTACTTTTTCCTTGATTAAATTTCGCGGTAAAACTTCATTAGAAAAAAATTCTCGCCATTGATCAATTTCTTGCTATATTAGCTTGTTTCGTCATAGACTTATTGTTATGACGAAATAGGCAGGAGACAATCTGCAATACCGGTAGCACTCTCATGGTTCCTACCTAGCCTTGATTTCATAATTGAAACCGCATGTTAGCTCTAATTTGGCGGTGTGGAGCCTAAGATTTTATTTTTCTATAGGCTATGATGCTTACGAGACAACAAACGAGTTGGCATGCTCGTAAAATGCAATATAAAGTTCGAGTTTTAGCAAAGCGAAAATTGAGATGTGAAACGCAAACCATGGTGCTAAGTCAGCATGCCTGGCTCCTACATTATTATAAAGTTTTCGTAACTTTCAGTTCGATCTTCGAAGCCCAGACTTTTTTAGAATTTAACCAGTGATTAACTAAAAGCGAACTGGCCACATTAAAAAATTTTCAGATAGATTTGCAGTAGTAAAACATGCGCTAAACTTTATAAAAAAAATTTTAACTTAAGAACCTGCTAGAAGTTATGTCACAACGTAATAAGTTCGTTTTGCCTACTGAGGCGTAATGCCTGCGGCAAATGAAATACCATCTCACGCATAAGGTGGAAACCGAAACCCGAAAACCCGGTTTTAAAGGAGATTTTTGAAACCGAAACTACAACTGAAACCTGTTACGCCAAATTTTTGAAAACCTAAGATTGAACCAAAACCGTTTTTTTTTGAAACGTCAAAACCGAAACTGAAACTAAATTCAGTTCAAAATTTTCGGCTGGGCGTAGAACAAAACCGGATCGTAAACCGAAAATCTGTATCAACCACATTCTTTCGTTGAACCCAACCGAACCGTACGGTAACCTTTATAATTTAACAGACGTAAACCTAACCTGAACCCAACGCAAACTTAACCTGAACCCAAATTCATCAAAATTCTTAAACTTTAGCCGGATTTGAACCGTTAAAATAATTTTTGTCCAACCGAAACCCAGACTGGAGTGCAAGTTTGGTCAAAAAAGCATTCGTTACCTTAAATCGTGTGTTCTCATCAATATTTTTCCTAAGAATGATCGTTATGGCGGCTATAACAGTGGTTTAGGACATCTGAAGTTAACCTACAAATAACAATAAGTATTTTTGAAAAAATGCGCCTGTAGCTGTGTACCAGAACATAAGTCGAAGTGATGGTTTCAAATTCTTGAACCCAAACCGCATTTGAACCTTTAAATTTTTGCTTCTGCGAACCTAAACCCACAATTCTTAGTATTTTTAATTTTAACCGAAGCAAAACCTGCAAAATCAAACGATGAAAAACCTGAACCGGAGGCAGACCGCTAAAAATGAATTTAACGGAACCTGAGCCTAAACCGAAGCAATATTTAAGCGGTTCGATGCCCTGGTTTGGGGTTTTACAAATTGTCATTACCGTACCATTGTTACTAGCGCTGTCCTTTTCATGCTGGGCGTCCAACGGAGTGGTTATGTCTGCCAATTTTGAGTCTTTGAGTTGACCGACTAGAAATCAAATCTGAGCTGATAGCTCCTGAAGCAGTTGTTCCACTCCCTTGGCCATCTGAGCTGTTACGCGTCATCGTAATAAAGCGAAAACGCCAAGAAATAAAGCACTTAAACAATCTGTATTCAATGTAAAATAGTTTTCTTGGCTGAAACATAAACCGAAGCTGAAACCCCGCGACCGAAGTCTATCGTAAGCAAAATTGAAACCGAAACTGAAATGTATACTTCAACATCCGTAAAACCAAGCCAAAACTGAAACCTGACATCTGCTTTTTACAACTCCGACACTGAAACTGACACGCTGACGCCAAATAGCTAGGTTTCCACCCTTGCTAGTTACGCATGAGTTAGCGGAATGAACCTATTACGTCATCACTTAATTTAAAAAAGACATTGGTTTGTTACACTAAATATTTAGTGGCAGTTGTTAGTTTGTGGTTACAGTAAGAGGAATTTTAATGTAGGTTAAGTTTTCAACTCTAATGTTAATTGTCCAGTTGACTACCAGATGCTTATTGCTCCAAGCCTATAGGCCTACCGTTGTTTTACTTGAACGCTTAGCATCAGCAAATTAATCGCAAGAATCTCGAAATTGGAAAACGAGCGAGGCTGATTTTAGCGAACGTAAACGCTTCCGCCTAATCCGACCTTCATTTAGCGCTGAACAGACACCGATATCTACCAAACGTGATGTTGTTTGCTACAAAGGTGTGATTATAGCCGTGAACTCTGTGATTAACTTTCTTGCTTTTTTTTCCACGGCTGATCTTCAAGAGAACAACCGTGTAATTCAAAACCACTGTTTGAAGCAGTTGACTATGAATTCTAAAGCCAGGTTTGTTTACTAGTGGCGGATTTATCCTCTTATCACAAAAAAGCAATTGAAATTCAATATCGAATTTCTTAGGGAGCCCATGCACCTGTGTACAACTTTAAGATTGGGAAATCCCATGAGCGCCATTCCCAATACTACAACAAGTAAACTTGCCAACCTGTTCACAACACTATCATTTTAAGGCTTATTGTCAAGCAGAGAAACCGTGAATACCGGTTTTTAAACCATTGGATTGATCGAATCGGAATCAATCCTAAGTCTACTGCTCCAGCGGAGGCCAACGCTCTATCGTCTAGTTCAGTGGTTCTCAAATTTTTTTGTGCCATCGCCCTCTTACGGTACTCTGCTTATCATCATCGCCCCCTCGCCCTAATAAGCTTGTGTTCTAATAAACTTCATAAGAGTGAGCAGTGTTGCCAAATGTTCAAAGGTCTTCACGTTCGCAGACGTCCAATTTTCCGCCCAAAATCAAGTGAAGAGCAAAAAAAGATCTTACACGTTTCATGAGCTATTGCCCCTTTTTGCTTTTCGCCTCCCTGGTGTTTCTCTTTCGCCCCCATGATCTTGCCCACTTTGAGAAACACTGCTCTAGTCTACCTCTGGAGCAGTAGATTTGAGATTGGATTGCGATGACCGAGGGGTTAGAGCGCCCGCCTCTGAAGCTGTAGAATTCGGTTTGATTCCGAGTCGGGTCAAACCAATGACTTTGATATTGGTATATTCGCAGCTTCCGTGCTTGACGCTCTGCATTAAAGGGACAGTGTGGAGAACAAGTCGGCAAATTTACTTGTAGTGGCATTGGGAAAGGCACTTAGCGAGATTCCCTTATCTTAGAGTGGTAGATGGGTGCCCGGCAACTCCTAAGCGAGCTTCGTTATAGCGCTTTAATCGCTTTTTTGTGATAGGAGGATAAATATACAAGCAAACACAAACGCGTTTCACAACTTACCAGAGACAAACGCTCTATCCACTAATCTGCCTCTGGTAAGTTGTGAAATTTTCGCATCAAATGCAGCATTCATCGTAATTCACTGTCACACATCACTTTTTTCATTATTTTCTATTCAATGTACCGGTGTTTAGTGTATCGGTTAAGAGCAACCATTTGTTAGCTGAGAGACTGAGTTTTATTCCCGGTCGAGTCACGCTAAAGACTTCAGACTTGGTATTAGCAGTTTCCCACCAGGCTATCGGCACCAGCGGAAAGTTCGAAGTCGATGTGTCTTGTTTGTCTTTGTACGTCCACTAACAGCGTTCAATATTGATGTTTTGTAAAGTGCCGTCGTAACAGAATAGGCTACACACAGAAATGGCCACGATAAACTTTTCTGTACTAAAGCGATAACGATAACCGATAACTTCCAAAAAGCCCCGGCCTATATCTATGATCGATAAATCTCAATTTTTTTAAAGCGATATGGGTAATCGATGACTTATCGCAGATAAATTTTTCCGATAAATGTTGCGGTAAATTTTCAATGATTTTGACGAAGTTTTTTTTGCAAGTCACAATGCAAACATGTGTTTCTAGATTTTTCAAAAAAAGAAAGCAGTTTATGGACTCTGCCGTGGCATTAAGTAAAACAAAAAGAGATGTTTTTAAATTGCAACAGCACTTTAGGAACACAATGTGTTTTTTCTATAGCGCCAACTCACTAACTTTAATCACTGTGTGCGACTGCGCATTAAGAATCGTTTATCGCGATGATTTATCAGCAATAGCAAATATATTACAAAAGCGATATCGGTAATCGATAAATTCAAACTATTTTGAGCGATAACGATAATCGGTAATAAATTATCGCCGATAACTATCGCCGATGAATTATCTCGATATATGGCCATCTCTGGCTACACAATGAGTGCTTGAAGCACCCGCTGTGTCGTAGCTTCACCTTTACGATTAGTAGCGACGTTCCAGTGACAATGCAATTTCGGGATTTTAAAACAAAATCTCGTTTCCATCCTATTGGAATGAATTTGCCCAGGTTGACCCGGTGAGACTGAATCGCCTACAAACTTGCGTAAATCAACTTCACTCGTCCAAGCAGAGGTGGGGTTTTGCTCCTTCGCCAGATCGCGGTGTGGCGCATGTGAGCAAAACAAAAGATCACTTCATGTGTATGATTATTTCCAAGCACCCAGTACATCATGCCCTGCGAGAAATACCAGGTTTGTTGCTGCTGTAATGACGATACCTGGAGCTGACTAAGCTACATCTGTGCAAGTATCTGGTCTGGACGCTGCAACAACCTAGTGCAGTAAAAGGATGGACTTTCGGACGTAGGCCTCAGGTCTCTTTGCATTTGTTCCGAAGTAGATGTTCGGCCAGGGCCAGACGCCGACGTGTTCCGAAATTCTGACACCGATAATCGTGACGACTGCAGCAGTGCGGTTATATTCCTTTTGTAGAGCATTTTATGTAGTCAGATTGAATTACAAAGCGGTTCTGCTACTCGAGATATTTTTGTAGCTCGCTTTCGCTAAATCGTATCGTTACGTATCGGTAATGTTTAAGCGTTAAATCAGTGCCAGTCGTGACGTGTGTGGGGGCTCTAACTAAGCATCTTTTGATCCTCATTTAAGATGAAAAAGAGTTTGAGGGCTATCTCAGCAGTCGGCGCTTAAGATGGTATGCTTATTTAAGTTTGAGTTTTCGCAGCTGGTTCGATTCTGGTTGTGGATTACGTTCCTTGAACGATTCTAGTCAAAGCTAGTTCACTGCCTAGATTTCTAGAAATGGTTCGATTTCAAAAGAAACTTTTGACTCTAGCAAGTGTGGTTTGATTCTTTGTTTAATACGATGTAGCTTAACCGAATGTAAAACGAGCTTCACAAATTTTGGTGTTTTCCCGATTTATTAAGTACGATTACAAAAAAAAAAAGCACGAGACTAATCGATTTTGGCTTTGTTTTACATTTTTCGCTTTTTTTAGTCTTTTTTCATTAGACTTCTTCTTTTAAAGCGTTACTTTGCTTTATTTATCATATAAATTTACAAACAAATTTAGGTTGTCGCTTCTTCTCGGATTCTTTTTGCTGCTGCGCATATTTGCAAACAAAAGGTTTCATTCCTTCCCCCCTCGGTTGTTTTTCTTTCTTTTCTCCAACTTTTTTGCGAATGGTTGCATTTCTTTGTTGGCTTTTTGTTCTTATTCTTCTTCGGCCTTGTCTTCCCTTCGGTGCTTTGCTTCTTTTTCCGTGCGGTTTGTATAAACATTTAAATTTTTGAGATGAAGATTGGCGCTTTCCTTTCGATTTTGATCTCACCTTTGACTCGCTGCCTCTTCTTGAAGCCTTTTTGCGCTGCAGCTCTTGGCCATATTTACAAACAAACTTTTCTTTTTTGCCTTTGGATTGTGATCGCTTTGTACTCTTAGGTCGTCTACCTCTGCGGGCTCCTTGGCTTCTTCTTCTTCTTCCTGCTTTTCGACCTCTCTTTCCTTTGTCTTTCAAGTTGGCTAAATGATGAGCAAAGCGATTTGATCTGGAACGACTCTTCTTAGATTTAAAGGGATATTTGCTGTTTGACTGTGAGTGACGCCGCCGAACTTTTGATGCACTTTTTCCCAGTTTTCCTGTTGACATTGATCTTCTGGATCTCGATCTTCTTCCTTCCGATCTCGGTCTTCTTGATCGCGATCGCTTTCCTTCCGATCTCGGTTTTCTAGATCGCGATCGTTTTACTTCGGACATTGATCTTCTGGATCGCGATCTTCTTCCTTCCGATCTCGGTCTTCTTGATCGCGATCGCTTTCCTTTCGATCTCGGTTTTCTAGATCGCGATCGTTTTACTTCAGACGTTGATCTTCTGGATCGCGATCTTCTTCCTTCCGATCTCGGTCTTCTTGATCGCGATCGCTTTCCTTCCGATCTTGATTTTCTAGATCGCGATCGTTTTACTTCGGACATTGATCTTCTGGATCGCAATCGTTTTGCTCTTGGTTGTTCACTTTCACTGGCTCTTCGAGTTGATTTCGATCTTTGTTTCCGCGGCTTCCTGCCCCGGGAGCCTGCTGCAGCCTCTGACATAGACCTCTTTCGTTTTCTACGTTCCGTAGCATCCTGTTTGGCTCTACTTCTGGAGCGTGATGCTTTTTTACCTTCTCTAGGTGCCTTTTTTTTGGTTTTGATTTGCATCGTTTTGCCATTATCAGTCAGTTTAAAACGCATTTTCGGTATGGTATTACTTGGGTAGATAAAACCCAAGGTCATCATTCTTAAGAGAGCGCATTTAATCTTGGCTTTGGCATCACTTTCTGTCACGCAAAACTCGGTTCTAACTCGCTCTGTCAATTTTTCCAAGCTGATTCCTCCTTCTTCCGCGCACTCCAGAACTCTCTTGATCATCACTTCATATGGAAGACAATACGTACTCGTCCACGCTGCTGCGGAAGGGCGAGGCAAGGAATAACCTCGTAGATAATATCTTGCCATATTTTTGGTTAATTTTTTTTCAAACTAAACCCTAGTTTCTTAAAAATGAATAAAATGTCTTACTTCCCTAAAAGTATAGCTGGTTGTAGCAAAAAAACATCTTTGCTTTTTTATGGTTTTCCCTCCGTGGCTACTCTAATCAAATAATGGTCTTTGTAAGCAAACAATGGTAACTTTTGTGATGTCATTAAATTTCATAAAAAGCAATGGTATTTTTGTAACGTTAGTTAAATAAAGAAACATGCAACATTTATAACTAAATTCTAACGAGTATGATTCCTAGTAGCGCTTTATATATGATAAACTTCAGAGCATAACGGAGCAGAGGCAAGATTAGTTCTGAGAAAGATGGGGAGAACGATTCATATAGGGGCCTACATTAGCGTTTCGTTAAGACAGTGGTTTCCAATTCGTTTTAAAGTCCGCACTCCTACGGCAAGGAAAAATCCTTCCCGCACTCCTTGCGCAAATTGAATTGTAATAGGGTTACTATATTTTCACTGCGCAAAAGGAGGACAGGTTCTTTGAGGGTCATCACGTCCCAGATGTCCAATTTACCGCCCAAGTTAAGTCAAGCCCAATCTCAATTGAAGAGCAAAAAAAGGTCATCACGTCCATAGGCCGTAGTTTGAACTGAAACTTCCCAACAATTTTCGCGGGAGAATGATTTGACATCTTTTCACTGTTCATAATGCCGAAAAGGAGGACATTTGGGCTTTTTTTAGCGTCTTCGGAGGACAAACTATTGTTTGTTAAAAAGGAGGCCGTTTTGCAAACCTAAATTATAATCAACGACACCTTTCACCAGCGATAAAATTGGCTAGTTCTTCTCGCACCCCCAAATGGGAACCGCTGCGTCAAGATGTAGGCTACCAAGTGACTGCTTCAGCTAGGATAGGAGGTTGACATCGTAGAATTTGCGCATTACTACTCACAATTTTTTGTGCGCACTGCAACAATTGCTCATTGTATTTAGTATGCTACAGTAGCCTACTCACAGTTGTATTTATATCAATATTTTTCAGGATTGAATAAAGAAACACTTCAGAAGCATATATTGTTTTTACGTGGATAGCACAACAAATCCTTTCGGAAAATTGCTCTGTTCGATTTCTGTTGACGAGACATCATTTCGAGCAGGATCACTCAGATATTTCCATTCCACTATACATGATGAAATTGGCAGACCATTCTGTTCGTTTAAATGCACATGCTATCAATGTACTAATTTTTCTGGTTGTAGTTCCTGTAACACTGAAGTTTGTGGTATAAGAATGGTAGGCCTATGGCTTGACTTACTTTTTGTCGTTTGTTGACAGTTTGTCAGACTTGCAACATTATACTTGATGAATTAAACTTGCATTTTGTGACAATTTGCATTTTTTTTCAGTTACGATTTGCATTTTTTGACTTAGCAATTTAACCGCCGGTTTGCTCTGGTGTTAAGGACACCACTAACATTACGGCCCTGTGGGAGGTTTGAGGTTCCTTTACCGGGCCGGTCAAATCGGATACAGTGTAGCTAACGGTTCGACACCGCTGCGATGTTTCTTCGGAGCTGTGTTGCGCAGGCACTAAGCCGCGGAGATGGACCCCGCCACGCGTTACGCGCTTCGGCGTAATACTGCAAGTATAATAAAGATGTGATTATAACTTTGCAATTTTCCAACCACAATATTGTGATTGATTTTCGAAAATTTTGATTTGGCTTTGCCCAGTTGGCTCTTATTTTTCATTCATCTCAACATGATTTGATTGCTGCCCAGCTCAGTTCTAAAATTTGCTTATTCTTTAGGTAAGGTCAAGTATAGTGCCAACGTTTAGTGAACCAACTTTTCGCGATTTTCCCTTTTTTTCAATGCTTTTTTCCTCTTTTTTGCACTCGATTGGTGGCGTGACCTTTATCGCCTATATTTTAGGCTTCAGCCGATCTGATATGAAGGTAGGTTTCACAGCGCGGATTTTAAATGAGTGCACTCGGCTGGGTTATACGCCAGATGCGCTTTCTGGAAACAACCCTTGAAATTTATTCGGGCACCCAGCTTGCACCAACTGCTGTGCAATCTGATAGGATACGTTACACCCATGGCGACCTTAACACTTTAAAAGGTTTACATGCCTCCTATGCAGACAACCATTATTGTGCTTAGGTGATTATAAGCTGGTTTGGATTGATATGCTTTTACTCTCATCGGTTCGCATATTTATGGACAAGTTTCTTGAAAATGATAGGGCTCGTATGAGACAATGATAAATGGAAAAATTGAACTTAAAACTGGCACCAGTCGCTACGTTCTGTACTCCGTAGTAGCTATGATTCAGGTGGCCGAGTGTTAAGATTATCAGCTCAGATGGCCTATAGTCTAGTGCAGGGGTGTCCAACCTTTTTGGCCAAAGGGCCACATGCAATTTACGAATGATTGCTCGGGCCACCGGAGTGTTTACTGCTAAGATGCTACAAAAAACTCTAATCTTAGAAATGTGTAATTTTACAATTATAAGAACAATAAACGTACCAACAGCAAATTCAACAAAGTTTTTGCTACGCGTTGACATTTTAACGTCAAGTTTGGCACTGTTTTTTTCTAACAAGCTTAGCAATATTTGGCAAGATCGAACGATTTTCTTCTCGACTAAATCGGTTTCCGACCAAAAAATTCGAGATTTTCACGTGTCGGACAGAGGTGCACCCAGGATTTGGCAAAGGAGGAGACACAACCGAGGGTGTGGGGGCGAAGCAGGCGAAGAGGGTCGGTTTTCACATAAAAAAACACTCATTTTAGCACACGTTTTTAACGAAAAAGGGCATGCAGTGAGTGCAGTTATTCGTGACAATACAAAAATATTTTCGCATCTTACGGTATGTCTAAAAGCAGAAGCATGGCCAAAATAAGTGAAAAGAGGCTGCAACCATTATCAGTTTGAGAAATTATAGACTGAAAGTTAGGTTTTAGCACCTTATTACAAAGCCAAAGGGGGGGGGGGGCATGGCACCGTGCTCCCCCTGCGTGCGCCTATGGTATAAATTCGGATCGCGACCAAATCAAAATCAAATCTTCGTTATATTCGTGGTATTACGCCGAAGCGTGGGACGAATCGCCGGACCCATCTCCGCGGCTCAGCGCCTGGGCTACACAGCTCCGAAGAAACGTCGTAGCGGTGGCGAGCCGTTGGCAACACTGAGCCGATTTGACCGAGCCAGGATTTGAACCCTAGATCTCCCGCTCCGATAGCATGTGCGCTAAGCAGTTGAGCTAACGGCCGGTCCAACCGAGTTTATTACTGACTACTTTTGAAGCACGAACATGATTGTGTGGAAAGGATGTGAACGTAGCAATATCGAAAACGTGATGCGAAACAACTGCCAATGTGATGCAATAAAATTAACTTACAAGAAAGCAAACATGAAACGACAATTTCTCGGAATGTAAGCTCTTAGCTCACCATAAATTACGTAGCAATTAAGTTAATAATGTTGGTAATTTCGGAAAAGTCCCGCGGGCCACGGGTTGGACACCCCTGGTCTAGTGGTTAGAGCGTCCCCCTCGGGAGCTGTAGACTAGGGTTTGATTCCGAGTCGGGTCAAACCAATGACTTTAACATTGGTATTCACAGCTTCCCTGCTTGACGTTCATCATGAAAGGGACAGTGTGGAGAATAAGCCGGCAAGTTTACTTGTTGTGCCGTTGGGAAAGGCACTTAGAGGGATTCCCCCATCTTGGTTAGGTAAGCAGATGGCCGGCAACTCTAAAGCGAGCTCGTATAGCGCATTGATCGCTTTCTCGTGATAGAAGGACAGGCTAAATATGCAACGAAACAAAAAAATATGGTCCGTATGAGCCATGTGCTGAATGTGAAGTTGGACTTATCTCAGCCGAAGACAAAACTACGAAGGAAAAATACTCTACAAAAATACAACCATTTCGAAATATGCTGCTGGTCTCGGTTTTGTAAAAAGTTACTACTTAAAAGCCATTGAGCCAATAAGCAATTATGCATGCAAGGTTTAACCATCTCGGCAAATGAAAATCAAAATTTCTTTAGTAGGTTGAGTAAATTGGGTCAAGGAGTCAAACCGTTTGATTTTCCCGGTTAAGATTCAGAATCAATGGCGGTTTCAAATTCCAGTTCAGTTTCGGTTAGGATTCAGGTTTCTTGAAACGTTTTGGGATAGGTTCACAGCAGTATCATCAAGAAAAATATTAAAAAATGGTAGGCTATAATAAATTATATTGGCAGGTTAGCTCAGTTTTCAAACACAACGCTGTTGGTGCGAGAGGTTTGGGGTTCGATTCCTGGGCCGGTCAAATTGGACACAGTGTCATCAGCTGCTTGCCACTGCCGCGACACATCTTCGGAGTTGAGTCGCACAGGGGCTAAGCCGCAGAGATGGGTCTCGCGACTCGTTACACGCTTCGGCGTAATACCGCAAGTGTAGGCCTAATGAAGATTTGATTTTTTTTAATACAATATATTATAGCAACACAATTTTTATAGCTGGAAAAAATTTTGAATGATGACGACGAGAATAAAACGCAAATTAAAATAAGGAATATTTTTATAAATTTTGAAATGTAAAACACTTCTTCAACACACATCGATTAGCAATTTTTGAGTATAGGACAAAAAGTGACTCGTGTGACTTCGCGACGTCAATAGATTCGGTAAAAATAGCGTAAAACCACTTTATACAACTTGAATTCAATTCGATTCCTCGGTTTTGGGTCTTTTTCTATTGAAAACGACCCAAGATTGGTCGGCAGCGTGGTCGAGTGGTTCGGAGCGTCATTTTTGCGACGGTCATGATTGCAAGGTTGATGGTTCAACTCTCACCCAAGCCTCGTCGTTGTGTCCTTGGATAAGATGCTTCACCACAGTTATCTCTGCTTGGTGAAACTAGAATCTAACAAACAGCAAATTGAAGAAGTCAGAAGCAAAATTCAAGCGGAAAACTCGGAAACAAGGGCACTTTCTCAGCGAGTCTGGATTCGTCCTATGCACAGCGCCGCCATCGCTTTCTCGTGACGGGAGGATAAAAGTAAAGAAATCAAAAACCTAAAACATAGCCATCGATCGTAATAATGACAGCATGTATGACAAAACAATGCATTTTAACGACTACGACAAACCCATGTTATCAGCCAAAGCAACATGAGAGTACCTACGGTATGGTGTACTGTAAGTTTAAGCCTATACAAAAACCTAAAAAAAAATGAGAAGAAAGAAGCAAATTCCTGCCACTCCTGTATCCCCCAGGAGTAGAATGACGGCACCTAAATGTGAAAAGTTTTTAACACGGGTTCTCGCCCGTTCAAGCAACAAAAAAAAGCCAGGATTGTCTAGCAGTCAGATGCTATTTGCTATGAAAAGTATGTACGGATTTGGAGGCAAAAATGTAAGGACCGAACTCAAAAAAGTGCTTCAAAAAATGACCCGTAAAAAGCAAGTTGTTCTTGATACAACTAGAAGTCCGGTTCGATATGTTTTGATGAATCAAAAAGCACCAATAAACAGAGGAAGCAGAAGAGATAGAAAAATATGGTTTAAAGAGTCTGCAACTGTGAATCCTAAATTTAACAGAAGAGGAAAGAAAAAATCAAGACGACCAGTGTATCGGCAATACGCAACAGCAAGAAAATCAGTAAATAAATATCTTTTGCACAGAGTTTCTGAAAAAAAGCATTGCAAATTAAGAAGTTTGAAGCCACGTTCAGGAAAACCGAATAAACGCAACAAAAAACTGGGCAGAAATCAAAAAATAAGCTACAAAAGATCAGCAGTGAGAAATCGCAAAGCGCATTCAACAAAAAGTATTGCAGAGAAAAAAACAAGAGGAAAATCAAAACCTGATTCGCGTAAAGATTACAGCGTTACAAAAGTAATGATGAGCAAAAGGTTCTTAAATTATCTTTATGCAGCAGTGCGAAGCAAAAAACGACGGCAAAAAAGAGCACCAAGACGCAAAAAACACAGACGACGAAGAACGAAAAAGTGTATAACCAACCGCTGCAAGGTCAAAGCTTGGAATCATGCAAATACGAAAAGAAGAAGGCGAAGGCAAAAAAATATTGCGAAAAGAGGATCATACAAAAACAGCCTTTAATATTGTCCCATTACTATATTATTGCTTATTGTTAACTTATTGGTAACGTTATATGGATAATACTTGGATAATAAAACCTAAAAAAGATAGCGTGATGTGGCTGCTTGTAAAAGTAAGAGCTTTTCACATTAAAATCACTTTCCCCCAATAACATTATTGCAAGAAGAATTTTGTTGTAATTTTCAATGTAGGTCAGAGGTGGGGAACCCGCGGGCCACATGCAGCCCGCTTAAATTTTAAATGTGGCCCGCGTGTATAGGCCTATATGGCTCATGTAATGTTGGGCTTACCATACGTCCTCTTTTTTAACATAAAATAATTTGCCCTTGAAGGACGCTAAAAAATGCTCAAATGTCCTCCATTTCGGCATATTGAAAGCTCAAACTACGGCCTGCGGACGTGATGACCTTTTTTTTGCTCTTCACGAAATTTTCAGAGGAACTTTTTTTGGCTCTTTACCCATCAAACGTAAATGTGGCCCGCTGAAAATATCATGCGTGCAATGTGGCCCGCTATGCCTTGAAGGTTCCCCACCCCTGATGTAGGTGATGCTCAATAAATTGGTTTCAGTGGGTGGAGTCGAGGAAACAAAGCAGGACCGGCGCCTAGGGGGAGGGGCTGGCCCCCCTCCAATCGACAAGCTCACTCTTTTGAAAACAGTGGCTTTTGTGCATAATTTCAAACTTTGGCCCCCCTAATAAACGCTTCGCCCCCCTAAGTCAAATGCTTTGGCGCCGGCTCTGAGACAGAGCTCAAGCCACCCCACCAAAATACATTAAATCAGATTGCCGAGTGGTAAAGGCATCCGCTTTTCGAGCTTTCCTGCTTGACGCTCGGCATTAAAGGGACAGTGTGGAGAACAAGCCGGCAAGTTTACTTGTTGAGACGTTGGAAAAGGGACTTCGCGGGATTCCCCGATCTTGATGTGCAGGACAGACGGCTGGAAACTCCTAAGCGAGCTCGTTACAGCGCTTTGATCGCTTTATCGTGCTATGAGGTTAAATATGCAAGTAAATACAAATACTATAGCCTGTTTTACCGTTTTCGGTTCTTTATGAGGTTATTTTATGTTTTGGTGATTTTATTTTATAATACAAGCTCCAGCAATTGACAGTTATCGAGCACTCGATCTGCCACAGGAAGTAAGCCTTGCTTTAACCTGTTTACTCATACATATCAATACATTTTCTAGACGCACAAGACTACATTTCGATTTTAGCCCTCAACCCTAAACAAATTTCAGACCCGCTCCTTTCATGGATAAAAATCGTTGATAACGAAACCAACCTTTTTACTCAATCGTTTATTTGCTTAAATTAACTCAAATTAAATAGTCCAGTCCGACTTCAAAACTTTTGCAGTTGCAAATCTGCATAACCATAGCTGGGCACAGCTAACGCAAAAATTAGCTCCGCTAACAGCTATAGTCCGATAATCAAAAAGATTAGCTTCGCTAACGCTAATCCGATAACACGAATTTTTCGTTAGCGGAAGCTAACGCTAGTCCGCTTGTTAATCATAAGATTATAATTTGTGACAGAAACAACGAAAAATCAACTTTGTAACTTGTAGCAATCATTTTAATATCACGTTTTTCAGTTGATCAGCCAAATCCTAACAATATCGTATCAACGCAATTTCCAAAAGTTTATTTAATAGCACGGTATATTATCAAGGTTTTGTACACACGCTGAAAGAACTTACAGCAGTGAAATAAACTCGACTGACTATGTCTGACTATCGCGCTTTTGCGAAATGCAAGGTTGATAGACCGGCAGCTGAGAGGGGTTAGCATACCTTTTCTAGGTATCAATAACCAAGAATATTGCGACCTATTACCGTACGTCAAAACCCATCGGTGAAAAGTGATTTCTGCCGGGCCAGATTGAATGCATTTGGCCGTAATAATGGGGGCCCAGAGACCCCTTAACAAACGCTAGCATGCTTTTTCTAGGTACCACATGAAACCTAGTGGAAACGAAAGCTTACATTGACCAGATCACGAAATGGTATGTGACAGAAATTTCTTCGGCGGCTTTACCCCCGACAGAAGCCCCCAAAGTTTGAGTGATGACGTCACGAAGGTATGCTAGCGTACCTTTTCTAGGTACCACATGAAACTCAGCGTAAACGAAAGCTTACATTGCAATGGTATGTGACAGAAACTACTATAATTCGAACTTTGGGGGGCTTTTGTCGGCAGTAAAGCAGCCGAAAAAATTTCTGTCACATACCATTTTGTAATCAGTGCAATGTAAGTTTCGTTTGCATAAGTTTCACGTGGTACCTATATAGAAAAGGTACGCTAGCATACCTTTGTGACGTCATCACTCAAATTCTGGGGGCTTCTGTCGGGGGTAAAGGAGCCGAAAAAATTTCTGTCGCATACCATTTCGTGATCTGGTCGATGTAAGCTTTCAATTTCACTAGGTTTCATGTGGTACCTAGAAAAAGCGTGCAAGCGTTTTTTTGGGGGGAGGTGGTTTGTCAAACGCATTCAATCATTACGGCAAACGCATTCAATCTGACCCGGCAGAAATCACTTTTCGCCGATAGTTTTTGACGTAGTAGGTCGCAATATACTTATTTATTGGCGCCTAGAAAAGGTATGCTAACCCCTCTCAGCTGCCGGTCTATGACCTCTTGGCTCCTACATGTCGAAACAATGATTGTGCAAGCTCAGCATTATGATGTCATAGACGGAGTTATTATTGCTTGATCTAAGCGCCGAGCTAGAAGAGTACCGGTAGATATTTCTCTGGCACAAAAAAAAAACGGGAAATTATGGCAACTTAAAGGCTTTTCTTTACTAAAACCGCGGTAGCAACTATTCTTATTCTAGCGGATTGGCTGAAAAAATTAGCTTCGATAACCAGTCCGCTAACACTTTCGAACGTTAGCTGAACAGCTAATCCGCTAGTGAAAAAATTAGTTTCGCTGATTAGAGGATTAGCGATTTGTGCCCACCTATGTGCAAAACATTTGCAGTTTCATAGTTGCAAACTTTTGCCGTTGCATATCTGCAAAAGCGTGGTGAAGTCATAAATTGGCGTTCGTTGTTTCTACAGGCAAAAAAACTTGCAATACAGTCATTAGCAAAAGTTTAAGACCAGTTATCAGAAATTATGTATTTTTGCTGTCTATCCTCTCCAGAATACAAATTACTGCCACTGCTGGTATATTTTGCTCGTAAATTTAGTATAACACATTGTGAATGCTCAAATTACAAATTGTAAAACAGTAACACGCAATTTTAGTACTTTGTGTGTCCTCCTTTGTTCTTTATCACCGCCTGGATTCGTTTTGGCATACTGCATATCAGTTTCTCACAATAGTCTCTTGAAATTTCTTTGACCCATACCTCTTTTATAGCATGGTTTAATGCTCCAGCACTTGAAGGTTGTTTTTCTGCAACCTTGTTTTTGAGTATTTCCCAAAGATTCTCGATTGGGTTTAAATCTGGGCTGTTTCCAGGCCAGCCCAGTGTTGCCACATTTTTTTCTGAAAGGAATTGTTTCACAATCTTCGAGCGATGACACGGAGCACCGTCGTGCATGAAAACTGTGCACTGATGAATATTCATATGCATTTCAAGTTTTTCTTTTAGCAAATCCACATACCTGGAACCGTTCATTGTACTTCCTGGGGGCAAAAAATACAATCCAGCAGTACCAGACCTGGAAAATGCCCCCCAGACCATTTGACTCGGTGGGTGTTTCATTGTTGAAACTGTGTATCTTTCCTCAAACCTTTTACCCACAGGCCTTCTAACGTTCTTTTTTCTCACCACAAACTGCTGTAGAGTACACTCATCGGAAAACATGATCTTAGACCAGTCTTCAGATGTCCATGCTGCATGTTCTTTTGCAAATGCCAGACGCTTTGATTTCATAAGAGGAGTGAGCCTGGGTTTGCGAGCTGGCTTATATGATTTAAGACCAAAGTTAAACCTCAAACGCCGAGAAACTGTGGTGATGTGAACGTCCGTCCCTTTCCCAAGCAGCGCAGCACGAATTTTCTTCAAAGAACTTGTTGGGGAACGTACAGCAATTCGCTTTATTGTCAGATCATCTCTAGGGGATGTTTTTTTGGGTCTCCCACTTCTCTTCAAGTCTTTGTAACTCCCGTAATTATTGAAATTTTTAAGGGCTGTGTGCACAGCAGTCTTGCTGCACTGCATCTTCGCACTGATTTCTCGTTCAGAGTAGTCTTCTTCACTTAAAACCACAATTTGGGCTCTTTTAGTCTCGGAAAGAGAAGATTTTTTGCCCATTTTCAAGAACTGAAACAGCAGCTAGTACACAACTGATTACGCTGTAAAACCAATCGAAATGAAGTAAAATAGGTTCTTCGTGAAAACAACCCATGTGTTGGTGATGGACAGATGGCTGATGCAATTTCATTAGGATATTGCGTCATATAAAACTGCACAATGCGATAATAATGATAAAATCTACAAATACCTTAAATCTGAAAGACTGGTCTTAAACTTTTGCTAATGACTGTAGTTCGGTGAAAAAATTGCTTATACCGGAACTCAAAAATTTAAATTTGTTTGAAAAATGTTCGAAGACTCATTCAAACCTAGTAAGTTGACTTAAGTTTATTGGAAGTTGGCCAACCAGGTTTATTGAACTAAGAGTAGCTTACTGTACGAAGGCTCAGTTCTACCAAAGCGTGCCCATCCGGGATAAGCCCTCCAACACGGAATTATTTACTACTGTAAAAACCTATTGAATATAATGTAGTCCCTGCTATATTTCTCCTCGCTAGGATAGTGAATACCTTCCATAATGTCGGCAAAGTGACCGTCGTGAAAACGACGGCGATGATCATGATCGCTAGCTTGAAGGTTCAACTCCCAGCCTAGCCCTGTTGTTGTGTCATTGGATCACATATTTTACGATGACTATCCAGCTTGGTGGAATCTAATAAGTAGCAAACTGGAGAAGTCACAAGTAAAACTCAACCGGAAAACATGGAATCAAAGGCAACTTCTAAGCGAGTCTGGATTCGTCCAACGTAGATTCTCGTAACAGGAGGATAAAAGTGAACAAATCAATTAACCAAACATCCGATTAATCAGTTTGGCGACGTACAATCTTTGTTACTGTAGTTCTTTAATAATTTATGTAGCAACGCTCTTTAGCAATGCTGAGGCACGACCCCTATCAATTTATTAAAATACAAGCAGACAGCTCGAAAAACGGTTGGCGCAACAACACGAGCTGCTTTGTCCATGCCCATAAATTATTACAAGTCACTAAAATCATGATTATATGTCCATTGCCTGATTTTGCCAGAGAAATTTTGATCATTCTTGCTCTCCAAATTCCTTACATACCAAAAATATTGGTCTAGTTCAGTGGTTCTCAACTATATAAAATGCCCAGCGCCTTCAAAATATGTTAATACCTTCTCGCACCTCTCAGCCTACCGTTCATTGTACAATGTGAATAATATACGCTATTCAAAAATAAAGTTGAAAGTGATCGAAAAATTTTGATTAGAAAATTTTTTATGACATACAGTAGACCAGACCACCGTGTGAAGAAAAATGAAATTTATGGAGACAAAAAAATCTAATGAAACCTGCTCATTCGCACTCCCTGAAATGCTGCAACGAGAACACCTGGTTGCGAAACCATGATTTAGACCTGGGGTGGCCAACCAGTCAGATGCGAAGAGCCACATTTTTTTCTGTTTTTTAGCAAAGAGCCGTATCATACATAAGGGATATAAAATGATCGCATTAGCATTACCATACCTCTTAATATACATACTTTTGCTTAGCTAGATTAGTAGTGTACTGGCCGGTTAGCTCAGTTGGTAACGACATCGCTATTGGTGCGAGCGGTCTGGAATTAGTTGCCTGGGCCGGTCAAAGCGGGCACAATGTCGCCACCGCTGCGATGTTTGTTCGTATTAATAAATAACTGAGGTTATTTTCAAATTATATTGAACGGAAAATTCAACAGTAATTGAGGGAGACTGCGAAGTGAGCTTGCGCTCTTCGAGTCAACAGCCACCCGTGAAATATGTCAAATGCGATCGGCTCCAGCCGCAAATCGAACCCGTCACGTTGGATCTGTCACCTGCGCGCGGTACCGCTAGGCCATGTCGCTGACTGTATTCAAAGCTGTGTTGCCCGCAGTCCGTAAGTTATACGGACTTTAGTGTTGCTCCGGCGCAAAGCCGAGAGGACAACAGGTCACATGGCCGAATGGTAAGAGCGTCCGCCTCGGAAGCTGGAGACTCGAGTTTGATACCGAGTCGGGTAAAACCAATGACTTTGAAATTGGGATTCACAGCGTCCTTGATTGACGCTTAGTATAAAAGGGACAGCGTGAAGAACAAGCCGTCAAGTTCACTTGTTGTGCCGTTGGGAAAATCACTTGGTGGGATTCCCCTTTCATGGCGTGGTAGACAGATGGCCGGCAACTCCCAAGTGAGTTCGTTATGGCGTTTTAATCGCTTTCTCGCGATCGGAGGATAAATAATAAATATGCAACAACATACTTCACTGATAGACGGCCCCCGCCACTCGTTAACGCCTCGTTGTAATTCTCTTTACAAAGTGAATGCAACTTATGCGTTGCCAAACGCAACATGATTACAGAACGAGGATCCTGATAGAAGAAACACAGCATGTGAAAAAGAGCCGCATGAAATTGGGCAAAGAGCCGCAAGTCGGCCACCTCTGATTTAGACATTAGCAAACAAACCTAACTCTGGTAGACTCAACACAAAAGGCACTACCAACACTCGAAGTTGTGATAAGGCAAATTTTAATTACAAATTTACGTCATCACTGTATAGCGAGCAAGCTCGTTACCATAGCAACACAAAGAACGGAAAAAAATTAGCGGTATTTGAAAGAGAAACGAGTTAAGTAAGTGTCAATGCTGCTAAAAGACAAAAATAAAAAACAGAAAAAAATAACACCATCACGCAAAGCTTTACGCTGGAGCCAAAATTACTTAGATTTTTCTCCACTATTGCTTACTGAGCGGTAATAATCAAGAGAAGACGTTACAACAGGGAAATAACCTACAAAACGAAACGTCATCATCGGTGAAACGTTGTGGAAATTTACACTTCATTTAATTTGGCAAAAAGGTCATTACAATTGAAAATAAGGACCTCATCAGGGTATTACGTCACAATGCTAAAAATGCGTAATGATGACGTCACTGTATTATCTTCAACAAAAAATTAAAAAAGTGCATAACGCGTGCGCTTCAAGGCGTTTAATTATAATTGTAAAATTGCATTTCGAAAAATTAATTGAAACTAAAAACAAAATCGTCAGATAAATTTAATTACACAATTAATCACTAGCCTTATTTCTGCCCCTTTCAAAATCTCTCTGACGTATTGGTCGAATTAAGCGGTAACATTATCGGAAAATACGAAAATCATAATTAAGAATTTAAAACTTTCTATAGCAGCAAAAGGCAACAAAATTTAAAAAATAACACACTTTTTTCGTTTTAATTTCAATCAAATGAAAGCCAATAAAATTAGAGCTTACATTAGCAAAGCAACAAAATACTAGACGCTTCTTCATTACAATTTAATGCTAAATTTTTTCTAAATTTGCACCTGATTTGATGGCATGGCGTTACAGTGAGCGGTGTGACTGTAAATGACTAAAAGTGACCAATTTAGGCAATTTCTTCTTTAAACTTATGGATTTAAGTAATTCTTCGTAAGACTTAAATTATATTCAAGGGAAAGTGACTAGAAAAATGAGAACATGATTAAATAACTTATACAGTGGCATAGAAATGTCCATCAAAAATGCAGAATTGTTTCTTTGGTCAGGCAATCAAAAAAAACTTTGAAAATAAACACCGCGGATTAAAACTGTGAGCGGAAAAACGGATTTTCTTACGTGAAATAGTAGCTCCAATCCACAACTTTTGTTTACGAGAAGCTAATGTACGCGAAAAATCATTTTCAACAAATCCGCTGCAGCGTGTTTGAGAGTCAAGTGATGCGTAAAGAAACTATAAGTACAAAAATTTTACGGTGGAACGGCAACAGTGATGTGGTGTAGGGGATAGTACGATGGACTGCCACTCATAGGGGGGAGGGGTTCTACGCTCTCCTAGGCTTTGATTTTTTTATCAGCTTACCATACTGTAGCGATTTTGTTGAAAATAATTTTTCGCGTATTTAGCTTTTCGTCTCCTGTTTTAATCGCAAAGGAAAAATGAAATTGGAACAAGTTTTATTTAGTGACGTATCATCAGGTTTACGTCATTTAGAAACCAGTGGAGCGACGCGTCACGTGTCTTAGGTTTTCGGGTGGAGGTGACATAGGAGTCTCATCAGCGGGCTCTCTAGCGCCATTTTGATGCAAAAATGACGTTCGTACAGCGGCACAATCTTGCGCGAGTGATGACGTCATAGATGTCATTGATGACGCCATTCGAAGACGTGGGTGTCGGGCTTCTGAAAGAAAATGCACGTTCAAGGCAATGAGTTCATCTGCGCTAATGCATGCAAATTAACTAATACCGCAGCAAGCCCATGAAAATCAATGAGATCGTTATAAATTATGTTACCATGGGCAAGATTAATCTATAAAAGCTATTGGTGACGTCACTATGATGTAGAGTGTATCCCACATACTAACTATGGCAATTTCTTTTTCATTAGAATCATTTTCAGGTACAACTTCTCAACTGAATTACTAACATGCTCTAACTTTCCAAATCATCCAAATCCAAATTCTATTAACGTAATCAAATTGCTCCACGTCATCCCATTCACCAACTAATTTCAAACAATTTGCACTTGATTGAAGTTTTCATAACCCACATGCAATGAATCACCCCTACAGATGCAATCTTAGGTCTTAACCCAATATCAAAATTTTTCAATCTAAAGCAACAAATTTCCAATTCTCAGGGCGATAAAATATAATGCACACCAGTACAATTTATCATCCACTAATTAATGTCAATTACTTGAGCAAGCGACATTCCAAATCACAAACCTTGCTCCACCGCTTCATCATAAGGAGGAGGACAAGAGGAATCTTCGTTCTAAAAGTGGACATCAAGAACACTTATTAAAGTGTGATAGCAAATGCTTTACGTCAACGAAAAACTATGTGGCTTAATTTTTTTCGATAAACAGATTAGGCCGAGCTTTCAAGCTAGTTGCAAAAAAGACCCACATTTCTTGGCTGTCCGTTTCACCAGTCAGTCAGTGGTCATGCCCGCAAACACTACTTGCGCACTATTTCTCATCAATGGGTTCATCTTAAGCCTGGTCTAATGGCTTTGTCTCATGCGGCAATTTCTCTACCTACCTGTTGGGCTTGGATTTTTTCTCGAAGTTTTTCGTTTTCTTCTCTCAAACGTCTTCTCTCATTTTCATCTTCTTCAGTAACATGCTGAAAAGTTGTAATTATTAAGCCAAAACCTCAAAAACATAACTAACGAACATTACGTAAAAACGATTATGTCTTTTTCAGCAGCGGCACTGCGGCAAAATATTTGCCTAAAAATCTATAGCCGTAGCTGTGCAGCAACTCAGAAAAATTTTAAGCCTGCGTTTGATTTGTAGCAGAAGCGCTGGGTATATAATACGACGTAGAAAAACAGAAAAAATTCAAGAAATGACAGCTTGGAGAGTGCTGCTAAAAAATCACCACGGCTGCAACAGTTTTCTACGCTGAGAGCTGTGGAGCCTGGGTGCTAAGTCCAAGAAACCTAAAATTTGAGATTCACGGTTCAGCGTCAAAGCAACAATCAAAACTTCATTACAGTAGCGGTATTACACTGAAGCGTGTAACGACTAACGAGTGGCGGACCCATCTCCTCGGCGCAGCGCCGGGGCAACACAGCTCTAAAAAAACTTGGCAACGGTGGTGAGTCATTGTTGGAAAACCTGTGTCCAAGGCCTTGAACTCCATACCTTCGGCGCCGATAGCGAATCCTTAAAACTAGGCCATGCAACCGATCAACATGTGAAAAGTAAACTTAACTTACCAGTACGACAAATAAACTTACCATTAGCTGGGTTAATTGAGTTTGCAAAGACATGATCATTTCCATCAGTTTACTCACTGGCACGTCACCAGCGGGGGCGCAGATTTCGATACCGGAAAGCGGACGAGATTTTGAGTGATTACTGAGAGCATCGTCACTGTGTTCCACATTTCGAGAGTTCTCCCCAGCCATATAACTTGATTTGGTATTAGGCGACAAATTATCGGCCTGCTCAATATGAAACGAAACTTTGTCGGTTTCTTCAACCGTTGGCGTCAAATTGTCGGTTGGTTCAACGTTTGACGATGCATCGTCGGTTTGTGGAATGTTGGGCGTTGAAACGTCGGCAGGTTCGAAGTCTGATGAGTCATTTTGTGGTACTTCAGGCGATGAATCGACGGCTTGATTGATTGTCGGTGACGATATATCGGCTTGGTCGGTTGATTCCGGCGCAACATCACAGCTGTCGATTGAAGCACTGTCAGGATTGGAAAGTTCATTAGGTGCGAGGACAAACTCGTCATTATTAGCCGATTCAGCGTCGGGGGTAAAAACTTGTTCCCCTTCCCCACCTTCAAACCCAGATTGGGGGTCAATGGGGTCTAGATCCATGGCAGACGAAGCAGAAGCGGTGGTTGAGGAGCGTATTACTGGATGGGAGACGGGGGCCGCCCATTTTTCCGAAGTAGCAGAACTGGCATCAGCTTGATAGTTGCTGCCTAGCATTTCGACAGACAATTGATTAAAACTTGGAACGTCGACTTGGGACTGGTTTCGCGATTTTACAAACGTATTTTCGGGAGTGGCTGATTCGTTCAACAATCCCTGAAGTTTGTCGACTAAAAAAAATATATCAATAATAATATACTGTAATAGATATCCACATTAAGTGTGTTAACATAGTTACTTGTGCAAAGCGTCATTTTGGCCACTAAATTCGAAAATATGCTTCCATGTTGCAAAACGTTTAGACCCAAAACAACATATTTAACACTAGATGATGGTGATGTGTTACATCAATACTACCAGCAAATGGCAAAATTTGCCCATTAGGCCAAAACTGCCAAGTCTTTAAAATTAAGCATTTGGAATAGAACATAAAAACTTACCGCAAAGTATTGAGTGTTTGATCAAAATGCTCGGGTCTGGTTCACAATCAGCCGCGGACATATCCAACATTTGTTCGAGTTCATGCTCGTCCAATCCCGAAAGGCGAGCCAATAATTTGAACTTGAGAGAAAGTGCTCGACTTATTTCCTGCAAAAATCAAAAAACCTGAACAGTACTGAAACTGCTGATGATGGTTGGGTCGTATTTCGAAGCGTCGACAAAACTTAAAAGTTTTGGCGCACGGCCAACGGAAGTTTCACAACTTTGAGCGAAAAACCAGACCAATTTACCTTGTACGTTATGCTTCAGAGTTAAGAGACTCTGATTAAATATTTACTAAAAAATTCATCTTTTTAATACAAATTGCACGAACAGGACTTTAATGAGGGTAAGATACGGCCAGCAAACCTTTTTCTTGAATCACTTCAATTACCTGATCTTTTCCTTTGATTTTTGATATCAAATTATCTCTGTCAGCATTGATTGGCGAGCTAGTGGCCAACTCCCGAGAAGGATATTCACTTGCACTTGGAATTACCTGCAAATACGAACAGCTTACTTAAAAACTATGCAAGATTCCTCAGCCGGTAAGATCAAGCGACTAAAACCAGTGACGTGGTTGCATTTCCGCGTTGCCATCGCACAAGCAACTTTCAGTTAATACCGAGCTGTCTAAACGTTAAAGTTCAGAAACTAATTGAATTTGCAACAAACAATTTAATGTTTTGACCTCAAGAGTCTCGTCCGCCTTGCTAGGCACAGCTAACCCAGGATAGACTCATTCCACACTGTAAAGACTCTGTTACATTACTCATCACAAACATTTCAACTTCATTTCTTTTCTAGGTTGTTTCCTCCCTTTAGCAGGCGACCAGTTACAAACAACGATGTCCAGTGAAAAAACTTATATCTTCTAACCGACAGCTAAGTTACCGGTAGCCTAGCTAAGTACATCACAAAAAAACTCACAGGACAACCCACATTATTCCTATTCTTCTGACAAGAGAAAGCAATAAAGGAACCGTGATGCGAAAGACTAGCCGGAGCGCTGTAGTGGTTTTGCAACGGACAATTAATTGCAACAGTTCCATCAGCTAAGACGGAGTGTTTTCTTTCTTAAATTTGTTGCTAGTTAAGAATGGCCAAGCAGTGACAATCACCGCAAAGCAAGTTACTCAAGGATGCTTAAAGTCGAGTTAAGTTTAGGTAGAAGTTGAATCACAACCCTGCGATCTTTGTATAAAAAAACATAACTCACGGGCATTGATTGTGAGTGGTTTTCTTCGCCTCGGCCAACAAGTTTACCAGCAGGTCTAAAAAAAAAAAAAAATTAGACAAAACGGTCAAGATGGCGAATTTGACCAACTCACTCTTGCACCATTGAAGATACACCAGAAAATGCTGCTCTTCGAGAGGAAGCAACCGTAACACTTTCCTGCAAAAAACATAAGCCTTATAACCAATTTTTCAAATTTACCGATAGAGCTGTACTATGTATTCAACTTAAAATCTTACGGGTGTATTGCTAAAAAAATGACGAAAAATCGCCCAAAACAGGCCTAGAATATTAAAACAACATTAATTCTTTCATTAAAAGACAACCCAGCAATTTCTATATACATAACTTGTTAGCTTTCGAGTCAATTGTATTGGAGATAGCTGATTTGCAATCTTACCTTTTTCCTCGAGGTCTCTGTAATCACTTTCATCCACGATTTCATTTCTGACGATGAAGTAGCGACTAATTCGTACATTTGAGGACCAAAAATATCGGAAGTAGGCATTACAAAAAACGCTCTTTTGTCTAAACATTTTGATGTTCTTAAGTTATTTCAAAAACTCAAATCAAATGGCTGATGCACAGTTGACACAACATTTCAGAAATTGGTAGTAAAATTACTCCCAAAGCCTCATTAAATTAAACTTTACAAGTTTGGATAGCTCAAAAAGTGGTAGGTACTTTACTCAAAACCCTTGTGAAGCCACATAAAATTTTATACCTGTTGCAACATTGCGGACAATGACTTTTCCATCCATACGGATAAACGGAGCGTGTGTTCCAACGGATTTATCCGCTTGGGAACCTTGGCATTTCAAAATGTATCTTTCATCCTGCTTTTGTACCAGAACCAACACCTCATCATATAAAATGCAATAAAGAGCTAAAAAATACGAACATTACTATAGCAATAAGTTCATTTACATGGCACATTTTAAATTGCCAGAATGACCTAGCAAATTCGAAAGAAGTGACGTAAGATCATAGAACCAGAATAAGACTTAAAGCCCTGATCTAAGAGTTGGATAAATTCAAAAAATATGCTCAATTTTACATGGTTTTACCAGTTTTATTTGAGTTTAAAAACACTGACCCAAGTCACTAAGCTAATTCTAAGACTTAGAAAACGTGTCATGTAAGCAGACTTAAGAGAGGCTTCACGAACATGCTGCAATCATAATTTCACATTCCATTATGGCAACATAACTACTAACTAGCCTATGTACAAACAATGACGCGATAATGCATATCGCAATACACTGAAAAATCACAATGTTGAATTATTGCAATACACAAACGTAGCTGATATTGCAGTTTTCCTACCTTGAACAAAAAGAAAAAAAAAAAAAAAAAAAAAAAAAACGTATTGCTGCATCAATGCTCACTGACTAAAAAACGATTCCAAATGCGCCCGATTCCAGCAACAAAGCTTAAAAACTCAAGGGCTGAATAACAACGTAGCTAGCAAGACTAGCTGTTCATTGAATAATAATTTAATAAACTATATAAGGTCCACTAATTCAGTTGCTAAGCACATCGCTACCGGTGCGAGAGGTCTGAGGTTCGATTCCTGGGCCGGTCAAATCAGACACAGTGTTGTCAACGGCTCGCCATCGCTGCGACGTTTCTTCAGAGCTGTAATGTCCAGACGCTAAGCCGCGGAGACGGTCCCCGCCGCTCGTAACACGCTTCGGCGTTATACCGCGAGTACGATAAAGATTTGATTTCGATAAGGTCTACTCACATATCGCTTTTCTTTTTTCCATCAAGCCAATTTTCCATGTCAAAGGACCTTGGTGGATAACGGTATGTTTAGTAAGGTCGATGTCCTAAAAATGATCGTTGAATAAAGCTTAAAAGTCATCGCTTGGTCAAGTCCGCTTTTTGCGAACCAGAAGCCTGAGGCGCTTTAAACCTAAACTTCTGACACTAAAATCACTTCGTCAATTGTTGCAAGAAAAGTAAAACCACACCAACTCGTGTATCTGGACGTTTCGACAATATAGACTTAGCTGACATCATCAGCAGTACACGTAAGACAACATAAAACTGCGTTAAACAGAAAGGATGTCGAAAAAATATGCCAAAAAAGTTGAATTTAAACTCATTTCTCACCTTGAATTCTTTCATAACACTGCTGTTGTTTCTGGATTTTAGTAAAGGTTCTCGATCCAAAGCTTGTTGAATTTCAATAATTTTCTGCAACAAATGCATAAAACTGAGTCAGAATACAACAATACACAACTCACTTAGCTTGATTAACTTTGTACAATATTTTTGAATCTAATATAGTTTAAGGTTTACGGGCTCCCAGAAGAACCTTTGCAAAACCCAAAAAGGCTTGAGGATGCAGACTAAAAACTCCTGGGTCATAATCACCACGCCCACATGTTCAATATTAGTAGGCTATAGCCCGCGGGTTCTTGGTTTTAGTTTCTAGATACTAATCAATTTTTTGACGTCATCGTTAAAAAAGTAATTATGTCACCAAAAAATTCACCATGATGCAGAAACTTCAACATAGAACGAAAATTGGACAATGGACGTGTAACTGAAAACACTATGAAACAACGTGTTTTACCTGCTTGTCTTCCGCCTCTTTAACAGTTTGGTTGACAAATGCAAGGATATCACGGCACCGATCACACGCTTTTTTCACCTTTTCGATTTCTCCAGTGTGCTTTCCTAGAAAATTTAATAAAATAGTCTGTTTAGAAATCATGGAGACTGCTTGCCTTGACCTGAACACTACTGCTGCCCCTTCGCAGCCATCCTCTTGCTGTATCGTAAGTCAAACTGATATTTTTTTCCTTGCCATGTTTTTTCAATTTGGTCTGGTATTTACTGTGCAGTAAACTACCAGAAAACCAGAAATTTGCATTGCGCTATAACCTTTTTCCCTTTTTTCTCTACGAATGTTGATTTAGAATTACCATTACACCGCTATCTGTTTAACCATGTGCACTATAAGCTACTTTCATTGAGACGGTGAACAACAAACAAATTCGAATCTGGGATCATCAGACAAATTGAAAACATCATGGAAGATAGCCTAGCTTAGCATTGAACTCGCAAACCCAGCTCCTAAACCCAAGGCGCCAACCACTCGAGTCAACTCCTAGTGCTACAAGCAGAATACTAGATTTTGGCGGGGTAGACATGCAAGCAGTACCGGTACTTGGGTAACAGCAGCTAGAAACTACAGGTCCTAATCGCAAAATCTTATGCTATTAATCTGAGCAGTCACACAAATAACAATTACTGCCCCGCTTTCGGTCCATAGTAGTATTTTCTAAAACTTAGCTATAGTTCAACAATTGTCGTACTCTTTGTGTTTTTAGCAATGTTTTCCAGCAGCAACGGGTATTTGGTCAATCGCTGAAATTCCAAAGGAATAAAATCTTTCAAATGAAATTTCCGACAAACAGGATGCCTTTGTGCTACCTGTCAATCAAAAATAGTACAAATGAAGTCACCAGTTCGGAAATAAAAGCAAATATACAGCATCAAAGGCAAAAGCAAATCTATATCTAACTTGTTTAATAGGTAAAGCGGCCGTGGTAGATCAAACTCAATTGAATTTCTCGCAAAGTTTGTCTATTTTTAGTGGTCTGGGCCAATGGGGACAAGCTATCGACTCTATTTTTTCATGAGACCAACCTGATACAATTCATGCAGCAGTGGCCCAATGTATCTATGACCGCAAAAACAACGGCAGTTCGCGAAGATGAGGCATTTATACAAGACGCCTGATAGCTTTGGCCCGCTTTCTTCGGGGATTTCCCGCTAACCACAAAGCTAAATAACTTTTCCGCTCTTCTCGGTAAGAAAGCTAAAACTTACAATAATAAAGGTTTAGACAAGGTTCATGCGTTTAAAATTAACATTGATAATCACTAAAGGCTTTATGTAACTTTATGTCGGTTAAGACAACAGCACAGCATCTGGTTAACGATTCTTCGTTGCGGCTTCCATTTCCGCTGAAAGCAATCGCATTTGAAACTTGGTGGCTGGCTGCTGACTTAAAGAAGACAACCTCACTTCGCAGTTTCTCACACTGCAATTTTCAGTACATCCGCTTTGCAATTAAAACTAGGTCGTCAATATGGAGTAAATTACCTGAAGGTACTGTTTAAAACTTTGATCTTTCTTTGTTGTTTCTTTTATGATGCTCAAAACAGCTGATTGGTTGCCGCAATAGCTTGCACATTCATTTTTAAACAAATTTCCAGCATCGCCGTCAAACTAAAAAATAATTCGAAATCGAATTGCAATGGACAAAAGTTCGGCTTTTTCTAATGCTTGTTAGACTTTACGAAGTGTTTCTGTGAGAATCAAACTCCTAAGAACGATAAAGTGCATTGAAATTTTCCAAGTCTTATCCTTCTTATTTTCCATTTTCCTACTACATATGCCAAATAATAGCTAAAACTTAACCGAAGAATTTAAGGACTATGAAGACAAACTCTCTAAAACTGGAAAACACTTGGATACTTAGTGACTCCCATCGTTACAAAATAATACATTTTTGTCACAGCGATATCAATACTTTTTATTGAAACTTTTCAGAGTTACATCGGCTTCACTTAAATCATAGTTTGAGTTTTTAGTTATCACTGACCCTTGAGAGCAATGCATCACCAATGGACTTCACAACGTGACCATCTTTTTCTTTGATTTCCATGAAAGTCTTATTAAGTTCTCGATGAAGATTGAGAATTTCTTTAAGATTTGGGAACATTTGATTTACTTCGTCTAAGCTCAGTAATCCGTCGGTCAAAAATTGTTCGTAGAACAACTGAAATGCAAGATATCATTTATTTATTAGCATCAAACGGCAACTTAATTAGCTGCCCACCCACTTCAACAGGGGATTCTTTCAGATTGAATGGCTAAATGTTACCGGAATGGGCCCAAAGCTTTTTGTCTCAATTAAAAAATGACCTTTCATCAGCGACCAAAGCTTTCCTCTAGTTTTGAGCGAGAAAAATTTTTAAGCAAAACACAGCACTTTGCACCGTAGAGCTAAATACAGTATCAATTTCTTAAAATCCATTCGGTGCTTGTAATAAGCCTGTAGGGAACCAAATAAACAAAATACTATGGTTCTCCATAATTTTTTTGATTCTCGAGACCAGATTATTACTTTTGGACCCAAAGCGGGTCAGTAGACATCTCAAAAAAAACCAACAATCTGCAGAATTTCTCACTTTTTCAATAATTCTTAAATCTCGAACGTGATGTTTTTCAGTAGATAATAACTCGTTGATGATTTGCTGTCTTTTAATTTCTTTCTTATCCAAATCTTTGGTTACACTCTTTGGAACAATATCAGTCCACTGCTGCTCAGAAGCATCGATATCCACCTGAAAAAAGCAGAAATCGTAAACACAGACAAGTATAAAATGACAGCAAGACAGGGGAATGAAATTGAAAGTTTGAACTTGGGAGCAAATATAAAAGCCCATCTTGCTCCAACTTACAGGCTAAAAAATTTACTTTCAGAAGACTAAAAATTTAAGTTCTGAATTTAGTCAAATTACGCCATAGCTACTGGTGTGTCAAGTATAGTATTCAAGTTTTACTACAACAGCGCACAGTGCATTATAGTGATAGATCAAGATTATAACCAAAGAATTAAGAAATCGGCATGATTACCTCCGGATCATCAGAAAAATTTGGCATCTGATCCATGATCCGCTTATCTTCGATATTTAAGGACAATGTCGACTCCGCTGACGAGAGTGCATGAGGGCGATACGGTATATCGCCTTGTTCGCTTGCAGCACTAAAAGTTGACTCGTATTAGAACACCATTGGACAGGACAGGGCAGTTTCCGCTCATTAGCCCTCATCATTGCAGTTAATATGCCAGAAAAGTTACAAAAACATTAAACCTGTTGCATAAACTTTATTACTGTGTCTGTTTCATTGCTTAAACGACAATTTTATCCAAACTAAAGCATATATAAGACGATTTTAGTCATGACTGTAGCATAAAGGAACGTACAAGCTTATGAATTAAAGATTCGGAATTCGATTCCAAAGATTTGTCCCCAACAGTATGGCCAATAACTCACTAAGTTGCAACAGTTTCTATATGATGTATTATGTTGCATGAGAGCTAAATCAAGGAAATAAGCAATACGAAGCCGTTACACGAGAGGTGATACAAAGCAAAAAACAAAAAGATTCTATTTGAAAAGTGATACTGCAAATACACTTGCAGAGGTACGGTCAAGTGAAACGCCAAATATTGCAAAAATGCTTCTTGTAAAATAGTAGCCGTAAATCACAAAATACAGAAAAGCCATGATAACGTTCTAAAGAGGGTTTTGGTGCTGGAAGCAAATGGGCAGCGAAAGCAAAAAAGACTGAAGCAGGCATGGAGGAGACAAGTTGGAGAGAAAAGAGAATTGGGTTGGAGGTGGAGGTGACTGCAAATCGAACAAGATGGAGAGAGGGAGCAAGAGCGATCGCTGAGGGAATGAGGTGTATCCGGCCGCCCTCGGTCACGAGGAATACACCGGAACGAAACCGGATGATGATGACAGTGGCTCATCCAAACTTCAAAGCGAAGTATGGTTTCCCAGTTAATAGTCCTAAAAATCAACTTGCACAACTGTGAACATGACTCCGGTTAGCACTTACTGATGTTGCACGGCTTGCAACACTTTGTTTTTGTCTGGGTCACTGTTACTCTTGTTGGAGCCCAACGAGAGACGTTTCTCGTCATCGCGTCGGTAGCGAACTCTGAAAAAATTCAATAAATGTTGATTTGCACAGAAAAATCGACGTATATTTCAGCGCTTATAAGCAGATTTTAAGTAGTGGTCACTTAGCCTGTCCATACACAGATTTTAAGAAGTGGTCACTTAGCCTGTCAATACACAGCAAGGTATGTCCTGAAACTGGGTTTTTCGGGATTTGTTGTTTAAAGAAGTTTTTTTAGACCAAATATATATGTTCCAGAACGATCAGATTTTTCGCATTAATTTGACCCCACTATTATTGTAACTGCGCAAGCACAGCATCACAAAATCAACCATGGGAATATTCGCAGCTAAAGCAGAATATTGGACATTTGTAAAATGATACAGCATTAAACTGAATTTTATGGAGACAATTTAGTAAAAGAGCTTCAGCAGTTAAACGAATATCCCATGTGAATGCATGTCAGTGCACGTCAAAAACCACAAACACGAACCGAATTCAACTCTTCTACACTATTCATGGTACAACGAAATCAAATCAATGACATAAACCATATTACTGCAACGTAGCGTATTACGAGATACATGCAGCTATTAATAATGACAGAATTCAAATCTGATTTCTGCGGCTATGCATACCGTAACTGTGCCAGTACATACACTTGACACTGTCTGCGCAGAGCTAAGAATGTCAAAGCACATACGAAACTGAAAGGTCGCATTTTTGGTAAAGACATTTAACGACTAGTTTACCAATAAAGCTAAAGGCTAAGCCGTGTGGTCTCTACAAGGTATTAGTCCGACGGCAGCCGGGCATGCCAAAAAATTGGCTGCTTAAAAAATTATAGTCAAACTATTATTGCAATAGTAAATTACACCAAAACTCGCAGCTTAACATTTATGCTTCAGAACAAGCCTTACCGAACACACAAAAACAATTGTAGTGGCAGGTCATGTTTAGTTTATAAAACAACATTACTTTTTCTCGCTGAAAATGTTGTCTGCACTTTCCGGAGAGTTTTCATTGTCTTCTTCATTGAGAAATGGATAGTGATTATTTAAAACTGGTTCCTGAACTGATGGTGGAGGGACGATAGTAACTAGACACAAATTAAAATGTTAAAAATTATTTTTTTTTTTTTTAGGGGAATCAAAAACCTGCTCAGCAAAAGCTTACTAAAGTATAATATTGGTTTGTTCACAAAAAGTAATAGGCTATTATAACAACATGTAAGGCTTGTAAGCATTGATTGGTCAAGCTATAACGAACTAAAAAAGCAACTGCTCGGTAATTTTTTAATTTTTCGATAAAATTACAACTGAAAGCTGTCTATCCGAGATGATTAAAAATCAACGAAAATCCATGCTTAACATGCCGGTGATAAAATGAAACCATGCAAAACAGAAATGCAAAAATAATACGCGATTTTTTCGTTGCTCAATAAAGCAATTTATCAAACGTTTCGACAGCTAATTGCTCAAGAATCATCAGCTCACAGCTGCTAAGCACCTGTATGTGCTCTTCCTCGATTGAGCCATTCGTCAGGAGGCATGCTTTTTGGTCGTTGGGCAACCTCTCTAGTGTTGGCGTTTGGATTATGCATGGATTCCGATCTTTCTGACCGTCTCAGATGTGCCAACGTTCGGTCATCAGCTTCGTTCAGCCCGGTCGTTCCCGCACCGGTGGATTCGGCAGAAGCGCCGACTTTGATCGGCTTTAGTGGCTCGGCGAACATAGCAGGAGCGTTTTCCCAAATTGGATTGGGTTTATCTCGATTTGATTTATCTCTTTTAGACCCAGATGAACCTTTTCCTTTGTCAGCTGCGCGATAATGAAGACTTATTTAAGTAGTAGGTCAAAAAATTAAAAGGTGCTGGTAAAATCAGCCTTGCGGTTATGGCCTCCCGCAACCAACTTCTTTTGTCTTCTATTTTGTTCAGCCAAAAAGGCAGGAGCAATAACAATTTTACTGAATAACGCTCCCCATTGAAAAAGACTGACCATAATAACTACATTATCAAGTCTAAATGTCTATTGTTGAAAAATACCGATTTTTCAGTTATTTCTAAAAAAACGTACTACAGACCAAATTGATGACATTTTTATTGCAATTTTAACTGGCTTACTACTAATAAAAATAACCTAGGGTCTGGGTGCCCAAGAGTAAAAAAATACAACGATAATGGTCTGCAGGGTAATGGCTTTCGTTCTCAACAAAACATGAAAGCAGAAATGAAAAATAAAAAATCAGATAACAAATACTGACATAGAAACTTAAAACAATAATCTGATGATATTCATGCAATTCGACTAAAAACATGACTTTTTACTTCAGGTTAAAATATGATACAGAGAAGAATTTTTTTCTAAACTCACTAGTATTTGAATCATTCCTTTTTCGACCTTTGTTAAAAATCCCACTAATTCCTCCTTTTCTATTAGTAGCATCATCAAGAATAGAATCTTGGCTACCCATACTTCGGCTGGACTTCATTGAAGAGGGATTTTGCTACAAACATAAAAGATATGTCAACTAAAATTCCATAAAACTAACAATATAAACAAATAAATCCCTATCATACTTTAAAAAAAGTTTTTTTTAAAAATAACTGAGGGTATGTTCAAATTATATTGAACTGAAAATTCAACAGTAATTGAGGGAGACTGCGCAGTGAGCTTGCGCTCTTCGAGTCAGCAGTCACCCGTTACATGTGTCAAATGCGATCTGCTCCAGCCGCGAATCGAACCAGTCACGTAGGATCTGTCACCTGCGCGAGGTACTGCTAGGCCACGTCGCTGACCAGCGATATTACGCCGAAGCGTGTAAGGAGTGACGGCGTCCATCTGCGCGACTTAGCCCATGGGCTACACAGCTTCGAAGAGACACCGCAGCGGTGACAAGCTGTTGATGACAGTGTATCCGATTTGACATGCCCGGATACTAAACCCCACACCCCTCGCAGCGATAGCGATGTGGCAGACAGCCAGCTGGATTAAACTAAATAATATAACAAAACAAAAAGACAGCATAAGAAGCCTAATATCAGAGTATATAACCCTAATTCACAATTTACTAAATCCAAAATCTTATCAAAAGATGTAAAACCAAACACCATTCAGGTTTTCTAGTACGTTTTCAGCACACTAAGGATGCGGTGAACAGTCGCAAAATATAATAAATCTGGATGACATTTACTTGGGGTCATGGTTTTAGCAAAAACGGCACTAGTTGCATAAGCACGTACCCAACGTTAAATGTACTGCCTATTTCAGATAAGCAAACTTTCACTGAATACAAATCTTACCGAGCAAAAGCCTCTAGTTAACCTGTAATGATAAATTACATATCTAAACAATAACAAGATCTGACCCTCCACTGAACTGTAACTCGTGACTAGGTTTATCAATACAAAAAAAAGGTAGAAGTAAGAAAAAGTTCAAACACACATTACTACAATTGCTAAGTTAAAATCAAATCTTCATTATACTCGCGACAGCACGCCGAAGCGTGTAACGAGTAGCGGGGTCCATCTCCGTGACTTTGCGCTTGGGCAACGCAACTCCGAAGAAACGTCACAGCGATGGCGAGCCGTTGGCGACAGTGTGTCCGATTCGACCGTTCCGGGGAATCGAACCCCAGACCTCTCGCACCGATAGCAATGTCTTCACTACTCAGCTATAACCGGCCGATTCTATGCTACATTATCATTTTTTATTTGACTTTAGGACCCGCTTTGGGTCTTCACAAATGAGAAGCAGGCATTTCGAGTCAGGAAAAATTATGACGAAAAATATGGTAAGTTTTTTGGGGGAGTTCATACATTTTTACATTGAGCACCTAACACCTTATTTAAAAAACCCGAACACAACGTATCTCTTTTGATCGCACTTTACACGCAGATTTTGGGTCTTCACAATGAGAAGCAGGCATTTCGAGTCAGGAAAAATTATGACGAAAAATATGGTAAGTTTTTTGGGGGAGTTCATACATTTTTACATTGAGCACCTAACACCTTATTTAAAAAACCCGAACACAACGTATCTCTTTTGATCGCACTTTACACGCAGATTTTACGTATGGTTGTAAGCTGAAAGTGTTGAGATAAACAAACATGCAGCTAGCAAATCTGTGACGTAGTTAATACGTCAGATCTGCGTCAATCTACGTAGAAGTTAGTAAACTACAAATAAAGCTTTAGTACAGACACAAAACAAACATGACTAGATGTTTAATTGGTTTATTTTAGCCTTAAACTTCGTTAGTATTTCTTCTATTTACAGGTAGCTTGCTTGGTTGGATGAATGAAGCCAGGAGTGAAAAAGCTGTTAATTTTCTGTGTTAACTCGGAAAATTACCCTGTCCCAGGTCTATTTTCCATGAGCTTTTTCAAGCCCAATCATATTTTTATGAAAATAGTTGTTACTGAGAAAGCGTAATTGTGATGCAGAAAAGCCATGCCCTTTTGGCCCTCCAAAAGCACACAAGTGGGAAGGGTTACTGCGCCCTTGAAAAAAAACAAAGGTTTTCCAAGTGGGCAATGCGCCATCACCGCAGTGGCCCCGTCAAATGAACACTGCGAACCTCTAATTGGACAGGGGGGGGAGGGGGCTACTGAGTTTGAGGAATTGTGTGTACGGAAGTAAGTAGCTAACGAGACAACATTAAAAGAAACTAACCCAGTTAAGCAGCAAAGAGCATGAAATTATAAAAAAGAAACAAACACTAGTAACGCCCTGCTCCCAAAAGCTAAAGTAGCTCGCCCTCACGTTTAAATTTTTCAAACCGCATTTTGAATATTAGAATTATGTCATAACGTAATTCTTTACGAGTGCACTGAACCGTGACTAATGCACTGAAACATCATCAAAGTAAACCAATGTTTAGTTAATGGAATGTTGACATTTAAACTTATTCTATGACGAATTTAGGCTTTAGTCGTCGAATTTTAGTGAAGTAATCAATATATCCACTGTACCAATAACTTACAGTTGGTTTATACAAACGATTGCACTCAATCTAAAGCCATACATTCTTCGGCATACAAAATTTGTAATATCATACCAACAGATTTCAATCAAGTGAACTAGTAACAAGATAACAACCAATACGGCACATTTTAAACACATACAAGTTAGGCGAACCATTTCTGGAAAATAGTAGATGGGTGGGCCGGTGCAATGGCTCTTTTTCAAAGACCCATGAAATGAGAACCCCCGAAGTCTAGTCAGAGGTCCAGAAGAAAAAAAATGTCCAACGAGCTAAAACCTTACCTTTGGACGCAAAATGGAGTAAATTCTGTTTGTGGTTTTTTTGACCCTTTTGGTACCATATTGATTAAGGAATGCTTGCAACGCTTCCAACACGATGGTTCTAAAGGGTGGAGTTGAATCAAAATTTGGCATCATAAACTATCATTTCGAAGTCTGGGAAAGCGATTAATGAAACATAACTTAAAGCTAAAGCGATTAATGCAACAAAAGCTTTGTGGCCTTTCCAGAAACTCTCAACACCTGCGGCCCTTGCTCAGCCACAAAATTTTTTTTCGATATTTCATTAGTAGTGGCTACTGCCTTCCGCTGGTCATAAGCGGTTAATTACCGTTATTAGGGGAAGAAATCTTGCCCTTACGGTCCCTGGCTAATATCCTAAGGCTATCTGGGGGTCACTGGCACTCGGTTAAAAACCCCTGAACTAGATCATTAGTAGCCATCGAAAAAAAAACTCGTATGATACAAGATGTCGAGCAAATATAAGCAGTAAACAGCTGTAACGGTAAAATTAAACAATTGGCATCAATAAATCATAAGTTGACAATAATAACTATGATGTTAAGTACTTACTGTTTAGCGTGTTCAACATCATCAGCCGCATTGACTTTTTGCCTACATACAAACACGATGTTAAGCACATCTATAAACCATTCAAACTGAACCGTTATTTTTAAATTAACTACAAAATAATACATGAGATAGTATTTCCGGCTATTCAATTAAAAAAATTCTGTAAAAACAACCAAGTTGTTTGCAATACGCACTGTATTGCACATTTTGACGAACCAAATGATACAATCATCAGCTACGCAAGCTAGGCACTTGACAAAGTTTAAGGCCTTCAAAATCCAATTAAAAAATGGCAACAAATTTTGTAGATAATATGTTCATGTTAAAGCTTAACTTCTACTACAAGAGTTCATTAGCCTATTTCACACAATACAAGATACAGAGTTAACACCTCACCATAACAACACTTTTCATCTTATTTGTGACAAGGTGGCGGTGAATCACTACATTGTATTAAATCACCACATAGCGCCTAACCCAACTGACCCCATGTTTGTCACCAAAAGCTATAGCAGTGAAGATATTCGAAATTTCAACCTTTTTTTTCAAGAGGAGTTTATACAAGCACTCCAAGATCGATAATAATTGCGATTTTCGGATGCCAATTACGCAGCAATAAGTTGCCACTATACAACTTTACGACACGCAGCTTTTAAATAATAGCAAGGGCATTGGGTAATGCTTTTAAAGTGTACAATGCAAGGTCTGCGCAGGAAATTAAAGAACTTATACCGAGGCAGTGCATAAAATACATCTTAACACACTCCTTAGGAGAAAATATAACGGCTATTAAAATACGACAAGAATTACACGTCTTGTTGGAAAGGGAGGATTTGGATAAAAAATTGAGATCCACATGTTAGGATAAGGATTCTGATAGCTGGTACGTAGGTGATTGAAGCGAACGGCAAGTGTTTCGCGCTTTTTAAGTACAAGAGGTTTTTAGCAATACTCGCACGACACACATATGAAACGCATTTGCTCAAAATGTGAAAATTTGCGACCACGCAACCAAATCGGAAATTCATCAACGACTATTTATGACAATTTTGAGGGGGAAATTTGGGGTAAATTTTTGAGCAGGTCAAATTCACAATAGCCTTATGAGATGTAGAATAGAGACGCAGTGCAAAAATAAGTCATATGGCAATGCGCTAGTCATAATCAAAAACTCGTGTAGACTGTAAGGGAAGTCATGCTCATATAGAAGAAAGGAAATGACGCCAGAGACGTTTAATAAACTTCGAATGGTCAAGAATTACATAAACTGTTAGAATAGAACGATATAAATTTCTTACGAATTGATTTAGGAGCAAGGCAGCACAGCTATTAGCGGTAATTATTACTTACAGCAATTCGCAAAGGGTTGGGGAGATAATTTCATCAACTATACGAATATCTGTCTGTTGGTCGATGTTAATGGCATGTTGAAGTTTCTCATCACCAAATAAGCTACCAAGACCTTGTTCTCGCTTCATTCTGTACTCCGTCAACTGGATACGGATCTAAACAACGAGGAGTTTACAATTTGTAATATAGTTGTCCGGACATTTGCGCCTAAACCCACGACAGTGATTAGTGAATTTAGTGAATTCTGAATGAAGTTGGTCACTTTTGGCGCAGTAGAGCAGGTAGCTACCGTTTCAGCAGGAACCCACTGCACCATCGTTACTGGTCGTACCAAGACGCTAATCATGGATTTGACTCACTCGCAGTTAAAGTTTCAGCAGGAACCCACTGCACCATCGTTACTAGTCGTACCAAGACGCTAATCATGGATTTGACTCACTCGCAGGTAACATCTTTCAAAATTTGTTTTAAACCTTCAGACAAGTCGCAGCATAAGTTATCTCTAACATGTTCTGAATAGAAATATACTAAAAAAATTACAGTTTGACGACAACAACTTTTAATCGAGTCTAGATTCAAGATGTATAGCTTGTCCTACCCTTTTTGGAACCAACCAATATCCCAGTGTATACCACACAACACAACACAAAACAATCAAACATCATCAACTGAAAGCTACATAAGCCACTGTTTGCAAATCAGTATTTAAGTACTAAAATTTTACACACATGGGTCTCATAAAACCTGCGCAAAGCGAAAGAAAATTTGGTCTAGTATTTGCTAAATGGCAAAAATTTAGCTTTCATCGGTTGTATAATCACTTCTTTTCCATGAATGTTTAAACACGTTTAAAAATTGAGAGTACCAATGCCTTAAAAAAGATGCATAAGTTAAGTGTTGGTTGCAGACGTGAAAAAGTAGCATCACCATATTTTTGCAAAGACGTTAACGTTTTGAAACAGGGTATATGTTCGTCAACAGCGTCTAGATTGAAATACACTAAAATATACAAAAGCAAGAAAGCAGGGGCTAAAATGCTACATATTGTCCCTGCGCTCAAAGCTCAACGAAACTTAACTACGGACAAGACAACAAATTTCTAGGAAATAGAAAAAAACTGACGCACGCCACTCCAGAATCTACTGTCGGTCGAAAATTTCGGCTACAACAACAAATGCTGTTTGTTTAAACGCATACCTAAGTAGCGGGTTAGCGACAAAATTTTTTAACGTAATTGAGACCAATTTTACAAGCATTATCGCAAACCAAATCCAAATTCAATAAGTTCCTCATTTCAAATGATGGCTGATTTACACAATTATCATTTACACAAAGTCGTAGATTTTTTAGTACTATGCGTTGAAGCTAGCAGCCTTCCACAATATACTGTACTCTTACTAACAAAACCCTTAGCTATGGTTTTATAGTCAACCGATAAGGGATAAATCCAAATCATAAAAACAAACGAAGAAAAACAAGTTTTGCGTGTCTTGTTGTTGAAAGTCACATGACAAATATCACAACCAAAGTTCATAAATTATCCCCCCAAAAAACTAGCATAGCTCACTATTAAGCAATCAATCTTTCTTAGTTACATGTCGCAGTCAAATAAAAGTACAAGTTCAAGCGATCATTGTGAACAATTGAGCAAAAGAGCATAGGATTTTTCATTAAGTTTTTGCACGAAGCACATTAATTCTTAAAAAATTTTAAAAAAGCTTCGACAAAACTGCATTAAAAATCAAGACAACGTGACAACATCAGGAATCAAATTACGCTAAAATATCAGTGCAAGCAAGCCTCCATCGCACGCAAAAGCACAATTGCTTTACGCAGTACGTGCAAAAGTTCAAGTGAAAGACACGACATTACTGAAATCGACTAGCAACAATTAGTATTTTGCGTCATTTTTGAGAGTGCGTAATAACGTCAGACGCAACTACGAGAAAAATGCGTCAAAAAACACTGCGAAGCAGACAAACAGTCAAAACATAAAGCTGAAAAATCCAGATCATGACCCACACCATTACTTGTGAACCATATAAAATATAACATATAATAACTGAGGTTATTTACACATTACATTGAACTGAAAATTCAACAGTGAGGGAGATTGCGAAGTGAGTTTGCGCTTCAAGCAGCAGCTATCCGTAATACATGCCAAATGAAATCGGCTCCAACCGTGAATCAAACCCGTCACGTAGGATCTGGAACCTGCGCGCGGAACCACAAGGCCATGTTTGATTTCCCAAGCCACAGTTTCTAAATGTGGTCATACAGACTTGAATTTATAAAACTTTGCGGCATGTCCTGCGAGATCATTAACACCTTTTAGGAAACGTAAAAACTCTTTTGGAAGCAAAGAGCAACCTTGGAAAGGGAAAAATATTTAATGGGAACAGCTTGCATTGCAATACAATATCTACATCATAAATCAATGGACAATCTTACTTTTTTGTTTGCAACTTGAACAGCAGGATCAAACAAGCCTCGCAGCGCTTCCTCAGCTGGGCTTTTTGAAGCAAGAACTGTTTCTAAACATTAGCAAAAAGTCAGAAGAAAGAAAAGAGGCAAGCGTTTTAAATATTTTTCTAAGTCCGAAGCGGTAGATCAATTTTTGGCAAAGCCAAGCAAAGTCACAGCGTACGAAGCCATAACCATGTCCCAATTGCCTGACGTGGAAAACAAAGTTCCTAAATTACCACTTTCCATCATAAGTTAAAATATGCTTTCTAGGTTGCTCTAAATTAGTAAACCTGCATCAAGCAAACTGTAAAGACTGGATCTTGTATACACACCGTAGCAATAACGTACATGTGTTTATCAGCACCAGTAAAGTACAGTATCTTAAGGTAAATGTCACGGGGGCATGTTAGAAAGATGCCGTTACGCGGTCTAGTTCATAAAAATCTTTAAAGGTGGTGATAATCGTTTCACATACGATGCTAGTTATTTCTACAAAACGGATGAATACGGCATAAACACTCAAATCAAAATAGTCTTTCAAAATCACATGATTTCTTTATAAAATTGACTTCTGGCTCGAGCTACTTGAATTGCAGTATAAAATAACAAGTGCTTACGAATGCTCTGAGAAATTCCCGAATCAACTTCTATTCTGTAAACCTAATTAGTAAAAAGTCACAGATGTTAAAAGCTGGAGTAAAATAAAGCCAAAAACTTATCATCTGTTTTTCTTCAAAGCCGTAACCTACGGTTATATCCTTACTTCATGGGCCGTACGGTAATATCAAGGCTGCTGTAATAATAGTGCTGTTACCGAGTAACTAACTAAAAGCTTTTCAAGAAAATTTCAACTCAAAACACAAACATACATGAATTCCAAAATACCTATGTAGATAATACACAAAAAAGACCCTGTCAACCTATTAAAAAACGGTTTGGTCTAAAAAAAAAATTGGATATTAAGTAGAATTTTGGACACAAAACCAAAACTTCATTAACCTAACAATCCCGCCACTGCCCACTACGCGTAAAATAAAAAAGCCTCATCGTCAAAAGTGAAAGCGAAGTTTGTACACATGCACATAATGGAAAACACTTTCAGCACATAATTTTTACATTAGATGCCGAACCAAGCTAATTATAATATATGTTTTAGCTTGATAGCTAACAGTTCAACTAATTACCAATAAACAAAACTTCGAAAATTGCTGCGTTTTAACAAGTAGAAGTCGCGTAACAAAAGCAAACTTACTGAGTTAGCACCAAGATATAATCTAAATATATTTTCTCCAGCTTTGAGCATGTCTTTTGTATTTGAAAGCTGCTTGTAATTATCCACAGCTAAAGTCAGGAGCTGAAACACATGCAGTAAGTCAATACCTGCTGCAGAGGAGATAAGCCTATGAAAAGGAAAAATTAATCCAAAATGAGTGGAACAAGCCATCTGCTATGCTTCATAGAGTGTGAGGTCCAGACTGGAATTACACAAAACGGAACAATGCAAATCTTTGCATATTCTATCTGTTGATGGTATATTAAGTTTAAAAAGTTGTTTGAATAACCGGTATTTTTTACTTTAACTTTTCTAATTGTTTACATCTAAGGCGGGTCATAGACCGCACGAAATTTTTTCATTCGCAAGAACGTACAGTAAGCTACTGTTTACTGAAATTGATCCGTGTTTGATTTAAACACTACAAAGAGCACTGAATGAAACGTTTTCACACCATTCAGTGTAAAACAACGTTAAAATAAAGCTATGCAGAAAAACATTTCCTGAACGAAAGTCATTTCACGTTTTTAACTGCATTTCCTCGGCGCAGGAGCGAAGTATATCAAAGTTTCTTGCCTTGACACAAACATCGAAACAATGCCTAATGCAGTATTTTAACTGTCTACGTTTTAGATTTAACAAAAAAATCACGAACGATTAAAAAAATGAAAAGTAACCAGTCAAAAACAATTTTTAAACGAAAAAAACAAAAAAAAGCAAATGCATAATAACATTCAAGTCTTTATTTAAAATTTCAGAGTAAAATTTTCAAACAGTAACAATTTCGAAAACGTTCTCTCTTACGTAATCAGTAGAAGTACATTAATCACATGCGTTTTACATTTGAGTGCAAATTGCATTATTACATACAAATTCGGCTGGTTCTTTCGTCCCAATAACATAATTGAAAAAGACAGCTAGGTATGCAGGACGCTGCCGTAATGCTTCCAGGTCGTTAAAAGGACCATGATCTTGAAACTGAAAATAGATTTTATCAAAACAAACTGAACAGAACTTATTCTTTGACGTGCGAAATCACAACTACAGCACAATCAATACCAATGAGGTAATTTTTTTCATCTACAAAAAAGGCCAGAGTTTACCGCACAGCAAGAATTAATGAAGCCTGTAACATCCACTACTAAAGACAAAAAAGAGTCAAGTGAAAGTCATTGCCACAAGAGTGAAATACTAAACAAAGGAGGTACGAAATGGGGATAAGGCAATAAAAAAGTAAGAGCACTGCCATTACCTTCAAAAATAATCAAGTAACTGTTCAAAACAGAGTTTTAAACTTAAACCAAATTAACTTGGTGTTCACATTACTTTGAATAGCTAAAGGTGTAGATTCCTTCTTCAAACGAAGGTAAGTTCCGATGCTTGGATAAAAACTCGTTTTTAATAAACCTGGTTTTATTTTTTGAAAAGTCAACTATCTAGGATTCAAGAGAGGTCTACGTTGTTCCAGGTAGGCAAGCGCTTGAAGGTCTTTGCAATTAAAAAACTTAGAACGACAAACTTGTTCAGTATTCACCACAAACAAAAAAAAAAATCAAAGTGAAATGACTTACTGTGTCGCACTTTACAGCAATGTCGTCATCTTCAAAATTCATAATGTCAACATTTTGTTGCTGAGAAGGCGGTTTGCCATTGTCCGAAAACTAAATAAATAGCATTATTAATTCATGAGTAAGCCAGAAAATGTAGTTTTCAAGAAAGCAACTGTACAAGCTGTGTACAAGCACTCAAATCGCCAAACAGTGGAACATAAAACTGTGACAGACGAACTCGCTGCAGCTTCTTGGGGTCAAATCAGTTAAAAAGTTAAAGTTTTGCAAGAGTGTCGCACAGACCAAGCTACTTCTTCGTTTTCTATACTTGACCAAACCGACCGGTTGGCTCAGTAGTTAAGATACTGCTATCGATGCGGGAGGTCTGGGGTTCAATTACAGGGTCAGTCAAATCGGACACAATGTCGCCAACGGTTCGCCACCGCTACAACGTGTTGCTTCGGAGCTGTGTAGCCCAGGCGCTAAGCCGCGGAGATGGGCCCCGCCCTCGTTACACGCTTCGGCGTAATAACGTGAGTATAATGAAGATTTGACTTTACTTGATCTACTCTAAACCTGTGGACAACCAGCAGTTTATCCCAAGGTATGGGTAAGCGCAATGAATATCAATCAGCCACCTACATTAATTCATAACATGTATTAATACATTGTCAGTAAGCTATTGATGGAAAAAAAAAGTATCAAATACCAGAGCTAATTCCCATTACATTGCTAATTGCAAAATATCTATCATGGATATACCTTACATTTAACGTAATTTCAACTAGAAAACACAAGTGTAAGTTTACTACGTTGGGCAATGTTTTTTTGCGGGGTTTCTGCAGCTAGTTCCAGAGGGCGTGGGCCTCTAAGACAGGTTTATAAATTTGGCAATTTAGTAATGAAAAATTACAAGTTTTTTAATTCTATTCTGCAAAATTTTACTTTTTGCAAACTTACAAATGATGGTTGCAGGTCTTTGACCAAAAATGACAGCTATTTATTCAGAGAAACTGCGATTATATGACCTCAGCTCAATCACTTTATTGAAATACCTTATATAACACTACTGCAATTCAAATTGCGATTACAAAAATTTTGGAGATCTAGGCAGTTCCATTAGTTAATTCCAGTTTTCTCTTTCACATTTTTAAATTGACCCAAGCAAAATACTTACCAACGGGTTATCCAAAAACGGATTATTGGGAAGAAATTCTTTAACTAAATCCATGTTCGGTTTATCTTCGCCAATAACCATCACCGAGCCCTGGGTCTCAGTGATAACTTCAGATTGTAGCGAATTTGTAACGTTATTGAGAGTTTTTTGCTTTATCGAATCATTAGAAGAAAATTTCTGTAAATAAAAATATTTGGTCCAGATAACAAAACACACATTCTATGAACAAAGGCAATAATAAAGGCAACACTTAACAAAATTGAATGTCAATCAAATCATTCAGCTTTGATAAGCACTGGCTTTGAATGCCGCTGCCACATTTTTCAACGTGATCTTTCTACATTTATGATATTTTAGGTCATTTTATAAACTTTATCACACCTATCAGCTTTTATTTGAACTGCACAAAGCGTACTAAATACACCAATACATAATCTCAATGAATAGCGTAGAAATATTACAACCGACTGACATTGCTGATCATTACTACAAAGAAGCTAAGCTTTACACGACTAAAACACTGCAATTTCATTTGCAGTGATGAAAAACGGTTCTATTCCTGATTTCATCGCGTTACTATCATAGGTAAGCTGGTTAAGTACGAACTAAATTCATGCATAAGCTGTCTTCCGGCAGCACGCCAGTACTTTTTAGAATACGAAACTGCAATTCATCTGTCACTGCCAAACAATAACGAAAACAACGTTAATTTAACCATTCAGTGAAAACTAAAGTTTTCGCAGACATATCCTTGTGCGCAAGTGCTACTGTTATTCAGATTACACTAGATTAAAAGATACAAGCGAAACTTCATAATTGACAACAATCAACTTTAACAACCAACTTTTTTTTAGAAATACCTGTTCTACTGGGTATGGTGCAATGCAATCTGATCTCACCTTGAACAAGCAAGTAAATAGCCAAACTGAAATAGAGCAAGCCAAAAAATGCAAATGCACATTAAGAAAAATGAAAGGAATTACAAAAAGAACTTCAGAAACTTGAAAGGTGTTACACATATTGTACTTTCATTTGAACTTACAGTAATCATAAACTACCTCATTACCTCAACAGAAATCACTCAAAATTACATGTACCTGCTTCATATTGTACAACTGCTGCATGCATTGCACAGCTTCGTACTAATTATAGCATGAATCAGATATTGCAGCTTCTTCAAGCTCTGCAATGAATGACTCAAGAATCTTTCCATCTGCCTCATAACAGTTCAACATACGACCTGGCTCAACGTATAACTACCAAACCATAAATTCTTTTCAGTCAAAAACAACATATGGGCCTGAACATTCCACAGCACCAATAGGTTTCATTTCTAAACGCTTTTATGCCCATAACCGTTATTTACACAGCCACAAATCCACCTAGAACTTCAACAACAAAACGTAGGCGTATACTTGCGCTATAATACTGCTGTAGAGAGTGATAAAAAACATCAAAATCTATTGATCACGCAGTTAAACATTAACTGAGTAGTTTTATCATGTATAACCAGCGATATATCAGTAGCACGGAAACATCATTGAACAAACCAGTTTAGATTGTAACAAATACGTGCCTTCTCAAGCCACGCGGCCATGACTCTACCATGTGCTAATCTACTCTTTCAAACTGGAATTTTGCTACAACTCAAACTGGTAAGCAACTGAAGATTTCAAAAGTGATCAACACTCATTAGGAATCAATGGCTGGTACCACAGCCAACACTTTTATCCTCACAGTTTTTGATGAGCTTCAGAGTCCAGTAAAATCAGATAAACGTTTATATGAAGTTCTTACACTTTCGTTTCTAAACAATTACTCAAGCTTAATTTCCGACTAAACCGAGAATAGCTTGATTTTAATTCACGCAACTAAATACACTGGACTACGAACTAATGAAAAGATTTTTGTATGACGCATTAATTCCGGTTCTAGATTTCCTTTCTTTTTTGCGCACGACTGACATGACCATATCGCCGAATAGTTTTGCTAAACCTCGGTCTGTAACTCATATCTCGTAAAACTTGTCATTAACGCAACTGATTATTAGGACCAATTAACAACGCATGCTCTGAGTAATAAATGGCCCAAAGACAAAATGTGGTCAATATAAGATCATACTCCCAGTAAAAGTTTTTTAAAATCAATGTTTTCATGAAGCCAAGTGGATGTTTTTAAAAAGAGACAAAATGGTACCTTTTCATCAAAACAAATCAAATCTTCATTATACTAGCGGTATTACGCCGAAGCGTGTAACGAGTGGTGAAGCCCATCTACGCGGCTTAGCGCCTGGGCTACACAGCTCCGAAGAAACGTCGCAGCGGTGGCGAGCCGTTGGCGACACTGTGCCGATTTGACCGACCCGGGATTTACACCCCAGACCTACCGCACCGATATGGTGCGCACAAAGCAACTGAGCTAACGGCCGATGTTACCTTTTGGTTAAAAACTGAAAACAAACCGACACCTAAATTAAAAATAGCAAACATAGCATCAGGGTTGTGACAAACAAGCTTAATAATTCGAGCAATTGCAATTTATTATATCGAAGCAGCGTTCTTCGGATATTCAAAGCAAACAAAAACCAAGCAAATTAATTTAAAGGAAAACATTTCAGCTCAGCAAACATATCATCTCAAAGGTCATGAAACCGCAAGGCGGCTTCAAGGTTGCAGCCTTAACCTACAAAGTAATCAGAATGAACCGATCTGATACAGATAATAATAGAAGTTCTATTTCCCGATCACAGTTTGAATTCAAAAAACAAAAGGCCTTGAAATCGCTCTCGAAAAAAGCTGATTCAGTTTTGAACTTATCCGAAACTTAACAAAAATTGCTTGAACTTGGCTTAATCCGATCAAAACTACTTGAATTTAGGATAAACTCGATAAAAATTGTTGAATCGAACTTGAACTCGGTTGCAAATTTTTAATGAACTCAAACTCGATCAAGACTGCTTGCGAGTTTGCAGCTCTGTGTAAAACACATGTAATGACCATTTAATGACAAAGTTGCGACAAGTCGCGTGTCGCACCGGACTTCTCAGGCATGGTTGGGGTGTGGGCAGCGTCCTAAAATTATCCGCCTTACAAAATTCGGTCAGCAGCATTGTTTATTTATTTGTGCACTAAAATATTGCGTATCAGTTTGATTTTACATTGTACATTTCGTGCAAATGCTTTTCTCTTTCGGGACGGCGCGCGAACAGAAAGCAACAAACCTTTTCCCAACACATAATTTCTTACGACCGGGAAAGTTACCAATCGTATCACTGGACCGGGATTTAAACAAAAGTCTCTTAACTACACAGAGAACTTTCCGAGTCTAACTACCTGATTGAGGTAATCTGTCTTATCAGTTCCACTGTTTGATCAAAAATGAACTGCATCATTTTATAATATACGTCAAACAGGAACAACAGTGGTGGCATAAGCAGGAACAAAAGTGTAAAAACGCTAGCTAATGAAAAAGTTTCTAACGAACTGTAGCTAACGCAACAGCATTAGATTACTAAGTATTTAAATTGTTCCCTGAACATATTTCGAATTCAGAAACAGCCATAAATGCTACTCAGATGGCCGAGTGGTATAGAGCGTCTGTCTCTTGAGCTGTAGACTCGGGTTTGATTCCGAGTCGGGTCAAACTAATGACTTTAACATTGGTATTCACAGCTTCCCTGCTTGACGCTTAGCATTAAAGGGACAGTGTAAAGAACAAGCCGGCAAGTTTACTTGTTGTGCCGTTGGGAAAGGCACTTAGAGGGATTCCTCCATCTTGGTGTGGTAGACAGATGGCTGGAAACTCCTAAGCGAGCTCGTATAGCGCATTGATCGCTTTCTCGTGATAGGAGGATAAATATGCAACTAACTAACTAACTAGCTATTTTATCGTTCAAAACTGGTTTTTCTTTTCGTTTTATAACTTCGTTTCTAGAGACGAACATTTTTAAAAAATCTAGGTAAATGTAACAATAAAGAAGTCCTTGAAGCGAAGGCAAAATTGCAGGGCTCACCTAACTTTTAATACTGCTTAGTTTCGACAACTTTGAATATCAAAAATATCAAAAAGCCAGTATCTCCAAGATCTTGGAAATGTCAAAAACACGAAAAATTTTCAAGTACACTTTTCAGCTATCTTGTCTTTTTTCAATAGTGGGTCTGCAACTGACTGAGCTTCGTTCAAGCACTTCCTAAGCCAGTACTTGAACGTCTGAGTACGAGCTTGTTTGATTCAAAAGTGAGACATACAACCAATATGCGCAACCACAGTCAAAAGCTATATAAGGTGTTGATATATGGAATTGAACATTGATTGCCGCTCTATCAAAACAATCGCAATTCGCAAAACCTATAGCATTTCTTCATTTCATGAATTCATTCAGACAATTTCATCAGTTCACAATTTGCTTGTAGGTTAGTGAAACAATGCTTGAATTGTTAAGGTATATAATCATTTGAATCAATTCCTGTGCAGAATCGACTAACATGTCCGGTTAAAAATAGTACTTATACAATTCACAACACTTTTTTTAGGCTTGCTGGCAACGTAGGTACTTTTTTGTAGAAAATACTGTACAACCTATTATGGCCTTTCCGTAGGTTTCAGTCCGGAAACAAAAAGCTCTTCTGTCATAAGTTTTCCCTCTTACGTACACTCTCCATAACTGTATCTCACAGTTGACCAATGTTAAACTTCTCTGTACGAATTTAAGATTGAAGGTAGAATAAACCGTATAACGCAAAAGTTGCAGAGAAAAGAACTTTAAAAACTGATATTAAATGTCCATTTTCTTTAAACAAAACAGGTAGCAAAATTTAAGAAGCTTCCAACATCAACTCTGTCGGTAGATTGCAAGCAGCCATAAGCTTGCAAGTCTCCAGTCTCGCCTACCTTTAAAGCATAAGTGCAATAGCAAGTAAGATTCTACATGTGTAATTAGTATGTTTAAGCTCTATCTGATAGAAAAAGCTTCTAATTACAGCATTTTTGACATGGAGACTAAAATAAATTAGTAAACATACAATATAATTAAATCTATTTAAAAAACGTAACATGCTGCGACTTTTCAAAGTACACCAAATTCCTTATCGAAAACCTAGAGGAGGTAAGCCTCCCCAACGCTCTTAAAATAAAACAGAATAGTTGACATACATACCTTACTAAAACGAGGAGACCGCCGAAGAGAAAACGCTGGCATCATTTGTGCGTAAATAGTTGGAATAACTACGTGAGATAAAATGGTGCAATAACTTCAGAAATGACCACTTTTAGCTAGAACCGTTGTACTCAATTATAAATATATAATACAAGCTTATGTCAATAAGGAAAATCTTTATACAAAAACAAATGTTCAAGTTTAACTTCATTTTTAGATTCTTCTGACATCAAAATACGCATAGATTCTAACCTACCTCAAAAAATCAAAATGAAGAGGTGAATAAAGACCAATGCTATAACAGAAAACTAAATATGCTTTCCTGACAGCTAAAAAGTCGCAATAACTTACAAATTGTTACAGGGAAACAAACTATATAATGGAGATATTAAAGATACAAAATGTAGTCACAGGTACGTGATTCGAGACATAAAAAATGTTAAATATACGTAAGTCAACTTTTACTGAACTCGAACGAACGTACCACGTTCCGCTTTGCTCTAATAGCCTACGTTATAGAAGCTTAATATCTGTCTTAAGTTATAGCGATAAGCTAAGGTCACATCTGGAGTTTTTACCATTGCAGCAAACATTTCAGTATGTTTTGCATTTACACTACACAGTACATAGTACATACGCACACACACACGGCGGAACAATTGCTGAGAAAGGACACCAAAATTACCGGGTCTTTGTTTTACTTAAGCACTCTCCTTTAATTGGCAAAAACAAAAAACTTTTACTTGTAAGCTTTAGCACTGTTTTGGGGTTACTTGTTTCTCATCAGGACACAACTTTTAAAAATTTAAAAGTTAGCAGCTGAAACCTTTAAATTTACTTACGATGCGCTACATAGACTGCAGTTAGGGTCTTAGAAGAAAGCTTAATAGCTCATACCTAGCATTTTTTTGATAAAATCAGTGAATAAGTGCGTAATAAGCAATGAACAATGACTAAAATTAAAACAATGGACGGAAAGCCATCAATAATATGCACCAAAAAACAATGGCGGTTAAAAATGCAGTAAACATATTGCGTTTTCATGCAACGCATTCTGTTGTCTATTATAGGAAAAAGGTTTAAAACAGATTCGTCATTATCATGATAGAAGTAATTCGTAAAAATATAGTTTGTCACGAAATGATATTTTTGCTGGTAAAATCTCCCAGTTTTGCTAAGGATAGTAACTGTTGAACAAAAACCCGCGCCATTAAACCCTGTCAGTAACTAAAGTTTTGGGGGAGGGGTTGACCACAATTTTGACTGCAATGGAACCTGCATTATTTTGTTGAACACATTCGGAATAACTCTACAATGGAAAATTATGGCTAACTGAATAGTTAAATGCAAAATTTTTAAGTATATTTTCGACAAAAGTAATTGCAGGTGAGCCTCTAATTTATGCACTCAGCCCGTATTGCGCTCGATTCGGCATTGAATATTGTTATTACTATTGAAACTTAATAAAACGCTCTGCTTACTCTATGTAACCGACAGACACAGCAGGAATGTAGTAGGCGCAAGCACGGCGGACGACATAGGTGATTTAAAGCTACATTTTGACAGAAAATTATAACTGTAGTAAGGACTCTCTGGGCGTGGTGCTAGAAATATAAACAAATGCCATTAGAAGAAGATTAATCACGTTTTACTACACATGCTGATTCCCGCATCTCAGATTATTTCAACCCTACAACGTCATTAAAAGAAATTTCCAACTTTGCATTTTTAAACTTACAAACTTACAAGTTAGATGAGAAATTTGCAAGGGACAAATGACGAGACTTTGGTTATAGTCGAAACTTAAAGTGTTTTTAAGTTTGCAAAATATAACAAGATTATTTACATATATTTGCATGAGTGCTCCCCCGGAGTGCATTTTTCACGCCTAAATATACCTGTGTTTGTCATTCTTCGTGTGTTTTTTAGTAAAACTGATCAACTAATAGACCACAGGCAATAAGGAATCTTTCAAACTTCAGAACTTTTCAGTCTTCAAAACATTTTTGAATAGGCACTACGCCGCAATGCCCAAGTTAAGAACCGAACCAGAAGACAGAGGTCAATTTCGTTATTCCTCCTTCGGAGCACTAGCCCAGCTGAACAACTTGTTTCTTTTCTCAAAACGCTAGTATCTAGTATGGAGTTAGATGACTCCTGATCAGTGTAACATATATAACAACTCAAAAACTAATAGCTACTCACCCAACTATAATTTTTTGATTGAATACAATAGCTAATGCTTAAGCAAAAAAACTACACCGTTATTTCGACATAAACGAAGTAAAATAGCTTGCTAATTCAACTCCCTTACAATGGTAAGCTTATGAAAAATTCATGCGCTCACAATACGTAGTTTTTAGTTCAACATTAAGTTGACGGTATGGTGTGAAGAAGAAGTTAATAACTGAATAGCGACAACAATCAATAGTGCTAAGCAACTAACACGTCATCAAGTACACACGCTAAATTAAGTAACCTTCCTCTATGCACGAACAGTACCTACGCCAACAATGCTTTTCTCTCAATAGAAACTTATTAATAAAAGGCCTTAATCGGCTTATTCGCTAAATACAAGCTATTACAGTGCGTGGTTAGTATCAAAGTCGTTATTCTTAATAAGACGTGGAATAGAAAGCAATTCTTCTCAAGTGACCCAAGTTTAACCTCTGTAGCAAGCTCTTGGTACTTATTTATATAATCAGGCGTCATACGTATGCATCCTCTTCCCTCAAGTATATACCATTTTCTATTTCTTAGTCCAACGTAACATGTGTTTAAAAATCGCTTTAAAAAGACGCCTTCAGCTCGTGATAAAGCCAATGCTGGCGTTTCACATGAGCCACATTGTGATAGTCCAAGGCAAACTGAGAGCTATCGGAAAAAATCAGCTGTATCAAAAATACTAATTGCGTGATACAAAATAATGCAGGCTGGCAAAATCGCAGATTTGATCAACAGTAAATTTGGACATCCATAACCCGATATAAATAAACAGTTGCTTTGCAGTAGAAACTGAGGTAACCACAGCAACGCCATTATACAAGCAATAAATATGTTAAATTTTGGAAAAGGCTTGTCAACAAATCATTAGCTAATCTATTTCAGTATCAAAACGATATCATCATCGAACAACTAATGAGTCATTGGCTTTTAAGTTATCGAAATATGATGTAATTCAGGCAAGCTTATCGTATATTCACAATATTCGTAGACTTTTTCTCAAAATAAGCTATTGCAAGGTTTTCAGAAGTAAACAACTAATTATCATAACAATTAAATATCATAATTTAGCCCACTTGATGAGTTACCAAAAGACGAAACCGTCTTGATTTATAGTTTTAAAGCAACAATTTTAGTTGGTCTCCGTAAAACTTGCAAAAGGCTAAAATCAGCTTAGAAATCACTATATCAATCCATAATAATCCATTGGTATTTTCTCAATTGTCATTGCACCAGAAATTTTTGCTTCACCTTCTTGCTATCTTCCTTCAGACGTGAAAGTCTACTTAAACTTAAAACGACAGATTACTGTTTAAAAATATAAGGTATTGCGTCACAACCTCAGGATAAATCCAACTACGCAATAACGTATGACGTGCAATATCAGCAGCTAAGAAAACAAGACATTAGAACTAAATATTACTTTAGATAAGTCCTCAATTTCATAAGATTTAATCCAGTGGTGCTACTTAAATGTTGCAAAAATTACATCTATCTTCAGAAGACACTGCCGATTCTCTAATAGTAAACTCTAAGGCCTGCGCGAGCTATTTCTAGCTTTTCTCAACCATTTTTGACAAGGTTTTAAACAAATTGACGAAAACATAAATTCCAAGCAACGAACTACTTAGGTGCGCACAGTCCCCAATGAATTAAAAAGGCATGGCAAAAAATATTTTAAGACGCAACCACAAGACTCCTTTCCTATCTCTGCATATAAAATTAGTGGTAAAATACATGTTTAAAGTTAATAGCTTAACCTTTGAACAAAAAATTTGGTCGTATCAGCATCGCAGCGTACAACCTACCAATCAAACGACACAGAGATCTTAGTGTAATCACGGAAACCTCTAGAACAGCGCCACTAAAACGCTCATAAGCAGAAGCCATGCAGCGAGATGCTCTGATTAGGTATTGCAGTTTGCAACGTGTTACTCAGACCAACATTTGACGTATAACCATTCCACTTGAGACAGTATTACCGTTGCAATATCCGTTTGCATGTACTATAGCAGATTCTATCTACTTTATCTTTTAATTTAATTGCCATGATTCACCATCATATAGCAGGTTATTTTTTGGCGTTTAAGGTCCACCATAAAAACCAAAATGGGGTCCATAGAATCAAGAAACCTTGCAGAGGAAAGTGGCATTTTGCTTCATTTTGAGTCTCTACTTAAGCACCTCACATTTTCCTTAAATAAAAATATATCAATTTACCAATCTGAAACACGTTTTTGACTTCACGTTAATTTTGCAGCCAACTAAACAACCAAATCATAGTTCTAGTAGCGCCATATGAACTCTCTTGGCCTAAACGTTTATTTTAGCACATTATGAAATGCAAAAATGCATTCTGCTAAATTAGGTGTTATGATAAAACGTGCTCAAAGCGCTTACATGACTTCATGTGCATTCAAAATCGTAATGGCAAATCAATCAACGAAAAAACTCAAAAATGAAACCTTGACTGCCATCGTGCGGCTGGAAAGTTTTCACACGCGCTGCTGGAAAAATTGAAGAGTGCGGAAAAACGTAAAAACTTGGGCTTCCAATAAAAAGTGAAGCGACAACCATTCGTACACAAGCATCAAGGCTTGCTTAAGATGCAGTTGTATAACAAAAAACATACCTTTCCTTTTGGTGCTCCCAAACGGTGGCGACTAAGGGCTGGAGAAAGTTTTGAGGGTAAAACAGGGGTACTGCCGCGTCGAAGTGATCCAGGGGACCAGGAAACTTGTAGGGGGGTGAAATCGTCCAAAATACGGGTCGGAGATAAATGCGTAGGCGACGACACACTTGCACGTAAGCTTGCTTTACGTCGATCATCGCGATTCGGGAAATTCGTATCAGAACTTCGCGTTACTCGTTGGACGTTGGTGATCGTTAAACCAACTCCTTCGGCGGAGGTGACGCTATTTTGACGCACTAAGGGTGGAGAATGAAACACGGAATCAGCCGCATTGGGCGAATTGACGGTCATATTGGGAGGGGTCAGTGAACGATGAGAAGTCAGCTTATTTTGTTTTTCTTCTGAAGTGGCACAAGAGTCATCAGCTTTGGCAAGCTGCCCAGCATTACTTTCTGGACTGTCTTCAATAGTAGGCATACTTCGTCGGTTAATTTTCTTTCGAAGCGAGCTCATGGGTAAGTTGAGGGAAAAGCGGTTGCGTAGTTTCGGTGACTGCATTACAGTTTGGTTCATGCTCAAGTTTCCCGGGTTGAGACTGTGTTTGCGCTGATAAAGAAACTTTGCGCTGTCGTCAGCGGATCCACGAGCGCGAAACACAGGTGAGTGTTGTGTGGGATCCGAAGTACGTCGAATTTCTTCGCTTTTTCCTTTCATGCTTCAGCGTGTCGTGAAACTTGATTTTACGTCGTCAATTACAACACGATTACTTTCAATTGACGTCATAGCTACACTTCATTTTATCAACTTATTATCAGAATTTAACAACAATTGTCGCTCTGCACACAGTATACGAAATTAGCTACAAATCACAACTCTGAGTATAGCTACAGGAGGTTTACGAACAACCAGTCCTTAAAACACGAAATGTCTGGCAAATATGCTAACATGCCAAACGCCACAACTTTTTGGACCACTTGTTACTTTCATCATCTACTGTTTGAAAAATTATGCGTCAAACACGTCCGCAAAAAGGCCTCTTATCGAAAATACAACCACAAAGCACACAATCCAAACAAAAAACTACATCTGATCATTTTCTCACCCATGCAATGAGCTTAGATAAAATAAATATTAAAATTTTAACCTCTCAGTTTTTTTTGTCACATTATTGCATTCTTTAATTTCAGTCTTGCATTTATGTTAAGTATGTTATTCCCGAAGCTTACAGAACTCCAGAAAATTTTCAAGTCACCAAACAACCATGTCTCACAGTAAATCAGTTCTAAAGCATATGTAAAATCTACAAACACTTAACAACAATTGAAGATTTCCCCAAACCTGGAACTGTAATTTAACTTTTAACCAATCTTAACAACAAACCAACAGCAGCATCAACAACCAATATAATAACAAAGCCACTGAATCACTCAGACCTATTACTTCTTTGTATGATACACTGCAAGCATTCTACTTTGTGTATATATGGTTTGCCATTACATCAAACTTGCTCTCTATTACTACGCGCATATTTAATGTAATTGGTAGTAAACGGGAAATAGCTTGCTTTCCAGCACTTACGGCCGAAAACTTTATCTTGAAAGTACTTGAGCTATGCAAAAATGTAAACAAATTTAACGTTAATGTATAACAGCGCCATCCCATATTGTCCCTGAGCAGTTCAGACCTGCTGGATTGTGTATCTATCAAATGTATTGCAGCGTTAAGGCGGCAGAGTTGGAAAAGATTTAAATAAAGGGAAGACTCTGATGGGAGACTATTCTGCGCAGACAACGCGTCGTATCGGTCACGCAAAATACTCGCACACTCTGACTCCCCTTGACGGGTAGCATATTTAGAATGTTTGAATACGGTATTTGGCAATCACGGCTAACAATTCGCATTTATCATTCACAAAAGTGAGATATCCCAATCCTAAGTTGTCTCAAATTCGTGTCGATCACGCCAAATAGCCCTGTCCCGAAGATCATAAGAGGGTGACGGGTTTGATTCAAAACTGGAGCAGAGGACATAAAATTCGGTGCAAGCTTCCACAAGGTCACGCAGCAGTTTTCCACGTCGAACTGGTTAACAGTCCATTCACTTGCAAATAAAGGTCTACGTGAATTTATTTTGAAAGAGATATTACTCGTACCTACTACCATTATACAAGTACATACCGGTAATCAATTGGCACAACAATAATGCCTAGTTTAAACTAAGATACAGTCACATCTCATTTGTAACCTAAAACTTAAGAAACGCATTCTCTATTATCCCACATGGACTTTTCGCAATAACGTAACATATTTGATCCTTTTTGGACGTTTATCGGAATACGCCGTTAGACCATCATCAGGCAACAAATCAAAGCAAGGACGTTTGAGATGCACTTCACGTTTTGCACACTGTACTAACAGCGATAATAAGAACATTCAAAATAGAAACAGAATGCTGAACTAAGGTGCTGGACTTGAAACGGCTTTACGCAAAAAATTACTTGCTTGCCAATTTTCTGTTGCTTTCTTCCTCTTCACAGAAAGTGCAAGGCAAAGAGATATAGCTGGTACAATGAACCAATCTGGCTAGTACCACTGGCCAAAACATTTAAGTGTTTGCTTTTATTGTTTTTTGGACGAAGGACATCAAAAGCAAGACCTTTTACAGACGATTTTAATGCTAACCTTTTTGAGCTAGCTGACCATTGCCATTCACAAATTCGGTCAAAATCAACACAAGCCTTAATGGAGGAAAATAGTATCACAAATAGGTTAATTAACAATTTTAAACTCCGTAAACTTTCAGAAATTTTCCACTTATGCGCAGCATAACTTTTCGTAATGCATTCGTCTACGTCACATAACACTAACTATTTTACCTCTTCACTCAACATTTGGGGCCAGCAACGCCTTTAACCACAGAAAACTTAACTATACACGTAAGCTAGTATACTGACTGGAGCTTATCCGGTCCAAACTCAACTCAAAAAGCTCTTTCTGCACAGCAAATATCACTACACAAGCAGTACGCAAGAACTTGACATAACCTTTAATTAGTAGTGCAATATTTCGAATGTTCGCATCTCCTTACCATTTTACGGTAAGTCCTAAGCCCTACTTCCTCATTCAAATAGTAGCTTCACTACGACACAAAACGCTTATACGGTCCAAAGTCAACTCAGAAAGCTCGTCCCTACTCTTTCTGCTCAGCAAATATCACTACACAAGCAGTACGAAGAACTTGACACAGCCTTTAATTAGTAGTGCAATATTTCGAATTTTCGCATCATCATACCGTTTTACGGTAAGTCCTAAGCTCTACTTCCTCATTCAAATAGTAGCTACACTACGACACAAAACAGAAAACTAAGACTAACTCTCAATTGAATTATAATTTAGATCGTGATGGGCTGGCTTGTAACGCGAATTACATTTGCTGCAGATAGACTTTCACGACAAGCTTGAAGAGGTTGTGGCCGCAACAATACGCAATCTGTAACCATTCGTTTGTATCTAGAGGTCATACCATTCGACGAAAAATCGTGACCAAACAGCAACGATCAATACAAACATGAATGTCTAAACTATATATACAAAATATACACGTGCAGTGCAGGTTCAAATCATAATGCTTTTTGATTCTGAGTTAAGCATAGAGCGACGCTAAACCTTATTTTTTTTTTATAATCTAATGCTGCTAGGCTCAAATATTTCTGCATTCAATTTTTTTCAAAGGCTGAAGAAGGAGCTCTGAATACCTTAAAAATCAAGCAAATACTGGATGACTGCAACTCGGATAATCGCTACCACTGAAATCTACCCAATCTGAACTTGCGGCACGTCTAGTTTAAGATAACCACAAGAATTACATACCAAAACACTTGACTCAAAATTTCTACAACTAGAGACTCTATAACATTTTCCGAAACTTTAAAATTACTGACACTGACTGTCTCTATTGATGCTAGGCTTCTATGCAGCACATACACCCATCCGCATGCATTTTTTAATTGATTTGTGAACATAATCAAACCGCAATACGTCAGATCATAAGAATACTAACAAGGAAGTTAATAGTTTCTGTCACAACTTAATGAAATTGAAATCAGTGCAAAGTGCACAGCTCTTGAATATTCTACAATATTTGTGATAATGAAGACATAAATATGAATGACAGAAATATTAGTTTTATGAGCATATACATCCCATGTCAACGACCATCGCTGGAAACCCGAAAGTACGAAAAGCACAATTCGTTTGCATTGTGCAACCGCAATGAGGCGTCTTTCCAATTTCGTGTTAGAATTTACCAATTTCACAATGCAGTTCTACATAAACTGAATAAAAATATACTTCTTTAAATAGATTGCATTGAAGCTATGGTGATCGCTATTGAAACTTTACGCTAAAAGCGCATTTTAATAGGCATGCAAACTTGCCCCCAAATCTAAACTTTCGGTTCCTTCTAAAACACTCAGTTCCACTCAATACCTACTTAAATAGTAAAAACGAGCAACCTAGTCTAACTAATCTCTTAAAAATCGAACGATTTAAAAATCATTGATTATAACGGCTGACAATATCCATCTGAAATCATTTTAATTCAAATAAATCGAGCTCAAAAAGTGACATGCGCCGTTTACGCTTGATACTGAAGTGTTCTTTAAACACATAGATTTAGATACGTATTTGCTTACGATAACGAAAAATTTTACAAATCGGTTTTCAAAAGTTCTACTCCAGTCACAACAAATAACACTCATGCTGAGAGCAAAATGCCACAAAAAAAATACACAAAATGCCACAAGCTAGGTGTGGAAACCTCTAACTTTACACGAGGCCCAATTACTAACATCCACCTCTACACCTAAGATGAGCCCTACATCAAACCGAACCCTGCGTTAACCCCGAAAAGTCCTGCCCTTCCAATTTTTTCCCGTACAGTACACCTGCAACCAAAATTTTTCAATAATATTTTCTCAACCAAGTGCTGCATTTTGATTAACCTGTAGCATCTAAACCTTCACATCATTTCGGTGGAGCCGTCAAGATAATCTACTTCTGCAGGATATTGGAACTAAAACAAAGTTCAAGCCCTCAAGTGCATAAACTGCATTGAATCATTCGAATTCATTTAAAACACATTATTATTTTTTAAGTGGGAAAATAAACGCCTTTAAAACAGACTGCGATAAAAGCTAGCGAAAGCAAGTAGCTAGGCAACTAAAAATACCACCAATGCTCTTAATACTCGACACTAAATAATCATGGCTCTTTGTTTTAGATCTACACTACACTAGTGCATACTGTACGCTACCATGATCCGTAAATTTTAAGTCCTATTTCCGTATCTTGCTGGCATCAGCTTTAAATAACTTTAATGGTGCTGCTTCGCTGCACACAGCTGTAATAGGATTAGTTAAGCGCTTAATTGACAAAACTACGATTAAATCTACGCATTACTGATACCATTCTTAAACGTAACCGAAGGCATTTCTGGCTTATGCTCATTTTTTACCATGAGTTTTTTAGCAGCAAATACAACAGCGGACTTTTTGCCTTTCAATAGAAACTTTTTTCCAAGCATATAACAAAGCATTGTTTTCATACTCAGAGTAACCTATCATTGAATTGTATATATCGTTTTATTTTTCGTTATTCTGACGAAAGCCTTTTTCCTCGAAAGAGTGCAGGAGGTATTTTTGCGCCGTAATAGATTACTGAAAATCTATTTCTTACGACACAGCATTGCTGTGTGCAAAACTATTGTCTTGTCTTCAAGATCTCATTAATAAATTTAAAAAAGCTATATTATTGCGTAAAAAAAATTTCGCAGTAGTTACATAGCTATTCGTCCAAGCAAGAGAGAACTAGGGAGGTTACAACAACTATAATCTCAACAAACACTTTCAAACGCACTGAGATTTGTTTTGCTGACACTCGTATATCATAAACCAGTGGTTCTCAACCTTTTTAGCCCATGGACTATTTCCAAGTTAGCCAAAATATATGCGGACTCAAGTCACCCATAGGTATGAAAACAAGGTTGTTCAATAACTGAGTGGTCACACGTGGCGAATGCATGTTTTTTGCTGTAGTCGCTGCCATAGCCTACGCCGCAAAACTAGTGGCGTAGCGAGAAATTTAAAAAGGGAGAGGAGGGCAAAAATTTCTATATTTTTTTTATGCGTATTTTTTTCGGCAGAACTAATTTGAGTCTGAGGGTATGCACCCCCGAAACAATTTTGATCTACATGCAGTAATGGCTATTTTAGCGCTTTTTGAATAGTTTCACGCAAATTTTGTTTGAACTTTTTGACCATAATTCTGAGTGCTTTGCCAAATACGATGCATTTTGTTCGCACATTTTCGATTATGCATGCGTAAGGCTTATCGCTACTGAAGAGGTTCGAAATTATGGAAAATTTGTATAGATCAAAAACGTTTTTGAAAATGGTTGGTAGGAGGATGCATACCCCTCATCCTACCCCCTGGATCCGCTCATGGCCATAAGCTACAGAAACCATCAAAAGAGTCTGGCACATTTCAGTCATTTGGCACCATTAATTTTGTTCTTTTCTACTAAAAGACAGAATTAAAATGAGGGCATGGCACAATGCCCCCTATATACGTTTCTGACGGAAACCATTGATTTGGAAGCTGAAACTTATTACATTCGTGCTGAAAAATTGACTAAGTAAAATAAACCGTTTCAATTTTTTTACTTTGTTCACTTCGTTTTTATAGCAATCTTTTTCGCTTTTTGTTTATTCATTTATTTTTTGAGTGACTCTTCATTGTCAATATGTAATCCTGCAGCTATCAATTCCTGTATCACTTTGTTTATGTTATGCTCTCCAGCATTTTTCTTCATAGTTTTAAGTTTTCATTACAAGTGCCCCACAAAACTTCGAAGTTTCTGTATGCTCAAGAATTTGACAATGTCTTCTGCAGACCATTTTAAAATTTGCCACTTTGCCATATCCTTGTTTTGTAACACCCGGTATATTCCTTTTTTAACTCGTACATGCTGACAATATAAGCTCGTGAATGTTTTGTAGTACCTAGTCGCGTAACTAGGCCTGTTTTGGGGGGCAAATTCCCATGTCTTTTTTTCAGGTGTTCAGGGGCGTATCCAGGGGGGCCGCTGGGCCTAAATACACAAAACTTTTGTGGTGTAAAGTTTTTTTTTTGCTTTTCACTTAATTTTGGGCGGAAAATTGCACATCTGCGGACGTGATGACCTTTTTTTTGCTCTTCAAATTCGCTTTTTAACTATGTAACTTACCGTACCTGTAAGTTCCGCGGACTCATCCACGCCCTTCCGCGGACTCATTTGAGTCCACGGATTCGGGGTTGAGAAATACTGTCCTAAACAGACTTGCAACAGAGTTGACTGTTCGACCCAAATTGAAAAAGCATGGTAAAACCCAATACAGAAACTAATCCACCCAAAACTTGACCCAAAAAACGAATCTTTTTGAACATACGCATGAAATCGAACATAAATTAAAAACTCAAATTTACATATGACCCAAACAACCCATTCTGATTCCACCTTTGCCTAAGCCTTTTTTATAAGCAGTAATGTGGCTGAAAGATCCTTTGCAACGGGTTTGAATCCGTGTGTAGTGGGCAAATCAAACTTTACATACAATTGATTAGGCTGCTCAATGCGAACCTCAAGCTGCTTTGATGCAAGTCTACAGTCTGCCTACCCATACTGTTTAAATTTCACTTTATTGTTTCGTTATTCCAAATAAGTTAATTGCATAAGACTTAACATACAAAAACTAACTTGTCAAAAACACACATACATTTACTCACACTACAAGTACAATGGTAGCTTCTGCTTGTAAGTACTGCTTAACAAACGTAACCGGTAAATTTCTAAGCAAATGCTGAACTCGTCCATTCGCTAATTGAAACCTGTGGTCTCGTTAGTTAGGTCTGCTGAAAGTCATAAATCATGTAAATACAAGAAAATTGCTCTTAGCCAAGAACAAACGCGATTGCTGAGTGTGTTAATTATTAATTCTGATTAAGATAGTCACTAGAATGCGATTCCACCAACGAACGTTAATAGTTTATTTCTGAGGACAAACAAGACCTCAAATCAAAGCTTTGAAACCTGCTACTGTTTCTGCAAAACTTTTGTCGTTATATTTAGATAGTACGGGTGTATTTGCCAATAATCAAACCCATCTGCCATATATTCTAAATTGAATGTTTGGCTAAGCCAAAATGCTAATGAGCGCATATTAAAGTAATTTTATGATATTTTAACAACGTCTTAAGCGATTATTAGCACCAAATTCATCTAAATATTATACAACAATGCTGAATCACAGACTAACAGAGGAACAAAAACATTGTTCTGATGTTTAAAAATCGGTACTTTTTAAGAGGGAATTTCACCAGGTCAACGACATATACGAAAATATAACTAGCCAGATCCATAATTGAAACGTTTGTATTTTGAAAAACGACCGTTACCTTAACCGCTGCGTAAACAAACTAAATCAGCATTGAAATCAAAGTCGCGTGCCTTACAATCAACATCAAAGGAAATTCTAATCTTGTAAATTTGATCGTGTGCAAGTCATTGCAGCCAGGCAGATTCCAAAGTGGCACTCAACGGTAAAAGAAATAGGACGGAAGGTAAAAAGAATAAAGCAAGTGGTTTTGGCCTGCTTAGGCCTGACCAAAACGGTTTTGAGGTAGAAACAGACACAGAAACATTAGCCAATAATATGACATACATATAGACAATAAAAGGCTTGCATGCAGCTTGAGATGTACATATCTGCCACATTCAATTGATATTGAAAACCGCAACGTAAGAACAGGAAATCGTTTTACTGAAGCAAAAACAAAATCAAATGACACTAAAACCAATTCAACACCATACCGTACTTTAGCAGGCCCTAATGGAGCGATGCCACTATTTTAGCTGAACTGAATACTTGGCAGATAAAATCGAACAACTGTAATATAACAAAATTTTAACAAAAACAAAATAAACTTTTCCTGCAATATTTCACAAACACCAAGTTAATTAAGGATTTATACCACTAAGCAACACTACTGAAGTCGCAAGCTTCATAATTAAAAGTTAAAAACTTTGGCTACTTTACTTACCTTGCAAAAACTTAACGAAATGCACCAGTCTTTACTGCTTGAAAATGGTAACTTACATAACTGGAAACTGAAATCAACTCAGTAAATTTCCAACAAGCTTTGATATAATGCAAGTATTCACATTGAACATTGGCAACTAAATTCGAAAAAGTTCTGGTACAGTCCACAAATGTCAAAACTTATGACGTAGAAATATTTACACACGGACGTTACATTGATCGCCTACATAAACTCATTCAACACAACAGGTAACAGTAATTGAACTTATGTGTACTTCCACCTTTTGGCTTTACGCCACTTCACAACACATCAAAATGACAGCAAGGTTTACTCATACCGAACAGCTGATTAACAAGCATAGATGGTTATTGGCTATGCTTTGACCTTCCTTTTTTGTTCATGTTTCACCGGTTTTTATGTGACTGGCACGATCGCAAAACTTAGTCACAAATGTTGGACTTACTTATAACATTAAGTCGTAGAAAAAATGAGCTTGGCCGTTCAAAGTTGTCAACGAGCCGAAGATGTTGAACCAGACCCGACCCGAATCCGATTTTTTTAAGCCCGCAGCCGAATCTCAATTTATTAGCCGCTCTGAGCCCAATTAAACCCGAAATCTAAAACATCACTATAAATTTTCAAAAAATTTTAATAAGAAAAAAAAAAAAGTTTTACCCATCCGCAGTCACATCTGCTGCGAACAGCAACATTTATACAAGGTGTTTTCTTTGCTTCATTCCAACAATCGCGAAAACCCTATCACCCACTAAACATCTGGATTTTCCTCCGGCGTCCGGCCCGATCGAAGCCGGACAATTTTTCAAAATCCAAGCCGAGCCCGGTCCGAACCCGATCTGACTCGAAAAGCCCTAGCCCGATAAAAAACTCCGTGGCCGTTTTCGTAACGCTATGTTTAGTATTTCGACTTAGCGGTGGTTATCCCTACTCTGTGCTGAACCAACTAACTATTGCTAGTCACAAAGGTACAGTAACAAAATTACGTTGCATATAGCGCATTTACAACGTTACGGTGATATTGTAAACGTTTTTAAGAGCTCAGGCTGCTCTTATGTAATAATATTTCAAGATCCAGCAGACACTAATTATACAAGTACAGTTAGCTATTACCGCTAAGTAACACTTAGTTTTATCCAATATCAGCAGTAGGAAGGTTTGCCGCCCTCAACAGGAGTAATTCCAAACCAATGTAGATCAGGGCAGCAATTTTTCAACATCGATTGCTCGAAAAACGGTGCTACACGAATCACAGCGAGCAGTGCTGAACGTAAATTAAGTTCCAGTGTCATGGGTTTAATTCTATGCTAAAGCTGATCGCATTTGCCACTAAATACCTGATTGTCATAGCTTGATGACTCGATAACTATGACTTTTCACAAAGTCCATAAGATATACCTTGACAAAAGTTAAATGTAATACCTCGTTGCTTTCGGCACTGTCCGGTTCGTCCATATTGATTAGGGATACTTGGTCTTCTACAGGCTCAGATGAAGACTCTATCAATGAAATATAAAAGGTGTCAGTTTTTCTTATTTACACAACTAATGACGCGAATTTCGTACAAAAATTGCGTACGAAACGGTCGGACAAAAAGTGGTACGTTACTTCCACACGTTTTTACGCACAAATGCCAAATGTTCAACTAGAACAAGATCGGATGACACGTAAAATCATGTCTGTCAAGCGTTAAAAGAGTGGTAACCACCAATAGATCCCACGAGACGGCTTCGATTCGCGGACCGAATGGCTGCTAGCTCAAAGAGCACAAGCTCACTTCGCAGTTTTCTTTGATTACTGTAAAATTTTCAGTTCCATATAATTTGAATATAACCTCAGGTACTGTTTTACTGTAATCTTTGTGTATGATTAATAATTGCGATAAAAAAAATGACCATTTCTCCAATTATTTTCGAAGAAAATAATAGCGACTGTAACATTACAGCCTACTATTGCCCAATCTCTTCTGAGACCCTTTATTAAATGATGCACCAACGAGAAGTATCTCCAGGTATAAATAACAAGTCTTACTTAAGAGTGCTTAGCTCAGTTTTTAAGATATTGCTATCGGAGCGGGAGGTCTGGATTCGATTTCCGGGTCGGTCAAATAAAACACGGGGTCGCCTACGGCTTGCCACAGCTGCGACGTGTCTTTGGAGCTGTGCTGTCCAGCCGCTAAGCCGCATAGACGAGCCCCGTCACTTGTTACCCGCTTCGGCGTAATGACGAGAGTGAAATAAAGATTTGATTTTGATTTGAATTCAGAGTGCATTCAGATACGAAAATTTTAAATACTGATAACTCATATCTTACCTGGAGAGGTTAAAGATATGCTAAACTTGAGCTCAATTTTAACTGAAACTTACTATTACAATAAACTGCGCATTCTGTACAACTGCAAAGCCTTGAAACATCGTATACCAGCATTGGAACTGCATAAGGAAGCATATGAATGTTAACAGTTCAACAATTTCCTTTTGCAGTGACAGTTTGTAATAACTGGTTTGGCACGAACTGCAATACTGAATTCTTGATACAGCGTAGCATTTAAATGGGAAAAAGGTCAATTCTAATGGCTATTTGACCTAGTACACGCAATAGCTGAAAAACGCTAATAGAAAGTGGACATGTGTTTTAGCATCTAAATGTAAAAATGTAATTATAACTTACTGAATAAACCATCCACTTCTGTAACGGTGATAGAAGATTGATCAGCTGTAGAATTTTCAGGAGCCGAATCTGCGCCACTCTCAACCTACATAAAATGCACTTAGTAACGAAAATCCATATGTAACACATGACGAAATTTTTCAACTAAATCAAAATCTAATGATTTTAAACAGGTGAAATCTTGCACAACCGAAATTCCATTACATTTAAGTATTTTTTTCCTTCTCTGTTACTACCATAAGTAATGAGTGTAGTCCTACTCTTAACATTAAAGCATTAAAGTTTCTGATAAGACTCAACACGAAATTGAACTCAGTTTTCCAAAGCCAATGCTCGACCAATGACGCAAAGCGCATGAGAAACGAAATCACCACTTTGCCTCAAGTAACTCATTTATCGCGGCCTTTTTGTACCCGTAAGACTAGGGATAAACCCTACGCCGGTTAACAAAAGACTCTAAAAACTAGTAATCGCAGCCTACTAGGCGCTCTACATCAAATACAATTCAGAAAAACTGTTGTCCTGTCAACCGGCGCTCTTTATTGTTCTAATAAGGCAGCGCATCTCTCGAAGAGCCAAAAATAGAGTGACAATGCACATGTGGAAACAAAGCAAATTGCAATCACTTCCTTAGTGCCAGTACTTGCAAATACAAAACACTATGCTTCCAGAATAAGACGTCAGCTAAAAGGAAGAAGCAATTGTCACAAAACATATTTTTGAACCAAATTAAGTTTCACAAGCAGAATTATACATCTGTAACATTTTTTTTCAAGCCACATAATTGCAGCTCGTGGGATTGTATGTTAGTGAAGTATGCGTATCATGGAAGATGACCTGGTTGCGCATCAAACCCATGAAGCCAGCTACCGAGCTTAATGCACCAACCACTAAACCAACTCCATGTGCTATGCATTTGTAACATTCAATTAAATTAGATTGAATGCGCGAGGACAGCTACGACCTCGAGTGTCTAAAATGCACTAGAAAAATGGCCACGAAGGGGCGCAAAAGAAATCAAAAATAACATATACCGGTGTGCAAACACCAACACCTTGCGTCCAACCCAAGCCAACATGGAAACTTATTGGTTAAAGTTTCAGCTTTACATTTTTTCTTAGCAATAGTAATCGCAGAATATCGGTTACGAAAACATACAGAATTGCAAACCCAATGAAATGTGGGACTGTGGAAGTGAAGCGATTGAGAGATAATCGAGTCGATTACTGCGGTCAAGAGGTTACCACTTACTAGCCACATCTACTTGCATATATTTTGTCTTTTATTTAGCTTTTTTCGAGCTAGGTCAGAACGACAAGAAAACAATCCGCTGAGAAATAGTCGATAAAGTGTCTTCACACATGCTCCAAGACTCTATGCTTATAAGTTCAAATATTGAGTGCTTCAATTTGAGTTACGTTGAGTGCTTCAATATTGAGAGCTTCAATTTGAGTTAAAAATGAGTTACGGGTGCATATTTCGGAATGTCTCCACGTATTAACTATTGTTTATTCTACGGCCATCGTTTTTGTAATATCCTCCGAACTTAATGTATGTATATCTAGTACCCAGAAACACTTGCGAAATACACAGCCAGGTATAATTGCCAATCCAACCGTCGTTGGAGAATTAGCTACAAGCATAGGATGCGCAAGTGACATGTGAACCCAATCCTAGTACACTCGCATTACAATCATATTCAATTGATGTTACTATTAAAATATTGAAAATTTTAAATTTGTGATATTTATTTAAGGATAGGAGCAAACACAACAAAAATATAATCCGTTAGGCATTAATATCCAATATAATCAAAACAAAAGGAAGAAAATAAACAAAATGTGAATGAGTATAATGGTATAATTTATGATGGTAATTTTCACTGCAGGTCAGACAGCTGCTCAAGAAAGTGTTCAAAAACAAAGTTAGAGCTTATCGTATTCACTTCAGCACATTGATTTTACAATATTAAAAAGTTAAAACCCGACAGTTTCTTTCACCTGGTCGGGTTCGTCAGAGATATCTTCTAAGATCTTGTTATTGGTTATAAGATCTTGTAAGATACCCCTGACAAACCCTACCAGGTAAAACAAGCTGTCGGGTTTTAACTTTTTAATATTGTAAAATCAATGTGAAGTGAATATAATGGCAATTTTAAAATTACGGACGCGTATGTCATAAAATTATAAATGCAAAAGCTGAAATTCACTTTTTACGACAAGAAAACTTTCAAGGTTCGAAATAGAAAAAAAAGATAATTCAATACAGTTGACAAAAAGCAACTGCGTCGCGAAAGCAATTCCAATTTTGCGTAAAATCTGAAAGCTGGATTAAAGGCCATTGTTTACACTTCGAGTGAAAAATGAGTTCAACGACAACAACAAAAAGCCTAGTAAGCTCTCAAACTTGGCAAATCTGGCCACAGCTCAAGCAAAACCACACAGGAACACTTAATACGATAATTACATGATAAGCAAAGCGGAAAACTTCCTTTATTGCGAAGTTGCAAAACGTGTAGCGAGACGCATCGCTTAAACAGCCAATCACTGCAATTATCAACAAAACAGCTTACTATTAGCCTTGTAAAACACTACAAAGACAATGACAACCCTATCAAAAAAAGATCACAATAAGTCACTGAAAAACAAATTTCCGCTCCTCACGCATCAGCATTATGATGTTCGTAACGTCCAGTAGTTCGTCAGGTTCAAAGTTCCCAACCCAAACTCAATGCGACGTGATTGGAAAAGTAAACACCATTTCCCAAATCGCGAGAAGTTGTCTGTTAACTTAGATGACCCCAGTCTAACTACACGATACTCCAAAAGAACCCCGAAAGGCTGACCTAGCCAAGCCCGCTACGCAGCGCAGCAATACACAAGATGAACGTTGAACAGTCATTTGAATAAAACTTTGAGGAAAAAATCACGCAACCATGGAAAACTATATTTAAGTGCCCAAACTGTCTACATACTGAAAAAAAAAGGAAAGGGGTGGGGGCTTAAGCTTGACTTAGACACCAGCTCAGAAAGTAAAATCAAAAGGCCAATTACGTATCTATCTTTTTTCGGAAAGAACTTCCTTGCGAATCAATTCACGAACTTTGTCAAGATTCCCTTTTACAAATCCTAGTTTGCTTCTAGGGATCGACAATCGAAACGAACTATAGTTTCGATAACCATCCATAGAGTTATCTTAAGCGCGGTGGAATCTCAAAACACCCACACAGAACAATGCACTAGCATAGAAAGTGTTCAATTGTTAATGTTGCAATAGTTACTTTAAGAGGTTGAACAAGTGATCACAGAAACCAATTGCCCCAATAGATTCTATTTGCAGCATAGTAAACAGCATTTCAGATACGTTCCAGGTAGTTACCGATTATATAAAACACCCACACCTTCCTTATTGCTCAGCGGGATGAACTGACATTTATTCGCATAGATTTGCGAAACAAACCAAAAAGAACAGCAAACAGGTAATTCCAAAAATGTAGGGATTATTGCAAGACATCATTATTCAATCAAATACGTAACTGAACAGGAGAATTAACACAACCTTTGCTTTTAAAGGCCAAAGAATAAACCTACCACACTGGTCTACTCGTCAACCCGTCAGAGAATACACTTGACGGACCGATAACCCTTTATTCCTAACTTTTGAATGGTATTACCGGTGACTGACAACTTTTAGGTGAGCTTATTAGTACTTTTTTCAATTCTCCCTAATGCAACTAAAGCCAATGCAAGGAAAAAAATGTAAATTACCATACCTTCCATAGCTGCTTCTTTAGATCTTCCAGTAACTTTTGAGCTTGACCCAACTTGTTGAGAGTTTTAGCATCCGGACTTTTTGCATATTCTTCCTTAATTATCTGTAAAAGCAGAGCAACTTAATTTTCATGTTTGCGTGTAGCACAATCAAATCTAGTTTCAACGTAACATATTATAGTTTCAACATAAATTCTTATATCTAAGATTAGTTACGAAACAGCGTTATTGAAAAGGAAATTATCATTTTTAGCCTTATTTCACTTTTGAGGAAATGACAGGCATAAGTAACAATAATTGAAAACGTTTATTACAAATCAAACCGTTAACGAAAATGCTGAATAATCCCAATTATGCACACATGACTACCTCCACTTCGGCTTCTTCTTGTTCTAGCATTTTTCGAATGGTTTTTACTTTTTGCGTATGAAAAGGATTGTGCTGAAAAAGCAAAATAAACACATTAGACCATGTAACACACTGCAAACTGGCAATAACAGAATTCAAGTAATAATGGGCCAGAAAGGCAATAACAGAATTCAAGTAATAATGGGCCAATAACACACTGCAAACTGGCAATAACAGAATTCAAGTAATAATGGGCCAGAAACGTGGCAACCAAAAATACAATTCAGTGTTCTACATTTCAGTCAACTTCAAATCGTACTCCAGTAAGTGATCAACAATCGAAGCTATCATGACCCTATTCCACATAGAAGCTCAAAATCAAAATACTGAAATATCTAGTACCACACAATGTTCTCTAAAACTACATAGAAATTACTACAAATTACAACCCTTTTTCGCAGAATTAAAGCTATACAGAATTAAACATGACCTAGCGGTACCGCGCGCAGATGACAGATCCTACGTGACGGGTTCGATTCGTGGCTGGAGCCGATCGCATCTAACATATATAAAGGGTGACTGCTGACTCGGAGAGCGCAAGCTCACTACGCAGTCTCCCTCAATTACTGTTGAATTTTCAGTTCAGTACAATTTTAAAATAACCTCAGTTATTTATTTATATTAAATTACTAGAATTAGCTTATTGGTCTGCAAAACTGAAACACCTTTTAACATGGCCAACGGCAGAATGACAAAAAAGTATTAAGGCAGACTAAGCTAAAGAGCGTTACAATAACAAAGGTGCGGTGTGATTGGAGCAGTATCAAATCACTGAAAAAATATCAGCAAGCCAAGTCGAATCACAAGTAATTGCTAGCGAAACGAGTAGCATTCAAATAATTGGTGCCAAACAGGACGCGTCTAATGGAGCGCGTACCAACATTACTTCATTAAGCATCAATACTAACACACCCATAAGCCACCTGATTGCATTCAAATTTCTTATTTGCACAGTGGGCCTGCACGCAGCAAAAATTCAGCAAGCGTTGATATGGACTTTGGTCAACGTAGATGTGCCATACACTTTCACACAACTTGGTCTATGCTTCAATGTGTGTGCCAAGTTATAATTTTGGTGATAATAGCCACTGTAAGTACACTAAACGCAAATGCAAACTTTCCTTCAACGTGATTACCGTTGGACACCTGTATTTACTTGCAGGTCAATAGCAACGTACTTTTGCGAGCTGTTCAGTAGGAGTATCTTTACTCTGATTGTTTTTGTCGTTCTAAAGATAAACATCAGGAGTAAACAACTCTCATATGGTCAATTGTTGGGTTTGCAATTTTCACTTCATGAGCTTTTGCGTGATAAAATTCGCGACCCAAGGCCTAATGCTTAAACAGTCAAAATGAGCGCAGAAAAAAAAATGTATCGGTAACAAGTCAAAAGACGCTCAATTTCACCCATTTGTGAATGTTTTCCTCCTCAAAAAAACTATCCCCACAAATGAGTTTGAGACAAATCATTACAAAAGCGGCATCTTTTTATCATTTGATCTGATATTGATATAGAATTCTTTGAGATAATATAACACTCTTATTTCTCCATATTTTACTCACAACCACAACAATTAACCATATAATCGCACGCAAAGGCTAGAAATGCTCTGTATATGCAATTTATCTTTGTATCAAGCACCTGAAATGTGAACAAATGCAGCAGTCTAAAAGTCCATCGCAGTTTGATCATGAGAAACATAAGATATTTGAAGAATCACTAACCAATAACAAACAACAAAATAAACAACTGGACATATGTCATAGTCACAAAATTTATCGTGAGAAAACCTTTCCAACCTTAGCAGGTGGTCTACTCCCAACAGCATCAGATGATTCACTCAGATTTGAACTGGATGATCCACCAGTGGAGGATGCATTGGATGCCATGCTGCCTGGAGCTCCAAGAAGAGTTAAGGCCACGTAATTTTCAGCTGTAAAGAACACAGATGTTTGCTAAATGGCAAAGCAGTTTATCTGCGATTGAAGCACTCTCTGCAGCAATTGTATAGCTCAAGGCGAAATTCACTGCATTGATAGCTAAAATGAAGCTTAGCTTCACTAATTTGGTGGTATAGGACACCCGTATAGTATTACAATACACCCATCCATACGTAGACCAAGTTAATGGACTGTTTCGTTTACTTAACAATAAACAGATAGAACTGTGAAACTTTAAAATTAAAAATGGTAAACAGCCGTATCTTAACAAAAGCGTGTTTCACTGGACGGCCGACGTTTGCAATTAAATGCAGTACGACGCTGTAAGGTCTTAGGAAAAAACAACTCGACCAAAATGGCCTCAACCAACATTAGTAGATCATTAATGGCTTAGAAAAAATCCAAGTAGAATAACAGTAATACTTATTTTAAAACGAGAGAAGTAGGCACCGCCTATAAAATCCACCTACCTTTGAACAGTCTCACAACTTCAATGTGATTTGTACTCGTCACCATCTCTCCATTTACCTACAATGTAAATTAACCATTAGCGAAAAAAAAAAAAAAACGATGTTAGACTGGAGCTCGTTAAAAATTGCATCAACTTCGAAAGACATAAAGAGAACAAAAACAGTTTAACCTCTATTTGCTTATCATGCTCACAACTTAATGATATAAAAAAGCCTTAAACTGGTGATTTGTTAACAAAGAGATAAAATGTTCTTCAAAAAACATGAAAAATAATTGAAACGCAAAGCATATACACACACATTAAAGGACAGCTATAATGAGAATACAATTTCTCACAGCTTTCAGAGAGCCAAATAAAAACTATTTGTTCTCTGTTTCAGCAGTTTAACCAAAAACTTTACAGAAAGCTTGCCAAAAATTGAAAAATCGGGCACCCCCAACTTCCAAACAAGACAAATTATGTCAGTTTTCACAACATTACTTACAATAAAGAATAATAAGATAATTTATTAGTGGACGTGAGAGCCGCTGACTGGTTGGAGAAGTATTTAAAGGCATTGCTACCAGTGCCAAGAGTCGGAGTTCGATTCCAAGCCCGGTTAAATCAGATGAAGTGTTGCCAACGGCTCGCTACCGCTGCGATGTTTCTCGGAGCTGTGTTGCTCATGCGCCAAGCCGCTGAGATGCCTCCGCCACTCCTTACATGCTATGGCGTAATACCAGGCAGTATAATGAAGATTTAATTTATGACCTAAAAAGTAACATGCGGCTAATCAATAGCGGGAACCTTCTCCTTCGAAAAGATGAACTTATTTCGCGCCAAAACAGCAATAGAAAAATATCAAATATGCTCCAATAACTTCCACAACAATATACTAAGGCGGGACATTGCCATGCATTTAATCTAACACTCATATTCTATTTCACAAACCAATTGATCATACAGCCTACTATTACTTTCAAGAGCTAGGCACACACTGCTTGTGGCTCTTGACTAAAAGACAGCAGAGAGCTAATACTGCACACAGCAAAACATAAGACGAAAGAGTAAAAGATACAAATGCAGTTGTGGTTGTTGATGGTTGAAATAGTAAATGACAGAAGTCAAGGACGTTGCAAATTTAGTCCATAGATATATGTAGTACATTAGCACAAATAAAACTATTAATATATATATATATAGCTATAGGTTTTTAAGAGTTCGCTAAAACAGTAGCATTGTTAGCCAACATAAAAAGCAACCTTCAAGAGTCTGTCTCCTTGAACAACGCCAGCTCTAGCAGCAGGTCCATCTACAATACAAACAAATGGATCAGTTAATGGCTGCTTTAAACCAACTGAGACACCTAAGGCGAAAATTCTAATCAGTGCTTTAATGTTAAGCATTCAAAAAGTATCATACACAAAATACGAAAGGTTGGCAATTTTTTTTTTAAATAGGAAGGGGAGTTCTACGTGGTGCATCTTGAGTGATTTGGGCACTGATTAAATTTGGCTACGTATTCGGTAGATTTAGAATAAGTAGAAATATTTTTTCGACTAATTAATTTTGAAACAAAAATAAATGGCGTCTAACTGCGCAGCCAAAATGATTCACGTCAAGTTCACAATGTGGCAATGCAATGCACTAAGTATTCGACCTTTCTTACATATTATAACCTCTACCAAGCATTACTTTAACTTGCCTTCTTTAACTGATTGAATATAGACCGGATTATCGCCACTTAAAGTCAAACCATATCCTTTTTCATCTCTCTGGACAATAATAACCTTCATCGACATACTTGGACCTGATGAATACAATAAACACCAAGTTAAACGTACCTAAGTTCCAAAAATTTGCATGCAGTACGTTCAATAGTCATAAATCACATTTTTATTGCAGCTGTGACTAAAGCACGAGATTGGTTATAATCCAAGAAAAAAATGCAAGATTAGGATACTATTAAATTAGGGAGTGAGTTAAATATCGCGTTATGTTTTAACGTGTTAGGGGGTATAGACAAGTGCCATGCTACAAGCGCACGGCATAATAGAAGTAAAAACTTTATAAGCTTCAGTCAATAGCAGTGAAGTTTCCATTATAACAATTAAACAGATAACTAAAACGCAACTCATAATATTTTGATTCCTTCATTTCAATAAACACCAACTGTTTAGAAATATGTGAATGGTTTTCAATTGTAATTTTTATCATGTTTTAAAACTTATCTTCATCTGAAACTGCGATAAAACTTCTTTTCTATGGCGCTGGAAAACGTTTACTTTGTAACGCTATTACACATTATTGAAAGAAATGCGCATCAATACATTATCAAGCATGTTTGCTTTTCGATAAGGCATTAGAATAATGTTGAATTAGCCATTATTATGTGAATAGAAAAAGCACACCTTTTATTTTTGAGGAAAAGAAAGCATTCACCATACTATAGAGCAATAGGTATACAAGTTTAATTAAATAAACATGTACTGAAGTGTAAGCATAACATCACTACCAGGCTACAATGTCTTTTAACAAATGGATCTATGTCGTACTAAGACACATAAAGTTACCTATTAGTTAATATTCAACCTCAAACTGACGATCATTATATTGCGCGACAACTTCCCATCATGCATTGTAGCCAGAACTCATAAAAATTGTGACAAATACATCTGATAAGCCTACTTAAAATTCCACATGCTCGCTAACCACTCCTTTAAAAGCGCTTCATGTCAAAAATGGTAATTTTTAGCTTTTGGTGGAAAAGTAAAAACTCCTAGTAAAATCAGCAAGAAGCATTAACAATTCAAAAAACATAACGTGTAAGTACAGTAACATAATGCAAAAAGTCAGCGGAACTGCACATTTTGAACCAATCAAAACGAATATATATCAAAAAGCAATAGATTCAATCAACTCAAAGCATGTCTTACTGGCACTGTCTGGGTGTGCAGCATCCAATGTGTTGAATATTTGACCATTTCTTTCAATGGGAGGCCCAATGCTTGCTTTGCTTAACCTAAATATAAAACATCTGTTACTCAAAGTAGCATGTAAAATAATTACATATACTAAAGAAAAAGGCACGCTATCAAAGCAATTACCTAAAAACGACACAAGTATAAAAAACGGTACCCATCTTGTAATTCAATTAAAAAACAAAACTTCTTAAATTGAATGTAGTAGGAACGTAGAAGCTCACAGTCAAAGAATTAGTTTCAAAGGGTACATATCTCATGTATGGACATCAGGGGTGCACCCAGCATATTTTAAAGGGGGGTTCTAAAAAAAGTCCATCCTGCACTCAGGAGCGAATCCAGAAAATTCTGGTGGGGGAGATGAAATTTTGAAATAGGCTGAATGTTAACTAAATGAAAAAGACGTTAGACTCAAAAAAGGCGTAAAAAGCCCTTTGCAAAACGTTTTTATGTTTGTGGCATATTCAGAAATTTTTTCAGGGAGGGGGTACTAAATTTTGACATATTTTCAAGCGTAATTTTTTCCCGCAGAATTACTAAGCATATTGAGAATAAAAAAGGCTCTAGGGGGGTCTGGAGGCATACTCCCCCAGAAAATTTTTGAAAATTTACATACTGCAGTGGCCATTTCAGTACTTTTTGAACAATTTTTAGGCAAATTTTGGTTAAATTTTTTTGCCTCTAAATCTGAGTGTTTCACGAAATATAATGCATTTTGTTCGTACATTTTCGATTATGCGTGCTTAGACTGTTAGGACGTAAGGCTTATTGTTAATCGAAAAAGTTTGAAATAATGAAAAAATTGTATTCATCAAAAACATGTTTGAAAATGGTTGGTGGCAGGATGCATCACCCACATCCCTTCCTGCCCGCACTGATAACAACGTCTCTTACCACTACGCCAACCAGCCAGTTTGGCTTCAATATTATGATGTGGGGCAAATTTTGTCATAGCTGTTTTGAAGTAACACCACGTACTGCACTTGCAGTTTGGACACTTCACTTTAAAAACAAGAGTTCGGTTTCAAAAGAGGGGGAGTTTGACCCCCCTTGAACTCCTTCCCTGGGTGCACCACTGTTGGACATAACAAAATTCATTCAAAGGGTTTATTTTTAATTGAATCTTACAGAGACTGAATCTATTTTTCAGACCATAATGCCACAATTCCGTAACAGGCTTCCATGGATTTTTACTTCTACAAACACGATGTATATATATAATGGCTTATTGGACACACTGTCTGAAATCTATAGTGGCGGCAAAACAAATAATCGTTAAGTTTTTAACCTAAAATTTTTATGCCAACAACATCTTGTTTCAAGACAATTTGGCTAGGACATATTGATTAAACCACACACAGTGAAATGGTAAATTCAACTATGCTACACACATATAGCATCATTTCTGAACTATGTAAGCAATTCAAATCTCTTGAAAATCATGATTATTGAAAAGTTGCTTTACCAGATCAACCAAAACCTCATGAAAGTTTTTTTGAATTGCCCACATATTTTTCGATAAAATGCAATTCAACCCACAGCTGAAAAAAGTTTTAGCTATAATACATAATCAACTTAAAGTTTCCACCAAAACCACAAAAAAAATTATATACGCTTAAAGTCTATCTGCTTTAACAATGAGCTACTACCTTGAAGCTTTCTGGTCTCTATTTCCTTTTTTGTAGCTCAACCTGTAACATAATGAACAGTTATTGCACAGCATAATCTTCGATTTACATTAATAGCTAAAATGCAAATTATGTAAAATGGAATAATTGAATATGTATAAATAAGTCTTGCATTTTGCATTAGTTTATAAAAAAACAGCTCACTTTTCAGATAAACTTTCCATCTTTAATGCTGGTGCAAAAAGCGATTTAACTGCCTTCACATCAAAACTTGAGAATCAAATTCCAAACCAAGAAGATATACTGATCAAATTCGTACAACTGTTAAAAGTGATGCCAGCCAATCATCAAACAACACGTTAACTGATTAACTTGCCAGCAGTAGGCCTATTAGATTTTAAGCTATTTGTACTGCAATTTTCAAAATTTTATTATTAAATTAAACAAGGATATTTACAATATTGATTAATACCGCAATATAAAAAAACAAGGATGGAGTAACTATAATCTGCACTTTCTGCAGCCTGTAAAATATAGCTATATACACCACAGATATACAAAAAAAATTAGCGTAGATCTACAGGTACTGGGTAGATATCAGTACCATTAGGCCAGGGGTTGGGAACCGGCAAAGCACAGCAAGCCACATTAACTTTAATTTTAAAATTTTGTTTTAAAAATACGATACAATTGTACGTTGAAAATTCATGAATCGCTTATGGTGAGATATTTATTTTTTGTGAAATCAAAGGCTTTTGCAAGGTTTTTATGTCACAAATGCAGCATATTGTTTTATGTGAAGCCGTTATTAAGAACGATTAACACACAACGTTTTCTAATCTGTGACTGGTGTGTAGTTCACTCAACAAAGTTATGATGCGAGCCACATTCAAAATCTATACAGGTCACATGTGGCCAGTGAGCCGCATGTTTTCCATCCCTGCATTAGGCCAAGCGAGCTAGGCTAGCAGCTAGATAAACACAAACATAATGTTTTCATACTGGTACTTTCTGATACTGGGTACAATGAAAACTAAACTACCAGTAAATACTTCAATTAGAGCAGTGTTCAGAGCACTGTCAACAGTCATCTCACTGTTCCCTCTAAGATTTCAGCTAGTGCGAATTTGCCCAAATATGAAAATCACCAAAAGTTTGCCCAAACATTTAAAGGGTGTAATTCAAGGTCTGGAATAATTTTTGTTGAAGATATGAGTTTCTTTGGTAAAACATTTACATGTGACACAAAACAACTTGGGCACTTTTTACTACTTTGCTTTTTAATCATCATGACAATGTGCAAAAATTGAAAAATTTTGCCCAAAATTTCTCATTTTTCTCAAATTTTGCACCTTAGAGGGAACACTGGTCATGCTTTTTCTTTTAAAAGTGCTTTTTGTACTCAACAATCTCGAAGTAACTATGTTGCCTATGTATAAGTTTAGGGCATGTCTATAACCCTGCTAACCCAACCAGTTAATCCCAATTCTCTCATTCCCAACTCAGTATCTGTAATGTACAGTAATCAGTTAATTCCCTCAATTTTTATGTTTCAACGCACTCTGCAGCTCTGTAGACTACCTTACTGCTGGTGACATCATAATGATGTCACACCAACGTCATGCAAAAAACAAAAGAAGAGTTTTATTGCAGCAGTGTTTTAGTAACATAAACTGGTCCAGTGCTTCAGGCAGTGCCAATAGCACGCAAACATCAAACCAGCAGTCTACGCCAAATAATATATATTGATACAAATACCATATGATACCGATACAATGATTTTACCATGTTGTAACAGATGCAATCATGCATGTGTACAGGGTATGAGCATTGACGCAATCTTCTTTTCACTACACAGTACACAATCCAGATATGCCTATTGTTTAGATCAAAGGCAGGGAGTGTGCAAAATTTTTTTGCAGCAAGCCCTATAACCCTGAACCAACTTAAAACATCCAGCTGGGCTCACAAACTTTCCATGTACAAAACGAACTAAAAAATTATCAATTTCTCACAATGTAAAATCAATTTTACAGAAGTTACATCAGCTTTGACAGAACTGGTAGCCTACTGGCCTAGACTACTCTCACAAGTTAGCAACTGGTAGTCTACCAATACGGCTGCTACTGGTACTTAACTTTTGCCAATGACACAACTAGAGCAAGCTTGTCCGCTTTTTCTCCCTGCTGTCCCATTAATGTTGAGCATCAAGCAGGAAAGCTGTGAATACCAATTTCAGAGTCATTGATTAGTGGTAATCAGGGCAATTGATTTGCCCCCACTTGGAATAAAACCCGAGTCTACAGCTCCAAAGGCAGACACTCTATCCACTTTTGTACAACAATACTTGGCCTGTTGGCCATCAGAGACAAACAACAAACTGGAATCAAATAAAAAAAACGAAGTGTCTATTTCACCAAAAATTCCGGTTATTGAAGTTTGAAAAATTGTAGTTGCATAACTGTTTTCGGTTCCTGCAGTGCGACTCTCACAGTAGGGGAACCGTAAGGGTATGTTACTGGTTACGCAAACCACGATTTTCGAACTTCGATAACCCAAATTTCTGGTGAAATAGCCGCTTTCTAAAAAAAAACAATGGCGGCTAACACTAGGCCTACTTCCTTCCTATTCACGTTCAGTATTGCAGGTTATATACCGGTACACCTTGTACCAGTATTAAACATAATCTGCCAGACATAACTGAATGAATGAGTCTGAACCACCAAGAGTAGGCCCACAGAGTAAGAATGCTTACCAGTATCCGATGGGTTAGATCTAGTATCAGCCCCCAGGTTTGATTAGGGCTATGTTTGGTTAGAATTAGGCTTGGTTAGGGTTAACTTTAGTTAGGGCTAGGTTTGGTTAGGGCTAGATTTGGTTAGGGTCAGGTTATAGGTTAGGTTAAGGTTTTACCGCATAATCAAATTACTGCACAAGAAAGATATATCGATACTAAGCTCAAATAGTCAGTTTAACTACAAAGGATCGATTTATCAGATTATGATCTTATGCTTGATGGGGAAAAATCAGAGTGCTGACAAAGGCCACACTAGTCTAGACCTAAATGGCTTGGTGGGCCAGGTACCAATAGTGACTGGGGCCAACTGTTGCACACCCCTGGTTTACCTGTTTGTAAAACTCAGAACTGGACATCACGTTGTTAAGTGCTTTGTAGTAAACTGGTACCGGTACAAGATACTGGGATATGCTGGTAGCAGTGTTCCCTCTAGAGTGAGAAATTTGAGAAAAATGCAAAATTTTTGGGCAAATTTTATTAATTTTGAACCAGAAATTAATATTATAAAATGCAAAACTGAAAAACTTAAACAAAATACTTGAATATTTTAATGAAAGACTGTAGCTTGTATCTTGGAAAAGCAAATTTAATGCAAAAAAATTGTAAAAGGGGTCCTCAAAGTAGTGAAATCTTTGGGCAAAAATTTCAATGAATTTATCATTTGGGCAAATTCGTACTAGTCAAAATCCTAGAGGGAACACTGACCGGTAGTCTACTAGAGTCCAGACAGCCAAACCAGAAGGTTCATCGAATTGCTTAAACTACCGGTAATTAAGCATTTGCACTGAGCAGTGTCTGCAGGTACACTACGGTATCTTTCTAGCATTGCGTATATATGGTACCGCTATCTGTTTATGTACTCTTTCCAGATCTGGACTCAAGACCAGGAACGTAGCGACACAAGTTTGACAATGAAATACCACAGTCTAGCAGTACCGGTACCATACCCCAGTGCCCAGTCTCCTCTCTCTTTTTTAGGCCTATTCAAAACTACTTATTTCTACCAAGCCTTAAATACTGCCCATGATGTTATACACTGATACGAACAAGAAGCAAGAAACGCACATAGACTATTGCTACACTGTACAGAACACGATCTTTTGTTTGTCGCTCACAGTGTACTTACAGTCGAAATGTTGTGTGGTTTTGTGGCACTTTATAACTGCTGAGGTCCTTTAGCGCCAGGACTAAGTTTTGTCAAGAATTCACTGACGTATTTTATTCTCTGTTCATTTCATCCTCCGCGCTACACTTAATTGCTAAGCGTTTAGCAAGTGTAACAGCAGATACCAGTTTTAAAGTCTTTGGCTGGACCCGACTGAGAATAAAACCCAGTCTACCAGCTTCCAAAGCAAAGGGCCCACTTAACAAAAAAAGCATTGTAACGTATATCCACAAAAATGCTCTGAAGCCTGCTGCCTGTGATATAATAGTTGCTTTTTGAAGAAGTTCATCTGTGTTGTTGCCGTTTCCAAATTTATTTTCTGTTTTTAAAACTTTCAAGGAAACATAGCAAATTGTTTAAATATGTAGAAAAAATGAAAAAAAAGTGACAAGCAGTTTATAGTCTAAAAAATAAAGACCGTTAATCATGATATCTTGCTCAAAAAACTAGAGCATTATGGCTTTCGCGGATCAATTTGGAGGCTTTTAAATTCATATCTTAAAGGTAGGAAAATTTGCACGAAAGTTGACAATAACAATTCTAAATTTTACGATGTTGAATTTGGTGTTCCTTAAGGTTCAGTGTTAGGGCCCCTATTTTTCTTGCTTTACATGAATGATCTTCCACTAGCCTCAAACTTTGAGACCACTCTTTTTGCTGACAATACCAATCTTCATCTATCCCATCCCAATTTAAAAGATCTTCAAAACCTAGTTTCACTGGAGATTACAAAAATTGAAAATTGGGTTTGCTAAAATAAATTAACAATTAACTACAAAAAAAGTGCCTACACACTAATTAGTAATAACAAATCAAATACATCGATTGATTTTAAACTATCACTCAATCACAACGCCATTAATAGAACCAACAGTTCAAAGTGTTTATAGGAGTTACATTGGACAACAAATTACCTTGGAAAACGCATATTGATAATATTGTCCCATGATTATCCAGAGTCTGTGGTGTAATTTGTAAATTGTGATACCTTGTCCCCACTTCCGCTCTAAAGTTAGTATATTGCAGTATGTTTAACTAAACCCCTCCAATATTCTTTAATTAACTGGGGTAGAGCGTGTAAAACTCATTTGCAAAAAATATCCGTCTTACAAAACAAAATTATAAGAGCTTGTCTATTCTGTCAAATCTGTCTTAAATATCACCCAACCACTACCTTATATTCCAGATTTGAGGTCTTACGTCTTGAGGACATGCTAAACATGGAGTTTGCCAGATTTACGTTCAAATATTTTAACAAAATGCTTCCAAAATCATTTGATTCTTACTTTATCAAACTTGACCTGATTCACAACTATAACACGAGGCGAAAAAGTAAATATGAGTTCTTCCATGATCGCGCAATACCGTAACTAACAAGGGAAGAATGAAACTCCATCATATCTGTTTTCCTGTATGGGAAAAAATTCCATTAAAAGATCGAAATGTCTCATTGTAAAAATTTAAAAAATTGCTTAAAGCAAAATGTTCAGCAAAATATATTTAAATTAAGTAACAACGTTCTGTTGTTTGTATACCTGCATAGTATTTCTTTAGATAAATGTGTTTGTCTACAGTGTAAACGCTTCTTTTTAGATTATTTTAACGCATGAACGCTATTTTCTTTTAGTTTTGTTTTGATGTGTAGGCCTACGTCTGGATCAAGTTTTTTTGTGCCGTGTTTTGTAACATGCTTTAGGCAGTGATGGCATTCAGGGGGTTCGCACGAGTTCGCATGAACCTATTCTTGGAATGTCAGGATAATCAGCGAGCCTGTTCTTGCTTTTTTTTACAGACAAACGATACAAAAGAGAAACTCTTCTTAAAATTTGAATCCCATCACTGGCTTTAGGGTACAGCCGACTCAAAGATGACCGAATGGTCTTTCGCTGTTCCTTCCAGCGCATGTCTTAAAAAGCGTTTGGAAAAATAAACTTGACTTGACTAGTCTAATGAAAACAATGAAATTGGTTGCTATTATTTTTTTCATTTCTCAGTGTAGGAATGGGCAACACGATTTGAACAGGTGAACTCTCAACTCTGACTTTCGTTCCGGACGCTGAGCACAGAGAGTGGTTCCATTGTTAGTAATAATGGGTAAACTACACTGTAACACTGTCCCTCACTTTGAATGCTTCGATGTTCCAATCGTCACCACCAGAGGTGTCCGGAATGTAAAAATTTCAATCCAAATCCGACTCCGATCTTCAAAAAGTCAGGAAACAGAATTGACTCCAAGTCCAAATCCTGTATTAGCATTATATACTAGGCTTACCACACGTCCTCCTTTTGGAGGACATGTCCTCCAGTCCTTTTTCACAAAAAATAATTTGTCCTCCGAGGACATTAAAAAATGCCCAAATGTACTTCTTTTTGGCATTATAAACAGTGACAACATGTCGAATCGTGCTTACCTAAAAATTTTTGGGGAAGTTTTAGCCCAAACTACGACCTGTGGACGTGGTGATCTTTTTTGTTTTTGCTTTTCACTTGATTTTGGCTGGAAAACTGGACATCTGCAGACGTGATGACCTTCAAAGAACCTGTCCTCCTTTTGCGCAGTAAAAATATGGTAGCCCTATTATGTACAATTTACATATATACCCAATAGGCCACTAGTAGCTAATTAAAATCATTGGTTATCATCCAATCATCCAAAATCGAATCCGGATCCTGATCCGGAAAAAGCAAAAAATCACAATCTTGATCCGTATCCGAAGCAACAGCCCGATTATCCGTTTTTTAAAATCCGGATCCTGCTCCGTTGTACACCTCTGGTCACCACTGTCTGTTTAGATAACCAGTAGAATTGACGAAGTTTCCTGGTCTATGGAATAAGATTTGAAAAAAAGTAACCAAAATCACACTTAATAAGCCCTTTGCACTGTAGCTTTACTGCGCATGCTCGTCAAAGCGATGTCTGCGTGAGTTGCCATAAAGCGATCAAATTACTATAAAAACAAGCACCCGCTTATGGCTTCCCGATCAAGCTTACTAGGGACCCAAACGTCTAAGGGAACAGCAGAGCGACTTCGCTTTTACAACTTAAAAAAAAAACAAATCCCTGCAAAGTATAGGTGGGCATTATCACACATGAAGTAAGTTGAATTTCCTGCAGCCTGTGCTCCAGAAACTTAATAATATTGTAACGACTTTTTACATTTCTGTAATACAGTCATCGAAATCTCGATAAAACTATTATCCTTGAATTTCTTCACGTGTACAGTGATGATGCTGCACAAAAAATCAAATCTTCATTATACTCGCCATATTACGCCCAAGCGTGTAACGAGTGGCGGAGCCCACCTACGCGGCGCAGCGCTTGGGCTACACAACTCCGAACAAACGTCGCAACGGTGGCGAGCCGTTGGCGACACTGTGACGATTTGGCCGACCACGCAATTGAACCTCACACCTCCCGCACCGATAGGGTGGGCTTAGCAACTGAGCTAATCGGCCGGCACAATGCTACACAAGTCTGCAGCAAAATCATCTTGTTTCTCTGACATTTCCAACAAGCTGGCAAATCTTGCAGTAAATTCAAACAATAAACGCCATGATTCTTGAAGGATTTGTGCAGCTGCAAGGACGACTGCATTCACACAAAACGAAATTAAATCATCGAGCTTGTGCTCGTTTCTAAGGGCCAAGAAATCGCGGCATAAAATGGGATGTATTATTTTGATATATCAAAAAATGAAGTTACAAAGTAAAAATTACGAGATTTTAAATAAACAGAAATTACGAAAAAAGATCTACATGTACTTGCCATTAACATGTTTTTTATTCAGAAACTCATTAACAACAATTTATTCAAGAATTTTTTGAAAAGGATGGCATACACCGCATTAAAGCAGTTTGAATAAATATAAAAAAGAATGTTTGACTTTTTCGTCTTTCTGCCGCTCTCAACTAGGGCTTATTTTAAGGGTAGGGCTTACATTAAAATCATCCTCAAAAATCACGCTAGGTTTTATTTTGCGTCTAGGTCTTATTATCGGGGAAACACGGCAATTACAACCAATTTCGCGAAACCACAAGCTTGATAATCTGATAGCGGATTATGCTAGCTATTACTCTAACAAACTCTTCGCCGCAATGCGAACACAGTTTCAATGCGAGGAATCCACAAAGCTAAGTCATGAGTCCAATGCACCAACCACTTGGCCAATTCCCATGTGCCCCTTATTGCTGATTAAAACGTCACTTTAACCACAAACTCATACGGCTCACTCACGAATGAAAAAGTTTTAAGCCAAAATAGCTCAAAAACATGTTTCCCTACTGCCCTCTAACGGATTACATAAGTTTGCTTGACTTTCATGAGGTTTCCTGAAATTTCACGTTTTTTACGTTTGACTCCAAGTCAGGTGCTCTGCAGTAACCCTTCATTATATTGATATTTTTGTTACCCACATTGAAATAAATATCCTCCGATAATTTGAAGGTCCTAGCTGTTGTCATTTAACAGTTATGAGCTTGTGAACATTTTCTTATTATTGACTTTTGACCCCAAACCACTTGACTGCCACCCCCGCAAGTTGTGACACCCAAGTTTACGTCGAGGTCTATCATCCCTGAACATTTCAAGCCTCTAGCATCAGCGGTTGAAATGCCCTAGACTGCGCAAGATTGGCAACATTTATCGGTTTTTTGACCTTTGATCCCGAGTCATGTGACATAGAGCGTTCATGGTTGGTACACTGCAAGGACATATCAAGACACACCAATCCTATCAAAATCAAGTTCCTATGTGTTTTGAATGAATAGTTAAACGTCAAACGACATATTTGCGTATTTGACCTTTGACCCCAAGTGACGTCACGCAAAACCAATCATTGCTGGTGTTTTTGTACTCTCGTTGAGATGCATCTGCTCCGTGAATTTGAAGGTCCTACCAGTTGCCATTCACAAGTTATTACGATTTGATCAAACTATTTGTCAATTTAATTGATTGACGTTTGACCTTTGACCTGTTGACCGCCACCCCCCAAAAGTTGTTAGGCACAAAATCACATAAAGGTCTATCATCCCTGGGAATTTCAAGTATCTAGCATCAGCGGTTCAAAAGCCTTAGGCTGCACAAAAAACTGCTGAGGTTCGTTGATTTGACCTTTGACCCTAAGTGACGTCACGATCAGGTCATTGTTGTGCATATTTTTGTTCCCCACATTGATATGCATATACTGTGAAAATGTAAAGGTCCTACCTGTAGTCATTCAAAAGTTATTTGGTTTTGGTAAATTTGGTTGTTTGACCTTTGACCTTTAACCTGACAACCGCCACCCCCCAAAAGTTGTTAGGCACAAGTTCCCAATAGGATCTACCATCCCTGAACATTTCAAGTCTCTAGCATCAGCGGTTCAAAAACCTTAGGCTGCGCAAGATTGGCAACACTTGCCGATTTTTTTGACCTTTGACCCCGAGTCACGTGACATAGAACGTTTATAGTTGGTACACTGCAAGGACATATCAAGACACACCAACCCTATTAATTTCAAGTTCCTATGTGTTTTCCATCAATAGTTATTTGCCAAACGACATATTTGCGTATTTGACCTTTGACCCCAAGTGACGTCACGCAAAACTAATCATTGCTGGTGTTTTTGTACTCTCGTTGAGATGCATCTGCTCCGTACACTTGAAGGTCCTACCAGTTGCCATTCACAAGTTATTAGCGTTTGATCAAACTGTTTGTCAAGTTAATTGATTGACGTTTGACCTTTGACCTGTTGACCGCCACCCCCCAAAAGCTGTAAGGCACAAGATCACATGGAGGTCTATCATCCCTGGGAATTTCAAGTATCTAGCATCAGCGGTTCAAAAACCTTCAAATGCACAAAAAACTGCTGAGGTTCGTTGATTTGACCTTTGACCCTAAGTGACGTCACGATCAGGTCATTTTTGTGCACATTTTTGTTCCCCACATTGATATGCATATACTGTGAAAATGTAAAGGTCCTACCTGTAGTCATTCAAAAGTTATTAGGTTTTGGTAAATTTGGTTTTTTGACCTTTGACCTTTAACCTGACGACCGCCACCCCCCAAAAGTTGTTAGGCACAAGTTCCCAATAGGATCTACCATCCCTGAACATTTCAAGTCTCTAGCATCAGCGGTTCAAAAGCCTTAGGCTGCGCAAGATTGGCAACACTTCCCGATTTTTTTGACCTTTGACCCCGAGTCACGTGACATAGAACGTTCATAGTTGGTACACTGCAAGGACATATCAAGACACACCAACCCTATTAATTTCAAGTTCCTATGTGTTTTCCATCAATAGTTATTTGCCAAACGACATATTTGCGTATTTGACCTTTGACCCCAAGTGACGTCACGCAAAACTAATCACTGTTGGTGCTTTTGTACCCTCGTTGAGATGCATCTGCTCCGTAAACTTGAAGGTCCTACCAGTTGCCATTGACAAGTTATTAGCGTTTGATCAGATTTTTGATCATTTTATTTGATTGACGTTTGACCTTTAACCTTATGACCGCCACCCCCCAAAAGCTGTTAGGCACAAGTTCACATGGAGGTCTATCATCCTTGGGAATTTCAAGTGTCTAGCATCAGCGGTTCAAAAGCCTTAGGCTGCACAAAAATCTGTTAAGATTCGTTGATTTGACCTTTGACCCTAAGTGACGTCACGAACAGGTCATTGTTATGCATATAATTATTCCCCACATTGATATGCATATACTGTGAAAATGTGAAGGTCCTACCTGTAGTCATTCAAAAGATATTAGGTTTTGGTAAATATGGTTGTTTGACCTTTGACCTTTAACCTGACGACCGCCACCCCCCAAAAGTTGTTAGGCACAAGTTCCCAATAAGATCTACCATCCCTGAAAATTTCAAGTCTTTAGCATCAGCGGTTCAAAAGCCTTAGGCTGCACAAAATTTGGTGTTGAAAAAAAAAAAAAAGAAAAAAAAAAAAAAAAAAACTAGATGGCAGCTGCAAGCACCCGCTTATGGCTTCCCGATCCAGCTTACTAGGGACCCAAACGTTTAAGGGAACAGCAGAGTGACTTCGCTTTTACAACTTAAAAAAACAACAAATCCCTGCAAAGTATAGGTGGGCATTATCACACATGAAGTAAGTTGAATTTCCTGCAGCCTGTGCTCCAGAAACTTAATAATATTGTAACGACTTTTTACATTTCTGTAATACAGTCATCGAAATCTCAATAAAACTATTATCCTTGAATTTCTTCACGTGTACAGTGATGATGCTGCACAAAAAATCAAATCTTCATTATACTCGCCATATTACGCCCAAGCGTGTAACGAGTGGCGGAGCCCACCTACGCGGCGCAGCGCTTGGGCTACACAACTCCGAACAAACGTCGCAACGGTGGCGAGCCGTTGGCGACACTGTGACGATTTGGCCGACCACGCAATTGAACCTCACACCTCCCGCACCGATAGGGTGGGCTTAGCAACTGAGCTAATCGGCCGGCACAATGCTACACAAGTCTGCAGCAAAATCATCTTGTTTTTTTTTTTTTTTTTTTTTTTTTTTTTTTTTTTTTTTTTTTTTTTTTTTTTTTATTTCAAGCCACTTCATTGCAGCTTAGGATTTTTGTGGTAGTGAAGTACATGCATCAAGAAGATGACCTAGTTGAGCATCGAACCCACGAAGCCTGCTTCGGAGCCCATTGCACCAACCACTCGGCCAACTCCATGTGGTCTGACATTTCCAACAAGCTGACAAATCTTGCAGTAAATTCAAACAATAAACGCCATGATTCTTGAAGGATTTGTGCAGCTGCAAGGACGACTGCATTCACACAAAACGAAATTAAATCATGAAGCTTGTGCTCGTTTTTGAGAAATCGCGGCATAAAATGGGATGTATTATTTTGATATATCAAAAAATGAAGTTACAAAGTAAAAATTACGAGATTTTAAATAAACAGAAATTACGAAAAAAGATCTACATTTACTTGCCATTAACATGTTTTTTATTCAGAAACTCATTAACAACAATTTATTCAAGAATTTTTTGAAAAGGATGGCATACACCGCATTAAAGCAGTTTGAAGAAATATAAAAAAAAAATGTTTGACTTTTTCGTCTTTCTGCTGCTCTCAACTAGGGCTTATTTTAAGGGTAGGGCTTACATTAAAATCATCCTCAAAAATCACGCTAGGTTTTATTTTGCGGGTAGGTCTTATTATCGGGGAAACACGGCAATTACAACCAATTTCGCGAAACCACAAGCTTGATAATCTGATAGCGGATTATGCTAGCTATTACTACAACAAACTCTTCGCCGCAATGCGAACACAGTTTCAATGCGAGGAATCCACAAAGCTAAGTCATGAGTCCAATGCACCAACCACTTGGCCAACTCCCATGTGCCCCTTATTGCTGCTTAAAACGTCACTTTAACCACAAACTCATACAGCTCACTCACGAATGAAAAAGTTTTAAGCCAAAATAGCTCAAAAACATGTTTCCCTACTGCCCTCTAACGGATTACATAAATTTGCTTGACTTTCATGAGGTTTCCTGAAATTTCACGTTTTTTACGTTTGACTCCAAGTCAGGCGCTCTGGAGTAACCCTTCATTATATTGATATTTTACCCACATTGAGATAATAATCCTTCGATAATTTGAAGGTCCTAGCTGTTGTCATTTAACAGTTATGAGCTTGTGAACATTTTCTTATTATTGACCTTTGACCCCAAACCACTTGACTGCCACCCCCGCAAGTTGTGACACCCAAGTTTACGTCGAGGTCTATCATCCCTGAACATTTCAAGCCTCTAGCATCAGCGGTTGAAATGCCCTAGACTGCGCAAGATTGGCAACATTTATCGGTTTTTTGACCTTTGACCCCGAGTCACGTGACATAGAGCGTTCATGGTTGGTACAATGCAAGAACATATCAAGACACACCAATCCTATCAAATTCAAGTTCGTATGTGTTTTGAATGAATAGTTATACGCCAAACGACATATTTGCGTATTTGACCTTTGACCCCAAGTGACGTCACGCAAAACTAATCATTGCTGGTGTTTTTGTACTCTCGTTGAGATGCATCTGCTCCGTACACTTGAAGGTCCTACCAGTTGCCATTCACAAGTTATTAGCGTTTGATCAAACTATTTGTCAAGTTAATTGATTGACGTTTGACCTTTGACCTGTTGACCGCCACCCCCCAAAAGTTGTTAGGCACAAGATCACATAAAGGTCTATCATCCCTGGGAATTTCAAGTATCTAGCATCAGCGGTTCAAAAACCTTCAAATGCACAAAAAACTGCTGAGGTTCGTTGATTTGACCTTTGACCCTAAGTGACGTCACGATCAGGTCATTTTTGTGCATATTTTTGTTCCCCACATTGATATGCATATACTGTGAAAATGTAAAGGTCCTACCTGTAGTCATTCAAAAGTTATTAGGTTTTGGTAAATTTGGTTTTTTGACCTTTGACCTTTAACCTGACGACCGCCACCCCCCAAAAGTTGTTAGGCACAAGTTCCCAATAGGATCTACCATCCCTGAACATTTCAAGTCTCTAGCATCAGCGGTTCAAAAGCCTTAGGCTGCGCAAGATTGGCAACACTTCCCGATTTTTTTGACCTTTGACCCCGAGTCACGTGACATAGAACGTTCATAGTTGGTATACTGCAAGAACATATCAAGACACACCAATCTTATCAAATTCAAGTTCCTATGTGTTTTGAATGAATAGTTATACGCCAAACGACATATTTGCGTATTTGACCTTTGACCCCAAGTGACGTCACACAAAACTAATCACTGTTGGTGCTTTTGTACCCTCGTTGAGATGCATCTGCTCCGTAAACTTGAAGGTCCTACCAGTTGCCATTGACAAGTTATTAGCGTTTGATCAGATTTTTGATCATTTTATTTGATTGACGTTTGACCTTTAACCTTATGACCGCCACCCCCCAAAAGCTGTTAGGCACAAGTTCACATGGAGGTCTATCATCCCTGGGAATTTCAAGTATCTAGCATCAGCGGTTCAAAAGCCTTAGGCTGCACAAAAATCTGTTAAGATTCGTTGATTTGACCTTTGACCCTAAATGACGTCACGAACAGGTCATTGTTGTGCATATAATTATT